>JARQOC010000004.1:408272250-408383773 GCA_033576535.1 Allobates femoralis | reverse complement strand
CAGAGAATAAAGGATCTGTCTCCTTCTGAGCACTTAAATCTTTAATCGTACATTAATTCTTGTCTCTTGGATATTTTGAACATATACAGTTGGGTACAGAATAAGTTGGACAGTGACCAAATTTTGGTGATGTGAGAGCCAATATTTTTTATTTTAAATTAAGCAACTGAGATTCAATTAAAGCATAGACTTTTAGGTTTAATTAAAGTGGTTGAATAAAAATATTTTGCAAAACATTTAGGAATTGCAGTTACAGTATTTTACTACAAAGCGTCCTTATTTAAGATTTTATAAAGTAATTGGACAAATTAATATTAAAAATGTTCATTTTTAATACTTTGTGGAGAATCCTTTGCAGTACATGAAGTCTGGAAGCCATTGATGTCATCAAACACAGGTTTCCTCCTTTGTGATGCTCTGCTAGGCCTTTACTGCAGCTCACTTCAGTTGTTTCTTGTTTGTGGGTCTTTCTGCCTTACAGGGGTTGTCCAGTCTAAACTGATAAATCTGCAGTCACAATATATGACTGCAGACTTCTAAATTCATTCAGCACATGTGCTGTGCGCTGTGAGGATTCACCGGTTTTTAAGCTAGGAACGGACCAAAATTATGCGGTATGCATGTTCCCAGCAATAACATGATTAGTGGGCGTGGATTTGCACAATACAAATGTATGGAGCTGGCATGTCTGACTAGTGGGAGCGGCCATCTAATGGATGTGGCCACGCCCTTTATGATTGTATTGAGCGAGGCTGCGCCCACTAGTCGGGGACTCTGGGCAAGAACATGCATGCTGCATAGTTGTGGTCTGCTCCCAATTTAGAAACTGAAAATCCTCGCAGTGCACAGTGCATACTGCTGTCACATAGAGTGATTGCAGAATTATCAATTTACACCAGACAAACCATTTAATGTTTGTCTTTAGCATGTGAAATGCATGCTTGATGGGGTTAAAATCTAGTGATTGACTCGACTATTCCAGAATATTCAACCTCTTTAACTTAAAAAAATGTCTGGACTGCATCTGCAGTATGTTTTGTTTCTTTGACCTTGTATACTATGAAGTACTGTTAATCAACCTTGCTGCATTTGGTTGCTTCTGAGCAGAAAGTATATCTCTGTACACTGCAGAATTAATCCAGCTCCTTTAGTCACACCATCAATAAACACTAGCGACCCAGTGCCATTGGAAGTCATACATGTTCATGTCTTCACATTGCCTCCACCATATTTTACAAATGATGTGATGTGGTTTGGATCATAAGCCGTTCCAAGCTTTCTCCATACTTTCCAATACTTCTGGTACGGGATGTGATCCAAGTTTTATCTGTCCAAACAATGCTTTTCCATCACCGGGCAGGCTTATTTATATGTTGTTTTTTTTGCAAAGTCTAATCTGGCCTTCCATTATTAGGGCTGTTGGTTTGTACCTTTTGATGAACTTTCTTTATTTGCTCTTGGCATCTCTTTATGGTAGACTTAGATACTGAACCACCTTCTTCCTGGAGAGTGTTCTTCACTTGGGTGGATGTTGTAAAGGGAAAGGGTTTTTATTCAACATGGAAAGGATTCTGCAATCATTCACCACTGTTGTCTTCCATGGCCCTTTGAGTTCCCAAGTTAGAGATGAGTGAACCTTTAAAAGTTCGTGTTCAGTTCGTCGAATAGTTCGACACACAGTTCGACAAACGTCTGCACTCCATTGGATTTAATGGGGCCAACTTTGGTTTTAAATAGGGGCAGACACCAGGAAAAGTGGCATATATTCCCCATAGTTAAAATTTTTAATATGGCGCACTATGGATGCTTGGTAGTAGGCCTGGCACAGCATTTAAAGCTTCAACATTGATCAGGAATAGGGGGATGAGGGACAGGTGTAGGCATCATGCTCAGAGAGCCCTGATAAATTCAGGAAACCAACAAAAGGAGTCCCAAAGAAGAGTCTATACATTAAAAACAATTAGGGTCAGACACCATGAAAGTGGCATCAATTGACCCAGAATAAAAATTGTATAATGGCGCAGCTTGGATGCTTGAGACACGGTCTGAAACAGGTCCTCGCCTAGCTAGCATTTGAAGGTTAAATATTGGTCAGGAACAGGGGTATAAGTGACAGGTATAGGGCTTGCAGCCCCATACCTCATGCAACAGCTGCAATAGATTTTATACTCTGCCACACTTAGGCAGCACAAATATTAGCTTCATAGTTGGTTCAGTGACAGGTGTAGGCCTCGTGGGTTGAGGGCCCTCATACCTCATGCAACAGCTACAATAAAGTTTATACTGTGCCACACTCAGGAGGCACAAATATCAGCTTCATAGAGTATTCTCCTAAGAAATATTGACAGTTGACAGTGACAGATGTAGGCATCATGCTCAGAGAGCCCTGCTAAATTCAGTAAACACTGAACAAACATACCCCAAGAAGAGTCTCCACATTTGAAAAAATTAGGGTCAGACACCATGAAAGTGGTATCAATTGACCCAGAATAAAAACTGTATAATGTTGAGATCAATGCAGCACACTGAAAAGTACAACATCACCTAGCCTGTCCAGTCTGCGACTGGGGTGGAAAAATACTGGAACATCCATGACTTGTTTATTTTCATTAAAGTTAGTCAGTCTATACTTTCGGGGGACAGCAAGATATGCTTATTCATGAGTGCACTACAAAAAGCCCTGAAGACATGTTCTGAGAAAATGCTGGCTACTGGACATAATAAAAAATATAAAACAACTGCTGATGCGCTGACAACTCGATGCTCCCTGGTTGAAAGTGTAGATCTGTCATACATACTGTGTCCTATACTGCTGGGTTGGAGTAAATCCTACTTAAGATTGTCTACTAGTGTTTTTTAATACTCCAACATGCAGGTGTCCCTAACCAGGGTGAGATGCATCTGGCTAAATTTACTCTTGTACTGCGGATCCAAAAGTGAGGCAACCCAGTAGTCATCGCTAATTCAAATCCTAACAATACGGGCATCATGTTGAAGAACAAGACGCTCATGTGTCTGATGCATCCATGAGTCCCAAGTCCTTGTTGTGTTTGTGGCAGGGTAAAAATTGAGCTTCCTTTTTGTGTTCTCTCACACCAACCTCTAACAACAGAAAGGGGAATAATTTCTTCCTTTGTTGATTCTTCTGTGCCCATCACCTCTTCATCCTTGTCCACCAACATTTGTTCTTTGGCTCCTGCACCTTCACTAATAGTTTGTCTGGTATCATGAGTCCTCCTCTGTCACTCTACTGCACCCTCCCATGGCATCTCCTGTGTGACAAAAGTCTGGAGCTTAAAGATGTTGGTATCTCTTCTGCATCCTCTTTTTCTTCCTCCTCTTTCTCTGGGACAACCACCCCATCCTGCAGACTTTTCAAAGTTTGCTTCAGCATGTAGTTGACCGGAATAAGGATGCTGATGATCGCATCATCAGTGCTAATCATCTTAGTAGCTATTTCAAAACTGTGCAGAAGGATGCAGAGGTCCTTGAACTATTCACACTCTGCAAGAATCATTTGCCCCACATTTGTCTCACGTTGAGTCATTTTACACATCAGGACATGCAACATATGCAGAGTAGAATTCAACTGTGTTGGCACATCACGTATCAAACAGTTAACCAGTTGTCTGAAAGACTTCTGTAGCAATGCTATTCGAAGAGCTGCAGGGTGCGAAGGGCAGAAGTGAGCACACAGCGATCATACCTTGTGCAGCGGCTGGGATTCTGGCGTAGGTATTGCTGGACAACCAGGTTGAGGACATGAGCAATGCAAAGAGCATGTGTAAGTTAGCCCTTGCATAGAGTTTGCACCATTATTGCGCACGGCCTTCCCTGTCTCCAGGTTTAGTGGAGACATCTATTGGTCATACTCGGCTTAGATAGCTGTCCATGACTCTTCAGCAGTGTGACTGAAATCTCCAAGGCATTTTAATTGCAATATTGCCTGGTGGCGGTGAGCCCTGACAGCGCAGTACGAATGTACTGAGGATGCAACTGGGTTCCCTAGAGGAGGTGAAGGATGCAGAAGCAACGGATGGAGTAGTACATACTGTACATTGGTTTGTCCGAAAAGCTTTGGGGATTTCAAGACTTTGGGAGTAGCCATTTCCCTGCCTGGCCCCACAGCCACCAGAACGACCCAGTGCCGAGTCAGTGAGATGTCATGCCCTGGTCATATTTGCTTGTCCAGGTGTCAGTGGTGATATGTACCCTGTCACACACAGAGTTTATCAAAGAATGGGTGATATCTGCAACATGATGGTGTAGCACATGCACAGCTTTCTCTGAGAAATAATGATGACTGGGCAACTGATACTGTGGGCTCTTAATAACAGAAAAGAAGTAGTAATTGTGCACAACACATCTTCACTGTGTAAGGCTAGGGTCACACTGGCACAATTCTAAGTTCCCTGCATGTTTTGCACACAGGCTGCAGAGCGGAGGACGCGGCCCCTAGCCACCCGCTGTGTATCATGGATACCAGCTACACAGCGGGCTGCGGGGAGTGCGTATTTCACCACGCACAGGGGAACGCAGAAAAACACGCAGTTGACTTAGAATTGTGCCAGTGTGACCCTAGCCTAAATTAAAGGGATCCAGTCACCTCCAAAACGCCTTCTAAGCTACCAAAACATGTCCCTGCAGCATATTATCACTAATCTCACACTCCTTTTGTCTCCTAAAACCATCCTGTGACAGTGCATAAAAACGTTTTAATACTCATTAGTGATTATAATCAGCAGGGGCTATATTCTTTAGTCCCTAGGGCGTGTTGTTTTGCAGCCTGAATGATCCACCCTCTCTCTGTGTGCTTTGCTTGTGCAGGCTTTACCCTCCCCCTCTCTGTCACTCACAGAATGCAAATCCTGCCTTCAGCTGCACATCATAGCAGAAGTTGCACAGAGAGGCAGGATCATTTTCTGATGCTGCTTTTTTCTAGTAGTTTTTTCACATGAGGACCGCCCCAGGAAAGGAAGACCAAGAGTCACCTCTGCTGCGGAGGATAAGTTCATCCGAGTCACCAGCCTCAGAAATCGCAGGTTAAAAGCAGCTCAGATTAGAGACCAGGTCAATGCCACACAGAGTTCAAGCAGCAGACACATCTCTACAACAACTGTTAAGTGGAGACTTTGTGCAGCAGGCCTTCATGGTAAAATAGCTGCTTGGAAACCACTGCTAAGGACAGGCAACAAGCAGAAGAGACTTGTTTGGGCTAAAGAATACAAGGAATGGACATTAGACCAGTGGAAATTTGTGCTTTGGTCTGAGAAATCCAAATTTGAGATTTTTGGTTCGAACCACTGTGTGTTTATGCGACGCAGAAAAGGTGAACGGATGGACTCTACATGCCTGATTCCTACCGTGATGTATGGAGGAGGAGGTGTGATGGTGTGGGGATGCTGTGCTGGTGACATTGTTGAGGATTTTTTAAAAATTGAAAGCATACTGAACCAGCATGGCTACCACAGCATCTTGCAGCAGCATGCTACTCCATCTGGTTAACATTTAGTAGGACCATCATTTATTTTTCAACAGGATAATGACCCCAAACACACCTCCAGGCTGTGTAAGGGCTATTTGACCAAGAAGGAGAGTGATGGGGTGCTACGATGGTTTGGGGTGAACTGGACTGCAGAGTGTAGGCAAGAAAGCCAACAAGTGCTAAGCATCTCTGGGAACTCTTTCAAGACTGTTGGAAGACCATTTCCGGTGACTACCTCTTGAAGCTCATCAAGAGAATGCCAAGAGTGTGCAAAGCAGTAATCAAAGCAAAAGGTGGCTACTTAGAAGAACCTAGAATATCTACTATATAATTGCCGTAGCACGTTTTATGTCGGCCCCCGGCACGTCGTGGCTATGTCACACTGTGACGTCACCACGCCGTGCGAGGCATTGCCCGCGTAGCGGGCATTGCGACCGCCGCTGTCATCCCGCTACTCGGCATGAGGGGCCCATTGCCTCCACCCCCTGGGGGGCCCCGTGCTCACACCAGCCGCCCGCCGTCCGCCCGGAGAGGAGGGAGGACGGAACTTCCTGTCCGGCAGCTCTGCCCGCCCCTCCTCTCCTCCTACAGCACAAGCACGGGCCGCGGCGCGGTGAGTCTGCACTCCCCTCCAGCCTGTGCTCTCCCCTCCAGCCTCCGTTCTCCTCTCCAGCCTCCCTTATGCCCTCCAGCCTCTGCCATCCAGCCTCCGTTCTCCCCTCCAGCCTCTCCCCTCCAGCCTATCCCCTCCAGCCTCAGCTCTCCCCTCCAGCCTCCGCTCTCCCCTCCAGCCTCCGCTCTCCCCTCCAGCCTCCGCTCTCCCCTCCAGCCTCAGCTCTCCCCTCCAGCCTCCGCTCTCCCTTCCAGCCTCTGCTCTGCCCTCCAGCCTCCGCTCTGCCCTCCAGCCTCCGCTCTGCCCTCCAGCCTCCGCTCTCCCCTCCAGCCTCCGCTCTGCCCTCCAGCCTCCGCTCTGCCCTCCAGCCTCCGCTCTCCCCTCCAGCCTCCGCTCTCCCCTCCAGCCTCCGCTCTCCCCTCCAGCCTCCGCTATGCCCTCCAGCCTCCGCTATGCCCTCCAGCCTCCGCTCTGCCCTCCAGCCTCCGCTCTGCCCTCCAGCCTCCGCTCTGCCCTCCAGCCTCCGCTCTGCTCTCCAGCCTCCGCTCTGCCCTCCAGCCTCCGCTCTCCCCTCCAGCCTCCGCTCTGCCCTCCAGCCTCCGCTCTCCCCTCCAGCCTCCGCTCTCCTTTCCAGCCTCCGCTCTCCCTTCCAGCCTCCGCTCTCCCCTCCAGCCTCCGCTCTCCCCTCCAGCCTCCGCTCTCCCCTCCAGCCTCCGCTCTGCCCTCCAGCCTCCGCTCTGCCCTCCAGCCTCCGCTCTGCCCTCCAGCCTCTGCTCTCCAGCCTTCGCTCTGCCCTCCAGCCTCCGCTCTGCCCTCCAGCCTCCGCTCTCCCCTCCAGCCTCCGCTCTGCCCTCCAGCCTCCGCTCTGCCCTCCAGCCTCCGCTCTGCCCTCCAGCCTCCGCTCTGCCCTCCAGCCTCTGCTCTGCCCTCCAGCCTCCGCTCTCCCCTCCAGCCTCTCCCCTCCAGCCTCTCCCCTCCAGCCTCCGCTCTCCCCTCCAGCCTCCGCTCTCCCCTCCAGCCTCTGCCCTAAAGCCTTTGCCCTCCAGCCTCTCCCCTCCAGCCTTTCCCCTCCAGCCTCTCCTTTCCAGCCTCCAGCCAATCCCCTCCAGCCTCCGCTCTCCCCTCCAGCCTCCGCTCTCCCCTCCAGCCTCTGCTCTCCCTTCCAGCCTCTGCCCTCCCCTCCAGCCTCTGCCCTCCAGCCTCTGCTCTAGCCTCTGCCCTCCCCTCCAGCCTCCGCTCTCCCCTCCAGCCTCCGCTCTCCTCACCCCTCCATATGCAATGTACAGTATCTACTATATAATTGCCATAGGCACTTCCGTGTCGGTCCCTGAAAAGACCGTGGCTATGTCACTCTGTGACGTCAGCACGGCGAAGCATTGGCCGCGTAGCGGCCAATGCGAGTCGCTGGCCTGCGCGAGCAATGGCCGCGAGGCCATTGCTTGCGCAGGCTGAGTACGAGCAATGCGAGTCGCTGGCCTGCGCGAGCAATGGCCGCGAGGCCATTGCTTGCGCAGGCTGAGTACGAGCAATGGCCGCGAAGCGGCCATTGCGAGTTGCTGGCCGAAAATTGAACCAGAGGCTCGGCCTCAAAGTTAACGATTTACCGGTCAGGTAGCGCGAGCAATGGCCGCGAGGCCATTGCGAGTCGCTGCCTGAGCCGTGCTTCTAATTGGTCGGCGCCAGCGAGTCGTTACACTTGCGGCGCGCTTGCGGTAATCCTCATACAAAGTATAGTATTCTAGACACCCGATGCATTTGCATCGGGCTCACAGCTAGTAAGACATATTTTCAGTTGTTTCATACTTTTTTGTAAAGTATTTAATTCCACATGTGTTAATTCATAGCTTTGATGCCTTCAGTGTGAATTAACAATTTTCATAGTCATTAAAATAAGGAAAACACTTTGAATCAGAAGGTGTGTCCAAACTTTTGGTTTGTATTATACATAAAATGTCACATAGCTTCTAGGTAACTATTATGTACTGGTTAAAAAAACAAGGATACTATTCACTCACTTTACAAAGTCCAATTGCTTATAATTTCACCTCCAGGCTGTGTAATGGCTATTTGACCAAGAAGGAGAGTGATGGGGTGCTACGATGGTTTGGGGTGAACTAGACCGCAGAGTTTAGGCAAGAAGGCCAACAAGTGCTAAGCATCTCTGGGAACTCCTTCAAGACTGTTGGAAGACCATTTCCGGTGACTACCTCTTGAAGCTCATCAAGAGAATGCCAAGAGTGTGCAAAGCAGTAATCAAAGCAAAAGGTGGCTACTTTGAATCAGAAGGTGTGTCCAAACTTTTGGTCTGTACTGTACATAAAATGTCACATAGCTTCTAGGTAACTATTATGCACTGGTTAAAAAAACAATTATACTATTCACTCACTTTACAAAGTCCAATTGCTTATAATTTCAAAGCAAAAAGATGGTATATGTAAGTTTTGGAAAACACACCTGCATGGTCTCTGTATGTACAAACTTATAGTTAGCATGTATAGTATCATTACATCGCCATGCTGAGATACATGTTGACGTGTTTCGGCTTCAGTTGCAAGTCTTAGTCATTCAAGTTTAGTTTACACCTGAAGCCGAAATGCATCAACATATATCTCAGGTTGCTGATGTAATGATACTCATTTTATTCGCTCAATAAAGAAGGAAGCATTTATTGGAATCCATACGGTCTGACGTCTACTTTTCTCTGGATAATGTGTCAGCCCAGCCGACGGGCAGTGAGTCACGACCTAGATCCTGCCTTAGATTGAACTAGGATATTCATATAGTGAGTCAAACACATTCTCTTACCTCACAGCATGTAATCATGTATTGCTTGGACAAGCTATTCTGGAATAGCGTATAAGAAAGAATTACTCAAGCTAAGTAGATTTTCTCAAAGAAGCCGATATTCTAAGGGAAAGGTTTATGGAGAAAGGATATCCTAGAAAATTGTTGGTAGATGCATTCCAGCAAACCACATCTCTCCAGCAAACCGATTTTCTACCTTCCATTAATAAGAGAAAATAAAAAGAAATTGAATCTATCTCGAGATTTGGTAACAACCTTTAATAAGTCACACAATGTGGTTCGGCAGTAAAAAAATGATCGCTGTTACCTTTCCAGAACAGCCAGTGGTCATATTTAGAAGCAACAGAAACCTACAAAATTTAATCTCCCCCAGTCAAACTATGCTTTGCATTATACAAAGGGGGGAACATAAAACTCTTTTAGGTCTAACTGGTGTATTCCACTGTACTGCGGTGTTATCCAACACAATAAAAAATCTTACAAATCAAATATTACATGTGAAATATTCTCTATTAATCAGTTCCGAAATTGCTATTCCTCTTATATCATCTACTGTATCTTCTTGAATGTACATGTGGTCTACAATATGTGGGCCGCACCATTCAATGTATGCACAAGAGGTTAAATACTCATATATACAACATACGGCACATTAACTCATAGTGTGACAAAACTATTTTTATTAGAGCAGAAAAAAGATCCTGAAAAAATAAATGTAATGATTTTATAACATATCCCCTTTACTACCCCTGAACATTTTTCACGTCTAATAGAAAGAGAGTCGTACTGGATTTTTAAATTGGCCACTTTGAGCCCAGAGGGCCTTAGTATTGGAATTGAACAAATTAAATAAACCAATATTTGATTACTTTTTATAAATATATTTATATATTTTTATATACACATTTTTTTACATAATTTTTTCATGTATATTTAATGGAATATCATATATATGTGTACTCTGTTTGTAGGTGCCATGTATGTGTGTTCTTATATAGTAAATTAATATGTATTTTTTATCTATGTGCACATTATGTAAGGCCCGTTTCACATCAGCTGTAAACGCTGATCGCGGCAGTTGCGGTGAAAAAAAACGCAACTGCCGTGATTACCGCATAACGGCTGCACTTGCGGATCACTTGCGGCAAGCCCCATCAATGTCTATGGGGACTTGCGGTAAGTGTGCGGCAGGTGCGGCAAGTGCGGTTTCGGCACTTGCGGCAGGTGCAGCCGCAAAAAAAACGCGGCATACCGCATTTTTTTCGCGGCCGCACCTGCGGCAAGTGCCGAAACCGCATCTATACCACACTTGCCGTGAACCGCAAGGGCGGCCGTTATGCGGTAAGCGCAAAATGCTGATGTGAAAGCAGCCTTAGCTGTATTTTAGTTATCTTTTAGCCTGCATTCAGACACAACGTTTTTTGCACCATTTTTTGCATCCGCTTTAAAAAATTATCCGTTTTTCCAAGAAATGCGTTCACAATGTGCGTTTTGATGCATTTTTTTGTCCATTCAGAATGGTTCCCTATGGGAAAAATGCAGGAGAAAAACGCCACAGCAACTAGCATGCCCTTTTTTTGACTGATCGATTTTCCAGGAAAAAAATGGATCACTCAACAAAATCTGTGTCTGAATGGAAAAAGGTGAAAACCTTGGGTAGGATTCCATTTGAGTGATCTGTTTTGTGCAGGGCACTGCAAAAAACGGATGCAAAAAAATGGATCAATAACGGTGTGTCTGAATGTATCCTTAGAGTAATATATCTTTTCTGTGGATAATGCATTGACTAATTAATGACTAATTATGACTAATTAGTGGAGTATATAAGCATCACCACCACTATATATTAGATACCATCTGAGGAAGAGGACGGACCATCCCAGAAATGTGTTGTTGTTTTTATATGTGTGATATGGATGGAATAAATCCTTTTTTCATCTATTTTTGCGTTGTTGTTTTTATAAGTGTTATATGGAATAAATCCTTTTTTCGTTTATTTTTGCCTATGATTGTTAGCGCACTTGTGAACCACTATATTTATTGTTTAATTCTATTTACCAATCCCCTATACTAGGGAAAGCGGTGTAGTGCAGCAGATAATCCACTAGGCTTTTTTTTTACCAATTTATGTGCTAACCCCCATGGTGGGTTCCAGTCACCACATGATTATTTACCTGAACCGTGCTCCAACGTTCATATAGAATGAGATCAATCGAGCAGCGGCTGGAATCCATGTCAGCATTGAGAAGGAGACCGTCATCCTGACAGACTGTCAGCATTCAACTTCCCCCCCAGGATCCAACATCATGAGGATCGCCTGCACAAGTGAAGCTCCTGGTACCCAGACCGGTGTCTCTTCATAAAGAGCTTCTTTGAGGCTTCCTGTAAAGGCTTTTTTAGTTATGCCTGCCCTGCACAACCAGATTGGGTGAGTGTTATTGCCCGCAATCTATAATTTATTACGGGCTTATATGCACAGTAGCACTTCTCTTGTGTTTTTTTGGGGAGACACAAATATTTCTTTTGTGCCTAATGGGATAAGTCCCAGATTTTTGAAGAAGCTGCAGGCTGTTTTATCATCAGGAATGGACTTACCATCATTTTTATCAGTAACTGTTTTAAGGACTCTCTTGCAATAATTAACCAGCTTGTTTTATTGTTGTATATTATATAAGTGCCCATTGTTCACTCTGGCTGTTACATTAACATTTTTAACAGATCAGAGGTAGAATATCCGTATTTTTCATTATTTCGTATTTATATTTTTCTAGCTTTAGAGCACATAATTTGTGATTTATTGGGAATACTAATTGCTGAGCTTGTTTAGTTTCACATTATTCAATGTTTTTTAAATTGAATCTTTGAATTAATCGTGATTCAATTAGGCAAATCCTGATATCCAAAAATAACAGAGACAGATAATAACATTAGCACGGAATCCCTTGAAGTATTGACCTCGGGATTATCTATAGACTATTTACCAAAATTGATAGATTTATTTCTAAAGCATGAAGACCATTCCAAAATAGAAATAACCCAGTACATAGCTACCTTATTTCTCAAAACAATATATAATTGAGATGATTGCTCCACAGGGATTATGCATATGTATCGCCCTCAGGGCTATGGGTTTCTCAGGACCGGTCCTTATTCTCTGCTTACAGGGGGAATGTCACGGTGGTGGCCGTGGACCAGTTCCGTGGCCCTGGAGGACTGCAATTAAAAGGGAAAAAATAAAAATACAAATAAGAGTTTGTCAGTGACACCACCTGTGGGATGCGGCCAGATATGACCACCGTTGCTTATCATCAGCTTCAGGGGATGATGTTGGGATGCAGCAGGATGATAAACCCTCCACAGGTAGGGCTAGGATGATCCCTGAGCTGGTGATAAGAATTGTTATTGGTGTTGATGGGGATACAGGAAATTAGCTCAAACAATGATGTGAAGACACAAGAGTAACAGTATTTTCTTTACCTTTAATGGTGGAACTTAGGTAGTACCGGGTACTGTTTTCTAAAGTTCAGGGGTCCAGAGCTTGGAGGTAATTTTAGGCTTTCCACGCCAGGCAAGTCCTGAGGCTTTCCTTTTAGATTGTGTCCATTGGGCCCTGGCTGCATAAAGCAATGCTGTGACCCTCTCTGTTCTGTACTAGCTGTAGGACAAGCAGCGTGAACTTTTCTCCTGGCTGTATTTCTACTTAGTTCTCCTGGGCTCTGTAGTGTGGCTGCATCTCTTTAGCTTTACAGTGAATGGGGCGGTGTATATACTATCCGTTCTCCGGATTTGGCTGCTGGGTGTACAATCCCTTACGATCTCGGCCTCCGGTGACCGTACTATACTTAATTCTGGGCTTGCTGGCACTACTACCTCTCCCAGATCTTCCTTCTCTCCTCCTCAGGCCCTCGCTATGGGCTCCACACACTGTCAGTTTCATTGGACCTGTAGAAAAAAAGAATGCGCATATAGGATCCCTGAGGAAGGAGCTTGGTAGAAAGCTCCGAAACGCGTCGGAAAGTAAAGGCCTGAGCTGATCCAGACATTCCTGCGTCTTGGTTCTTTTGACCCTATAGCAGCAGCGCGGACATTAAGGCACTTCGTCCAAAGAATTTTTAGTTTCATTGGACCGACCTAACACGGCTCCTGTCCCCAAGATCACTTTCCTCTCCTCCTTCTGCTCTGCTCAACTGTCACCTCAGCTCTCCTGACAGGAACTGACTAGCTGCACCCCCTGCACCTGCATATCTAGGGGACCTCTACTGACGTCAGCAACTGACCTGACCTCAGCTGTTAGAGCTCCCCCTACAGGCCCAGGTTGGGATATGTTATATGTGTGCTTCACCTGGTGGATGCCTTGCCTCCAAGCTTGTAATGTGATTACCGGACCCGGGGTGCCACACTTACCCTTTACCATCTCAATTCAACTTAGCTTTTACCAATTAATAGGATGGCATCATGCTTAAATATTCAGTAGGTATGATGGAGAAACTTATACATTAAAGAGGTTCTCTGGCATCCCTGGTTACGGATGATCAGAGAAGAATAAAAGATGAACTATTCTCTTTTTCACTTACTCATGAATATAAGGGATTAAATCTTGTTCTAAATGCAAAACTCAATAAATTTGAATGTGACCTTTTTTCTAGAAAAGCAAAAAAGCTTACTCGTGATCGGCCTGACTATGTTACCAATACTACACCCTCATGGAAACATACAGGAAAACCACTAAAATTGATTAAGCACACAGAATGAACCCTACAGAAACTAATACATCTTATCTACCTAGAAGCCCCTATCTAGGGCACAACTCCACTCGCTCTCACCCTCTGCCGTACCATCCATTTTCTAAATATCCTAAGCCAAATAGTAATACTCCTTCCTGCCTCTTTGAATTGTCCATTTGTTAAACAAACCAATCCAAATCAAATAGCAATAAAAACTAAAATAAATTTAATTATGGTGGACATCAATTTGGTAATGTTTCTCTTGCTCGTTATCCAAATAGCTATAAAGGTCATTTTGTTTATCCCTCTAACAATAGACGATATCCATCCCATGGAAAAAGCCCACTACTAGACATTAGACCCCAACCCTTTACAAATTTAGAGCAATCTGTTATTCAAGCTACATGTGTTTTTCTAAATTCTAGAGTAATGAATAATAATCCCCCACCTATTACCGAAAAAAATCCAGATAAAAATTCATTAAGACTACGGGGAATAATGGGCATTATTCTACCTCTAATTGAAATAACATCACCCCCTAGGTCAGATGGCCCTATTAATGCTTCTGTGACCATGGTTAGTGAGGAATCATGTGTTCAAACCTCTAATCAGGTTTTACCTCCAGTCCCTGAGAATGGACAACACTACAATGGTGAGATGAGTGTTTTTCTCAACGCTCTATTTTTTCAGTTCATTTGGATGATATCTGCACTGGTCAGAGTACCGGATACTCTGGTTATGAACATCCCTCCACTTGAAAACCAATCTGAAAAACTTTTGAAGCCTATTGGTTTGGGGAGGAACCTATATATGTGGATCCTATATCCTCTTTTTTAGTATTAGGAACCCACGCACCCCCATGCGACCCCCCAAATACCCCAAAACAAAATCGCTAAATTTTTTCAACCTGTTCAGAAAACATCGCAAGGAAAAAGAAAGGAAAACCAGGGGATTAAGAGGACGATGAAGGAAAAAAGTCCACAGGACCCCAAAACCCAACATCTCCTATGAACCACAAATCAAAGAAAAACAAAGTTTAGGGGTGTTTAATCTTTCTGACTATAATTTAAATGAAGGTGAAACAGTACTTCTGGGTTGAGGTCTGTCCTTCTGTCCAACCAGTAATATGGATACATTCCAGTTATTTTTGGACATAAATTATTTTATGTGTAAATTAACACTACAAACCAGGGCCGGGACGACAGGTAGGCGAAACTAGGCGATCGCCTAGGGCGCCATCTTGTGCAGGGCGCCAGTGGCGTAACACCCGCGGTCGCAAGTGAGACTGGACCCGTAGGCACAGGGGCCCGGAACCGCCAACCCCTGCGACCGCTGCGCCAGCTGTACATGGATGTGCGTCCCTGAGGACGCGCATCCATGTCACTGCGCGGCCGCTTTGCCCGGCCGGTCCCCTGGCAGCTGATCACGGGCGCCGGAGAATTGGCGGGCTCTGCAGCCTTAAAGCTCCCGCGGCTGCCTGCTGCTGCACTGTGATGAGGTCATCTGACCTCATCACAAACAGGACACAGCGGCCGGCACCTGTACCTCCTGATGTCTGGGCTGTGTCCTCTCTCCGGGTGTTTCCTGCAGCATCTGCCGCCTCCCCAGATAGCAGCATGTGGGTCAGTCATAAACTTCTGCAGGATCTGCCGGTGAGCCGGGAACCGGGACCTGTGATCAGTGAGGAGGTACAGAGCCAAGTGAGAGAGCAGGAGGAGAACGGGCAGGAGCAGGCTGTGCAGGCTGGAGAGGGGAACGTAACCTAATCATGGCCTGGAGGATGCAGGTGCTGAGGCAGGAAGATGAGTACGGTGCCATGCTCCATGCATTGGCGGCATCAGTACACCTACAGGCTGAGAGCGGCGCTGGTGGACCAATAAGAAGTGTCCCTGTGTGTGCATGTCCCTGTGTGTGTGTGCATGTCCCTGTGTGTGCATGTCCCTGTGTGTGTGTGCATGTCCCTGTGTGTGTGTGCGTGTCCCTGTGTGTGTGTGCGTGTCCCTGTGTGTGTGTGTGCATGTCCCTGTGTGTGTGTGCGTGTCCCTGTGTGTGTCCCTGTATGTGTGTGCGTGTCCCTGTGTGTGTGTGCGTGTCCCTGTGTGTGCGTGTCCCTGTGTGTGCGTGTCCCTGTGTGTGCGTGTCCCTGTGTGTGCGTGTGTCCCTGTGTGCGCGTGTCCCTTTGTGTGCATGTCCCTATGTTTGTGCGTGTGTCCCTGTGTGTGCGTGTCCCTGTGTGTGCGTGTCCCTGTGTGTGTGTGCGTGTCCCTGTGTGTGCGTGTCCCTGTGTGTGCGTGTCCCTGTGTGTGCGTGTCCCTGTGTGTGCGTGTGTCCCTGTGTGCGCGTGTCCCTTTGTGTGCATGTCCCTATGTTTGTGCGTGTGTCCCTGTGTGTGCGTGTCCCTGTGTGTGCGTGTCCCTGTGTGTGCATGTCCCTGTGTGTGTGTGCATGTCCCTGTGTGTGTGTGCATGTCCCTGTGTGTGTGTGTGCATGTCCCTGTGTGTGCGTGTCCCTGTGTGTGTGTGCGCGTGTCCCTGTGTGTGTGTGCGTGTCCCTGTGTGTGTGTGCGTGTCCTTGTGTGTGCGTGTCCCTGTGTGTGTGTGTCCCTGTGTGTGTGTGCGTGTCCCTGTGTGTGTGCGTGTCCCTATGTGTGCGTGTCCCTGTGTGTGCGTGTCCCTGTGTGTGCATGTCCCTGTGTGTGCGTGTCCCTCTGTGTGTGTGTGTGTCCCTCTGTGTGTGTGTGTCCCTCTGTGTGTGTGTGTCCCTCTGTGTGTGTGTCCCTCTGTGTGTGTGTCCCTCTGTGTGTGTGTGTGTCCCTCTGTGTGTGTGTGTCCCTCTGTGTGTGTGTCCCTCTGTGTGTATGTGTGTGTGTGTCCCTGTGTGTGCGTGTCCCTATGTTTGTGCTTGTGTCCCTGTGTGTGCGTGTGTCCCTGTGTGTGCGTGTGTTCCTGTGTGTGCGTGTGTCCCTGTGTGTGTGTGCGTGTCCCTGTGTGTTCGTGTCCCTGTGTGTGCGTGTCTCTGTGTGTGCATGTCCCTATGTTTGTGCGTGTGTCCCTGTGTGTGCGTGTGTCCCTGTGTGTGCGTGTCCCTGTGTGTGCGTGTCCCTCTGTGTGTGTGTGTGTCCCTCTGTGTGTGTGTGTGTCCCTCTGTGTGTGTGTGTCCCTCTGTGTGTGTGTGTGTCCCTCTGTGTGTGTGTGTGTCCCTCTGTGTGTGTCTCTCTGTGTGTGTGTGTCCCTCTGTGTGTGTGTCCCTCTGTGTGTGTGTGTGTGTCCCTGTGTGTGCGTGCCCCTATGTTTGTGCGTGTGTCCCTGTGTGTGCGTGTGTCCCTGTGTGTGCGTGTGTCCCTGTGTGTGCGTGTGTCCCTGTGTGTGTGTGCATGTCCCTGTGTGTTCGTGTCCCTGTGTGTGCGTGTCTCTGTGTGTGCATGTCCCTATGTTTGTGCGTGTGTCCCTGTGTGTGCGTGTGTCCCTGTGTGTGCGTGTCCCTGTGTGTGTGTGCATGTCCCTGTGTGTGTGTGTGTCCCTGTGTGTGTCCCTGTGTGTGCGTGTCCCTGTGTGTGCGTGTCCCTGTGTGTGCATGTCCCTGTGTGTGTGTCCCTGTGTGTGCGTGTCCCTGTGTGTGTGTGTCCCTCTGTGTTCGTGTCCCTCTGTGTGCGTGTCCCTCTGTGTGTGTGTGTCCCTCTGTGTGTGTGTGTGTCCCTGTGTGTGGCGTGTCCCTGTGTGTGCATGTCCCTATGTGTGCGTGTGTCCCTGTGTGTGCGTGTGTGCATGTGTCCCTGTGTGTGCATGTGTCCCTGTGTGTGCATGTGTCCCTGTGTGTGTGTGTCCCTCTGTGTGTGTGTGTGTCCCTGTGTGTGCGTGTCCCTATGTTTGTGCGTGTGTCCCTGTGTGTGCGTGTGTCCCTGTGTGTGCGTGTGTCCCTGTGTGTGTGTGCGTGTCCCTGTGTGTTCGTGTCCCTGTGTGTGCGTGTCTCTGTGTGTGCATGTCCCTATGTTTGTGCGTGTGTCCCTGTGTGTGCGTGTGTCCCTGTGTGTGCGTGTCCCTGTGTGTGTGTGCATGTCCCTGTGTGTGTCCCTGTGTGTGTCCCTGTGTGTGCGTGTCCCTGTGTGTGCGTGTCCCTGTGTGTGTGCGTGTCCCTGTGTGTGCGTGTCCCTCTGTGTGCGTGTCCCTCTGTGTGCGTGTCCCTCTGTGTGTGTGTGTCCCTCTGTGTGTGTGTGTGTGTGTGTGTGTCCCTGTGTGTGCATGTGTCCCTGTGTGTGCATGTGTCCCTGTGTGTGCATGTGTCCCTGTGTGTGGGTGTTCCAGAGTTTGTGTGTTTGTCCCTGTGTTATGGGGATACCTTATTGGGGGTGCAAGGGGATGATGGGGATACCTAGTGGCTTAACAACCGCGGTTGCAGGGTTCGCAAGTGCGACTGGCCCTAGCGGTACAGGGGTCTGGCGCCTGCCGACCCCTGCACCTGTTTTACATGGATATGCGTCCCTGTAGGAGGACCATATATACCAGGATAAGGGCATATCCCAGGAGGAGGACCATATACAGCAGGATGAGGGGCATTAATGCATAATAAAGGGGAGATGGGTCAATTCATGAGTCTTTATAGGATTTAGAATGTTACATTGGGCACATACATCTGACCAATGTGGGCGCGCGGAGGAAGGGGGGGGGGCCCAGGTCCAAATTTCGCACCGGGGCCCTTTGGACTCTAGTTACGCCACTGCAGGGCGCATTCCCGCCTGACCGGAGTCCGGACCCGTGACTCCGAGAGCAGTCATCAGGTGACCTCATGGGGCTCCCTTCCCCCAATAATCACTGCCGCCGGGCCCTGGAGTTGCGGGGAGAAGCTGCGGCAGGGAGCGGTGGGCGCCGCCATGTTCTTTGTGGCTGGCGCCCACTAACTGTACAGCCGGTCAATAGAGGTTGAGACTTCTACACAATGGCCGCGGTCTCCAATTAGCCGCTGCCATTTTGTTGAAGTCTCAACTTCCACCAACCGGCTGTACTGTTAGTGGGCGCCGGCCACAAAGAACATGGTGGTGCCCACCGCTAGCTGCTGCAGGCCCGCAGCTACTCCCCACAGGCAGCTCCAGTCCTGCAGATGTGCCCTCCGGGCTCCGGCACCCCTGCTCCTCATTCACAGCTCCCTCCAATGGTAAGTTATGCTGGGGTCCGGGGTAGGGATGGAGCAATGTACAGAATAGGGGGCCATATATAGGGAAGGAGGCTGTGGGGATAGAGACAGGGAGGCTGTGGGGAGACAGGGAGGCTTTGGGGAGACAGGGAGGCTGTCAGGATGGAGGGATGCAGTCAGGATGGAGGGAGGCTGTTGGTAGGGAGGAAGGATGGAGAGAGGCTGTAAGGATGGAATAGGCTATTGGGATAGAGGGAGGCTGTCAGGATGGACGACCGCTGTTGGGATGGAGGAAGTATGGAGGGAGGCTGTTAGGATGGAGGGACGTTGATGGGAAGGAGAGAGGCTATTGCGATGGAGGAAGGATGTAGGGAGGCTGTCAGGATGGAAGAAGGATGAAGTGAGGCTGTTGGGATGGAGGAAGGATGAAGTGAGGCTGTCGGGATGGAGGAAGGATGAAGTGAGGCTGTCGGGATGGAGGAAGGAAGGAGGCTGTCAGGATGGAGGAAGGATGGAGGGAGACTATCAGGATGGAGGGAAGCTGTTGGGATGTTGTCTATATGGCTGGCAGCCATCTCTATTGCGTACGGCCAGCAGTAGTCTCTATTGTGTATTCTCTATTGTGTATGGCCAGCAGCAGTTTCTATTGTGTATTCTCTATTGTATGTATAGCCAGCAGCAGTCTCCATTGTGTATACGGTCCGCAGCCATCTCTATTGTGTATACAGGTAGCAGCTGTCTCTATTCTGTATTCTCTATTGTATATACAGCTATTGTGTTTAGCGTTATAGAAAAGAAGTTGCAACACACAATCAGCTGTGTTTATTCACTCTTCGTGGGGTGGCGCTTCAACAGGCATATAGTCAACAGGTGGACTATATGCCTGCTTAAGCGCCACTTGCGGTGTGAAACGGCCATCGCCTTTGGGAACCCCCGTCCTCCCATCCGCACCATGTAAGACCACACGAAGAGGGAATAAACACTGTTGATCCTACGATGTTGCAACTTCATGTATGTTGACATTTTTATTCCTAGACATATTTCGGGGGGGGTGGGGTGCCGTTTGCCTTACCTGCCTAGGGCACCAAAATGCCTTGTCCCGGCACTGCTACAAACGCATTGTTTTTGTTAATAAACAAAAACAGGAGAATAAAAATAATGATAAGGGGCAATTGAGAATCAGATTGGATTAGAGTCCAAAGGTGGAAGTGATGCTGTGACTGTTGTAGATAACATTATCCAAGGCTCACCTAATTTTTATCCTCTACACTATCGTGGCAGCCAATTGGACACTTTCCATAAACTTTTATTTAAAGAAGTCAGATCCTTTCCCCATAAATGAAAAAGGACAATCTCTCTGTCTAAGAATGTTATGTTATTAGATCCCTTCAGAATAATGAAAATACAATAATTAAAAGTGGGTAAAGAGGTGGAGGCAGTGTTATCATGAACCGAGGTTGCTATATCTCAGAGGGCCACCGGATTCTAAACAACACTGACTCCTATGAGATATTAGCTGACAACCCATTACCTTCTTATCAGATGCAATACAAAAGTCAGATTGGTAAAGCAGTCGAACGGAATATTCTGAACAAAAAAAAATACATTTCTTGGAAGTAAAAATTAATTCATTACTTTTTTTTATTCATAAGAGTCTTACCAATCCCCATGGCACACCAATAATATCGTGGGTCAGATCCCTTACAGCAATTTATCTCACTAAGTTGATTTGTTTCTTCAGCATTATGTTTTACGGTTAGATACTCATTTACGTGATTCTTCTCATCTGATTTGTTTACTCCGGGACTTACCACCCATTCTGGATATGATTTTCTTTACCCTGGATGTGAGTTAATTATATTCCAATATCCATAATACTCTGGGCCTTACTAGTGTGGATTTTTACCTCACTAATGATACATCGATGCCAACTGATCAGAGGGTTTTTCATCTTGAAGGTATAGATTTTATTCTTCATCACAATGTTTTTACTTTTGAGGGTGTGACGTATTTGCAGTTGAGATGCTGTGCGATGGAGACGAGATTCGCCCTTAGTTATGCTAATTTATTCATGGGGCATTTTTAGTTTCTATATATCGCGCAGTTCTATATATCGCGAAGGGTCACATCTTTTATCATTGTTTTATTGGTGACCGCTTTTTTATTGGAGGGGTGCTATTGAAGAGATTTATTCTTCTGTTAATTAACTTAACTGTAACCCATGAGGGCTACGTTTTACAGTCACGTGTTCCGCAACTCAAATACAGTTTTCTTCGTTAAGAAAGTGGACGTAAACAGTTATTTAAGGTTTAGTAGTTGATAACTATCAAAATGGATTAAAAACATCCCCTACAGCCAATATTGGTGTAAAAGAAAGAGCTACTGAAGCCAAGCAAATTTTCTCAAACAAGCCAATATTCTAAGGGAATGGTTTATGGAGAAGAGGTATCCTGGAAAATTATTGGTAAATGCGTATTAAATCAAATCTCTCCAGAAAACAGATTGTATATATTTCATTAATAATAGAAGAGAAAAAAGAACTTGAATCTATCTCAAAATTTAAATACAGGTTGGTAGCAAACTTTAATAATTCACATGATGTGGTTCGGCAGTGTGTAAGGAAACTAAAAAACGATCAGGTGTTATTTTACCTGAACAACCAGTGGTCATTTTTAGAAGAAACATAAACCTACAAAATTAAATCCCCCCAGTCAAACTAGTCTTTGCAATATACAAAGGGGAGGAATATAAAACTCCTTTAGATCTAACTGGTGTATTCTGCTGTGGGCATTCCAAATGCATGTGCTGCGGTGTTATCCAACACAATAAAACATCTTTTAAATTAAATATTAAATGAGAAATATTCTCCATTAATCAGTTCCTAAATTGTAATTCCTCTTACATCATCTATCTTCTTGAATGTACATGTGGTCTACAATATGTGGGCCGCACCATTCAATGTATGCACAAGAGGTTGAATACCCACACATACAACATACGGCAAGGTACATTAACTCAGTGTGGCAAAACATTTTTTATTAGAAAACAAAAATGATCCTGAAATATTAAATGTTCAATAGGAGGTTATCCAATTCTATGGTGGCCGCGCTCCCCGTGGTAATGATTTTAAGAACTTCTTGTCCACAAAAAATGTTATTACTCAAAACATGTGAGAATATAAAAAATGGATACAACGCGTTTCGGCGGAGACAACCGCCTTCCTCAGGTATCTGAGGAAAAACCATGTGCTTGAAGTTTTATGGCAAGAGGTGAGTGCATAAAACTTAATTAAAAGGGCACCAGAGAGTTACATTGGTAACGCGCTGAGATTGGCGCCGCATGTTTGTTTTTTCTATATACCCTACAGGGAATCACCTTACTGAAATATTAAATATTATGATTTTAGAATATATCTCCTATACTACCCCTTAGCATTTTTCATGTCTTACACAAAGAGAGTCGTACAAGATTTTTAAATTGGCCACTTTGAGCCCAGAGGGCCTTAACATTAGTGTTTAACAAAAAAACATTATCTACTTACTGTTTATAAATACATTTATATATTTTTATATACACATCATCTTATATTTTTTTATATACACAAATTTTTAAACAGTTTTATATATATTTTATATATTTTTAATGGAATTTCAAATATATGTTTAGTCTATTCCTATGTCCCATGTATGTGTATTATTATATCTTAAATTCATATACTTTTTTTTATATTATATGCACATTATTTTAGCAGTATTTTAGTTTTCTTTTAGAGTAATATATCTTTTCTGAGAATAATGAGTTGACTAATTAATGACTAATTAGTGGTATATATAAGAATCACCACCACTATGTATTACATACTATCTGAGGAAGGGGACAGACCGTCCCAGAAATGCGTTGTTGTTTTTATATGTGTTATATGGAATAAATCCTTTTTTCATTTATTTTTGATTATGATTGCCAGTGCACTCATGAACTGTTATTTTTATTGTTGATTTCTGGCATACATATACAATCGATATTGGGGGGCTGTGATGGCCATCAGCTTTTGGAAACCATCTGTATCTTCCAGGCGGAAAGACAACATTTAAATGGCCAAAAAATGAGATGGTGAAGTTCTAGCTGTTTTGTTTGAGATGTATAGGAGGAAATAATCTTGTATATGGCCACAACTGTGGGACTGAGGGCTGGCTGCTTCTCTAACAACTGACCGGCTGTCACTCACTCTGACTGTAGCAGATAAAAAGAGGAGGTTCTGTGGCTGGAGACCTGTGGGACAACACTTTACATGGTGATGGAGGAGGAAGAATCAACAGATGTGGTTTATGTGGTGGATGGATTTTGGTGAGGCCTGCTAGGCCTCTTTTTAGCACAGTAAGTTTGCTAGAGTAATGCATGTTGTTGGGCCATGTGCCGCTTCATACTTGTAGTAGTCAAAGTGTTGTATTTTTTTAAGTTACTTTAGTTACTGAAGCTCTTTTTATAAACATTGCAAATAATGTGAGTTGTCTGCGGTCTGAAAAAAGGCCCAGTCTAGGCAACCTTGCTATCACTGAGAAATGAAAACCTACAGGCCACTGCTGTCCAGAACCAGAGTTATGGATGAGGATGCTGTGTTTGTCATGGTTGAAGCACTCAGTCTCTTTGCGGGAGGATGCAACCTAACCTCCTTGTCTTCCACCTCCTCTGCTGAGCTACTTAGCTGCATGACACTGGGTTGATTCCGAGTGGGGTCTCAAACTTCATCATCATCCTCTCTTTTGCCCACTCCTCACCCTGAGAGTCACCCTCCTCCACTTCCTGCTCTGAACGCACAGTACAATGCAGGTGCTCTTTGGGTATCTGAGTCTCATTATAATCACTTCCACCCCTGGGGGTTAACTGATCTGATGACAAGGTCTGGATTTTGCTTGGACCCTAGTTTGTCCATCTTCAGATCCAACTCTAAAAGATTTTGGGTATCAGTGCAGATGTTTTCCTCTTCTGCAGTATGTGAATCTTTGGAGCAGACCTATAATGCCCATGGAATAGAATGTGTGAACATCTCTACAGAATCGCCCATCTGTGTTTGCTCACAATCAGTTGTGCAGTTGGAGAGTTGTGACAAGAGGTGTATCCTGGGTAATTGGGGCACCACCTCTGAGGACTGTACTGTGTGTGATGTTGAGGTGTATGAAGAGGAGTAGAAGCCACTAGATGATGATCTCTAGAAAAATCTCTTTTTGGGCCTTATCAACAACTGGTATCGCTCTGCTGCTGGTAAACAAAGAGACTGGAGTTGGCTGTCCAGTAACAGAAGTTGTCACTTGGCTTGAGATACGACGAGCCGGTCTTTGTTCAGTACAGCTTTCAGTAACATTAGCAGTAGCATTTACCCCACGTACACCTTGAACACCAGGCCTACTCCTCCTTCCACCCCACCTATTCCCTTTCCACAACAACGTAAGAATTTCCCACTCATGCTTAATGCACACAAATTTGGAAAGCACTTGTTTGAGACTCAATAAAAGGTTATTTTACAACAGATAGAGATTTGGTAATTAGTTTTTTGAAGGCCAATAAAAACCTTTTTAGAGGAAACATAAGGATTTGGCAATCAGTTGTTTGAGGCCAAAAAAAAAACCTTTCAGGGAATATGAAAGATTTGGTAATCACTTGTTTGAGGCCAAAAGTAGCCTCTTTAGGTGAAAAACAAAGATTTGGCAATCCCTGATGTAAAAATAGTCTTTCTAGGGAAAAAAAACAGTTGTTTCAGGCCGAAAAAACCTTTTTAGGGGAAACTGAAGGATTTGGCAATCTTTTGTCTGAGGACAAAACAAGCCTTTTTAGGGAAACTGAAGGATTTGGTAATCATTTGTTTGAGTCCAAAAACAGCCTTTTCAGGGGAAAAACTAAAAAAATTGGCAATCACTGTTTTGAGGCTAAAAACAGCCTTTTTAAGGGAAAAACAAAGATTTGGCAATCACTTGTTTGAGGCCAAAAACAGCCTTTTAGGTGAACCACAAATACTTGGCAATCACTTGTTGAGGGAAAAAAAGCCTTTTAAGGGAAACAGAAAGATTTGGCAATCAGTTGTGTGAGGCCAAAAAAAGCCTTTATAGGGGTGAGGCGGTCAACAGGGTAAGGGGTACTCGGGTACCGGGCTGATGGCGGCTTCGATGGTGAATCACGGCTGGTCGATCCCCGGTCCCGTGCCTGGACCCTCAATGGTGGGGAATGGTGGGGGATAAGGGGATTGTTAATGTGACGCCACCTATGGTACCTGGTAACGGGTATACCAGCGCTGCAGCTGGCTGCTGAGTGATGGTGGGTGCAGCAGAGTGTGGTACAACTCCCCACAGGTGGAGCTTTACCTCAGAGCAGCGGGGATGGGTGAGGGGAGTAGAAGTTGGGTCTTTGCAGTCAGGGCGGTGAATTGCGGCGGTTAGACAGGCACACAGACACACAAGGATTGTTTTTTCGTCACCTTTTACTGGTGACAGGGTAACAGGTACAGTCCAAAGAAATAACCAGGTCCCCAGTGCAACTTGGGACTACCACCTTAGAAAGTTATGAGGCCTCCTCTGTCTTTGTGCTCTGTGATTTAGGATGAGTCCTGCCTGTGCTCGAACCCACCGCTTCTTCTCCCTCCCAGGGCTTTGCTCCAAACTGACTATGAGGTCCTTCTGTGCGGTCCCTGTTTTTCCAAAGGCCCCTGGTGCTGTACTTGGTCAGTTTTAGCGTGTCTCTTACTTGCCTTAGAGATTAACTCCTACTGAGTCTTCCAGGCTTTTGCTGTAACAGTAAATAGTATCAGAATCGGACTCCGGTGTCCAGGTGTACTAAAGGGCTGTAGCAAATGGTTCCCTTTTCTTGATTTCCTGTTTCTTCCACTTGCCTCTGACCCTTTCCCTAGGGTGCATCACAGCGGTCAGTGGTCCCTGGTCCTGGATCCTTCCCAGCGACCAGCTCCTCAATCCTCCGACTCTCTCCTCAGACTCACTCTTGGGACTGACTAACTCCTCCACTCAGGCAAGGATGTTTTAAAGGGGAACTAGCTTAAGGCAGCCAGTAGAGCTCCCCCTTCAGATCTGGGGTGGAAAGGTGTGGTGTGCTGTGCAAACCAAGGTGTAATTCCCACCTTGCACCGGTGGATCCTGTGGCAATTCCCCGTAGGGGTGCCACAGGGGAAACCGAAGGAATGGGCAATCACTTGTATGAAAAAACGCAGCTTTGGAATTGCACACAGATTTGGCAATAATACTTGTTCTCAGCAAAAAATGCCTTATAGGTATCTTTTTTTTAAAGGCATCTTAGTTATCTTTTAGTGTAGAACAGATGTAGCAGAATGGAGCAGCATGGAGGTGCACAAAGTGGCAGCAGCACTGTCCGTTTAAGCAAAACTCTGAAAAAGGTGACATTGCCAAATGGCAACTTCTTATATCCTGAGGGACATATGACTTAGGCTGCCAATGACACAAGCCAGTCAAAAACACAAGACCTTGTGTCTACAACTTGTTGATGTTTTGTGCACTCTGATTGGCTGCCGACCCGTAACATCCATACAGAAAGTCCCAGGGGAAAAAATGGAGTCCGATGCTCTTCTGACCCCTCACTACCCCCTCCACTCATTAAACATGTCCAGAATGCTATCCTACACAGTCAACAATTAGAAGACAAACATCACTGCAAACGCAGTAATGCTTTTTTCATTTGTTACTGAACAAAGCCGACTTCTCCGACTTTTTAGCAAACAGTTCTGGTTCCCGATCCTGAATCTGAATTTGCAATATTCGTGCTGAGTTTGAAATTGGTGAACATGTTAAGGAAAAGTTTGCTCTTCTCTAGTGGTGATATGCACCCTGTCAAACACAGAGCTTCTTATGGAACGGATGAAGTTGTCTGCGACATGCTGGTGTAGCGCAGTCAGAGCTTTCTTAGAGAAGTAATGATGACTGGGCAACATGTACTGGGGACCTGTGATAGCCATCAGCTTTCATAAACTGTCTGTGTCCACCAGGCAGAAAGGCAGCATTTCCTGGCCAACAAATTGGAAATGGTGAAGTTCAAGCTCTTGGTTTTAGGATTTATAGGAGAAAAAAATCTTTTACATGCCCAGAACTGCAGGACTGAGGGCTGACTTCTGTGCTGAGAGAGGGTGGAGTACTATGTACATGACAAACTGCTGGACTGTGAGGGAGGTGCAGGCGGAGAAGCTATTGTGAATTGACGAAGAAGTGGTGTGCTCATTGTCATTAATCAGTCAAAAACAACAGGTGTTTTCCACTTCCATAACAGCTGATGGGCTCTCTCTCACCACGACTGTAATGAGTAAACATGTGGAGGTTCTGCCGCTGGAGACCTGGTGGCATTACTTTCCTCAGTGATGGAGGAGGAAGCAGCACATGCAGTTGTTATGATGGACAGTGTTCAGTGAGACCCACCTGGTCCTGTCTTAGCACTGTAACTTTTCCAGAGCAATGCATGTGGCTGGGCCATGTGCCAGTTCATGCATGTAATAGCCAAATTATTGTTTTTTTTGCTTCTACGCAATTTTGTTTTACAAAGTTGGCAAATAATGTTACTTGGGTCATCCTTTGCAGTCTCAAAAAAGGCTTAGGCTAGGCAACCCTTGCCACCACTGAGAGCGGCAGACCCACAACCCTGTTGTCAAGAGCTAGATTTGTGGCTGAGGATGCAGTGAATGAAAAGAAATACTTCCAGCTCTTATACATGAAGGATTTTTTTTATTAAAGTTTTTTAGTGCAAAATATAGAAAATGTGCATGATTTACGTGACAACATCAACTCGTTTCAGATGGAAACATCCTTATTCATGACCTTGCACTAAGCTCAAGCTTCCTAATGTTGAGCCAATGTTAAATCCAGCCATTAGAAATCTCTAGTTAATAGTAAGAAAGACAAAACACCGAGAAAAATCTTTTTATTACAACAAAAAGCACAAACACATATTTAAAATGTATCTTTATTACTCCCACATACCCTCCACAATCCTGTGCGACATCTGTCCCTGCCGAGTCCTGAACCTGAATGAGTATAGACACATGCAATGAAGGGGGTGATGTCACAGCCTGGGTCACCTCAGGTCAGATAGAGCGACACAGCTCTCTGACCTCATATGAACTTTTCCATTTCACAGCAGGACCAACACTCACTAGTTATGTGAAGGGAATTATTTGTCTGGAAAATGCTATACACAAATAGTATTTGTGTAAACAAATTCCCCAGACAAATATCCCAGTTCCCCATTGACTTGCATTATGTTCACTATTCGGGATGAATATCTGAATAGTAAAAATGATTCGGTTCGACTTATTTGAACCTGAACACCGAACTACTCGCTAATCACTAATGATGATCTATTCATGTAAAATGTCCTTCAGGAAACCCATTCAATAACTAAATAATATACTGCTCAAAAAAATAAAGGGAACACTTCAAAATTGCATTGTGTTATTAAATGTTCCCTTTATTTTTTTGAGCAGTATACTTACATTTCTAATTATTTTCTTCAAAATTCCAAAACAATATTTCTTAAACAAACTGGCTTTTCTTGAAAATATGCTGTTGTATATTCAATATAACAATCCACAGAGCCAAACACACCCATCTTACAGCCCCTAATAGAAACTTTACCAACGTTTTTCTTCTCCAACGCTAGAGTGGTGATTTAAATATAAGTCCCCTGCCCCCGGTTTTACAATCACCCTCTGGAGTCTTCACCTTTTTTGGCATCGATCAGAGCACACGGCACAATCTTGCGACCATAACATCTGGCTGGCCAGAAGTTATGTCACAAGCTCCCAATGCATGTCTATCAGAGCCAGAATAAGGCCAGAATGAGAGTCTCATAAAGATGCATTGAGATCTGACTTCCTGTACGCTTCATAAAACACTATAGCAGTTGGCAGTTCACAAACTGCAAAAGACTGACCGGAGAGGTGGTGATATCAGGTGAAGAAGCTGCAGGATGAGTATAAGACTAAGGGCAGTGATAGCACCACTCCAGAGTTGATATAAAAAAATAACTGCTGGAGTAGTTCTTTAACATTGTCCATCTTCCCGAAACTATCTCTCCTTTAGTTGTTAGACTGCATTACCACATAGAAAACTCTTCATATGTCCTAGCTGTTGTTGATTTACATGCTGGGAGGCATTCCTTGAGTGTGATGAGAAAAATCAGGAGATGCTGTATACACCTTTCTACCTTTGAATTAAACTAGCTACATAATAAACTAATTTTATCATTATTTTAATGTTCCATTAAGTGAAGGAAGAGGAAACTATAGTTAAAATGAAGTGGAAGTAGCGTGTTATCCTGGTGACAAACAATAAAATAATTGTATTGGTTTGCTCACCTAGAGAGGTTGTGTGAGAAACAATCAGTTGTATTCGCATAGAACAGCTGCCGGAGAAATCCACAAGCCAAGCTGCAGTCAGGAACATAGCAAACTGGATATAGGAAGTGGATAAAAGTTTGCGCTGCAGTATGATTAATGGAAGACTAAAAGTTTATAAATCATGCAGATGGTTTTATTCAATGCGTTTCAAAGTGTTTTCCTCAGTGCTTCCTTAGGTAACCAACCAAATAACAAAAAAAAGTTGTGCGGTTTAATGCTGATGCCATGAAGCAATGTTAACCTCTTAGGCTGGTTTCACACTGCAGTTTTTTCCCTGATCAGATTCGATCAGGTTTGTGCGCCAAAACCAGGAGAGGAACCAGGAGAGGAACTTGCAGAGAAAAACTATAATTGAAAGATTGACACCTGTTCTGAGTTTTGGAGACACAAACCTGATCGAACCTGATCAGGGAAAAAACTGTAGTGTGAAACCAGTCTTAGGGCCGCTTCACACTGGGGCATGATCCGGTCCAGTTCTGTCCGGGAGGACCCAGACAGCTGCGGACCTAATCAGCACACAGGACTGGGGGGCTATTATGCCCTCCGGTCCGGTGTGCAGTGCACGCAGTTCCCGCTGCTGATGAGTCAGGACTGCGGGCGCCATGGGCCTAACCTGTCAGAGGCTGCAGCTGCGCGCGCTGCACACAAGACCAGAGGGCATAATAGCCACCCAGTCCTGTGTGCTAATCCGGTCCGCAGCTGTCTGGGTCCTCCTGGACAGAACCGGACCGGATCATGCCGCAGTGTGAAGCGGCCCTTAGACCCTCCGAACATTGACTATGTCATGTGCTTCCTTATTGCTTTTTTGTGTCTATTTAACTTTGCTGTTCTGTTCGGGTCTACTTTACACTTATAATATTCCATTCATTTTTGACCAGACCTATTAAAGTCTTGATTTTTAGCTAATTTAAGTGTTTTATTTGAATATCTGTTGCATTATTATACTGTATGTGAGCATGGTTGTTCATAAACAAGTGAAAAATGAAATAAAAAACTTCAAATTCTATTATTTTTAACCAAAGAGAACAGCAGCATTAATTCACACAACTGTCTTTTTTGTCACTTGGTTGGGTTCTTGAGGAAGAAGTCAGGAAAACACTTTGAAATGTGTTGAATCAAACCACCTGCATGATTTATGAACTTTTAGTCTTTCATTAATCATAAAGCATTGCAGACGTTTACTCACTTCCTATAACCAGTTTCATGTGTTTAGTGACGAAGACACATTGAGATAACCTAGCAAATTGACTAATCTTGCTGATTCTGTACGCACCACATAATTCAACTAACATGTCCCAAACCACACCAAATCCATTACAGTAGCTAATACTGAATAATAAATACGGTGCACATCCAGACACCCCCCACCCCATCCAATCCTTTCTACCTCTTGATTATTTTACATTTATAGCATTTAAACCAACAACTGGTGTGTGCACATGACAGGGTAATCAGAAATATGATATATTTTAGCAAGCTGCCCAGTAGATTTTTTTAAAATTATTTTTATTTATATTGGCATAAACATACTAGTAAGCCACACAAAAGATTACATTCTGGCTGATGAAGCACCATTAGAATTTTTTATTTATTTTTTTTAAATCCTTGCAAAAAATCTCACCTATCTGTCTTTATGTCACAGCTACTGTAGTTGACGTTAAGAGATGCTGATAACTCTACTGACATATTATACTGTTATATTTAGTAACGGGCAGGAACCCTGAAATTAGTTTGTTTCCATTGTTGAGGGTCTCAGTTCAATCACAAGTCCACCAGCCACTCCTAATTATATATATAGGCAATTGTACACGTCTGCACTGTAAGTAAATGATACGGACACCAGAGCCGTCTCAAGCCTTACTCATGCCTACGCCGAAAGAGATTAAACACTGCACAAGCGTTTATTGAAACACAAATTTTTATACAGATAGAAAAAATCGTGTTAAAATTCTAGAACTTTCTACAAAGTGATCATCTCCTAATTGGTCAATTCTTATCAAATTATTCTAATATCTAAATTCCTCCCTCAATGGGTTGGCTTAGGTTTCTGGTGTATTTATGGAACGTGGGCACCATCTAGTGTATATCAGACAACATGACATTTCCAAATTACAATATATATATTTTAGAGAAGAGTTGTGATATTTTTAACCCTATAAAGACATTTCATGTCTCTCCATCCTCAACAGTCCCCCCTAAATACACTACTCTTCTCCAAAAACCTATGATGTACTCTCATACATATGGGTTTGGTGCATAAGGGTCCATCTTCATATTACTTTACTTTTTATTCAAGAGGGATTGAGTGATAAGGGACACTTGGAATTCTCATTAACAGTATTTCCCTAAGCAGCAAGAAATTAAAGTAATTATTATCTTACTTGCAACATTCCCATAACCCACCCCCATGTTCTCTTAAACCAATTTGCAGGGTTAAATATTGAAAACATATTACCTCACAAAGCATAGCCTATTCTCAATAATACCTTACACAGCAGGCGGGCACAGATATGACTCTATGTTCTACATAATTCAGACTACAATGAATATATACTAGAGTAGTTTACATTATCTAACTAGCAGTAACTAGCAATGTAAGTTTTGGGTATTAATACATTAATATAAGAACATACATTTTTATAACATTCTCCTGATATTCATTACATAGTCCCATTAGATAAAGAGGTGAAAGCCATTAGGAGTAACAAGAGTCTTTTATAGTAGAAAAGGTAAACAGTCTTTATGGAAAGTCCTCAGTAAAAGTCTTTGGCAAAATCTATATCCAGAAAAAGTCTTTAGCAAAATTTAAATCCAGTAAAAGTATAAAGTCCTGATCATAGTAGTATAAAAGAGTCCTTAAAAGAGTCCAAAAGAGTTCTTAAAGCAATATCCACATGCAGAGTAAACCGCAGCAAGCATAGAAAAATAAAACAGCAATCATGACATCCGTAAATATGCAACATCCAAAGGTAAGGCACAGTACCATAACTCAATCCCCAGACTGGAGGGAGTGTCTCTGATCTACAAAACCTATTGAAAGGAAGAGAAACCTAAAAATATATTAATAACAGTCTGAGAAATTGTGTATCATAAATTGTTACATATAGATAGCACATATAACCTTAAAAATACGAGTCACCCCCCTTGGACATTTTATCAACTAATATTACATATATATCACTATCATTAAAGAGAGTTAACAAAAGGATATGAAACTTTTGAAGTATCTGTAAATAAGCACAATTATCCACAAGAAAAGAGATACACAATAAAAATCATATTTCATTGATTCGTAATATCAGAAAATAATCACCCAGGATAGTACATAAGAACAAAGACATGAAATTTACAGACTTTTATTAGTTGACATGACCACTCCTAATAGTTCCCTAACAATGTCCTTAAAGCTGGAAACCTACCTATCCAGCGGAGGTCGGCACCCTTTTGAACGCTTGTGGTGCCCCCGCTGCACGTCGACTTACCCCTAACTTTTCCCTGATCTTACATATATATATAAGGGTCACCAGGTACACAGTCAATAGTCTGTAATAGAAATAGGTCATAGTAACCTTGTCAAAAAACAAATAAAAGCAATATAACCAGGTAGAGTCAAACAGATATAATAATAATAGACAATAGAATTATACTTATCAATGGTCTTCCAGTTTTCCTGAAAAACAGGTCAAAAGAGAATAACAAAATAGCATAGAAAAGAACATTCAATTATTTATTTACCATAGTATGATTAGTATATAGCCACAGAAGCAAAAACTATATTGTTTATTCATTTATTTACCTACTCTACTTCAGAACATTTTAACCAATATATTTGACATCTTATGGTATTTTGTATAAGAGAGAGAGATCCAACACATATTAGGAAATTTTTATACATTTTCTTCTCTTTTTCCGCACTCTATTTGCAACTTTTAAAGCTTGTGGAGCGGCTGTCTTCTCTGAACCTCTTACCTTTCTGAGTTGTGTTGTGTGTAGGTTTAATGCAGGATTGTACACAAGGCCTTACCTGAGACCAGGAGCGATCCAGGAGATATTCATCTGATTTCACTTGTGACCTGTTGAGGCGTAAGTGGGGCCAAGCAGAAACTATTTTAACTTTTGCTTATGAGAGACAGAGACGTCATGGCCAGCCCTTTTCCCATCTCATAACACGGCTCCCAAGCACAAAACAAAGAAACCCTTCTCTCCCAGACAGTTTTCACAAATTTACAAACTATTTTACTCTAAGACGGCTCCTGGACACACCACATGTGGAACAGTTAAACCCAAATCTAATAGCCACTTCTGCACAGCACCTTGTAACCCCATATTCATTCCCCTATATCCGTACCACCGTATATCGATAAAATCCTTGGGAAAAAAATAAATTTTCTGAATACAGACGTCCGTGGGCCCTTTTCCATGCCCAATAGATATATGAATGTCCAACAATCCAGACGTGCTTCCCAACGGCTTCTGTAGCTGACATATTACCCCTTATAAGAGGACAATTTTCGGGGAGACACTAAGGGTATCAATACCTTTTTGCTAGGGTCTTCCAAATTAGAAAATTGATTTGCTAGTCAAGTCAGGGGAATGTAGAATACACACTTGTGGGCCGTCACATGTCATACACATCTTTAATTTCTCTGGTACCATTTCTCCTTGATTACTCATCACCTCAGTCACACCGTCACATGTCCTCTGCCCCTCCTTCTCCATTAACTCCTTCATAAACTTTTTTGTGTTTATTTGCTCACACAGAGAATTGCCTCTAGGAATCCCCAAGCAACCTTCTCTCTGGCGGTTTTTGTTCTCACGGGGAATTTGCCTCTAGCAGTCCCCAAACGACTCACCGCTCTCGGAGGGAGGGTATGTTTTTACTGAAAAAGACGCAACATCTCCAGCCACGAACCGGTCTCTATCGGTGCAGCTGCTCACCGACCCGTATACTACGGTACACCGGTTACAGCCTCTCTTTCTCTCTGAGGCTCAATACACAGATATTTATTAAAACAGTATTTTATAGAATAGTATATCGCCTGCCCTGATTCTCCTTTTTCTGACAGCCCGCGTTCGCAATAACAATAAATATCAAACAGTATTCCATACCGTAGAATACAATAACGCCTGTCCTGTTTCCCCTTATTTTGACAGCCCGCGTTCTCGTGTTAAAGCTAATGCGTCTCAACAGTAATACATATGCAAAACGGCCTTCCCTCCTCGTCCAACACAAGCAGGAAAATGTCTATACTTTCTATGTCTGATCTCTCAACGGGGCAGAGTACCGTGTATCATGGCTGATGGAGTTGGGCAGACGGTTTGTGCTTAATCACGTTCAACCCCCGATATAGGCAACCAGGTAGTTACCGTCACCTAAGACCCTCACGCTCCGGCCGCACCCCTATAGGATCACACCACCACCCCCCGAGTCACTGGCAAGTAATCACATATACATGATATACATGACACTTACCGTGATCTGGGGTTGATCAGGTCCCTTCGGTGAGCAGGAGCGCCGTGCGGGGCAAGGGGGCGCCTGGTTCCCTCACGGGGGTCCCTGTTCACGGGCGTCAATTGTTGAGGGTCTCAGTTCAATCACAAGTCCACCAGCCACTCCTAATTATATATATAGGCAATTGTACACGTCTGCACTGCAAGTAAATGATACGGACACCAGAGCCGTCTCAAGCCTTACTCATGCCTATGCCAAAAGAGATTAAACACTGCGCAAGCGTTTATTGAAACACACATTTTTATACAGAAAGAAAAAGGTGTGTTAGAATTCTAGAACTTTCTACAAAGTGATCATCTCCTAATTGGTCAATTCTTATCAAATTATTCTAATATCTAAATTCCTCCCTTAATGGGTTGGCTTAGGTTTCGGGTGTATTTATGGAACGTGGGCACCATCTAGTGTATAACAGATAACATGACATTTCCAAATTACAATATATATATATTTTAGAGAAGAGTTGTGATATTTTAACTCTATAAAGACATTTCATGTCTCTCCATCCTCAACACCATATGTATTCCATATAGGCTAGGGTCACACTTAAAATCTGAATTGAGTTGTCAGGTCAGCCCCTGATGTATTGCATGAACCTCCAACTGCCAGTATGTCCTTAATAATGGTAAGGACATGCTGGGAGTTGTTGTTATCAGTCATCAGACTGCGGAACCACAGTATTGATGAGACGCAGGCAGGATCACAAAGAAACATTTACATCCTAGTACCTTATATGCTACATCTTCTCCGACATGTTGACCTTGCCCCCTGCCCGGCACCCAGATATGCCCATGAAATGCATACATTTTATAAAAAATAATACATAAAATTCTATATACGCAGTCATGCACACATACATTACACAGACTTGTAAACATACAGTATGAAGGCATGCAGAAACACCAGCAGATAAGCACATACACACATGCATAACCAAGAAAAAAAAAGAAAAGACAGTTTTTAAAAAGATGCGTACCAGAAAATAGAGTAGGTATCTAAAAAAAATCAAACTTTATTATATACCAAAGGAACATATAAATCAATTAAAAACATAATATGATGACACTCCCTATAACCCCAATAGGCAACTGCAGCATAAATATAATAATCCCAGGACAATACAATAAAGCAGCAGCACTGGTAGGTGCCAGAGCAGTTAGTGTTCATAGAATTCAATGTTAGGCCAAGATCTATAAATAGAGGACTATAAAAATCACCAAAAACAACAATAAATGAGCAAAGAGAAATAGTGTGCTGGACTGAGTGGAATGCTGCAAAAAAAAAAAAAAAAAAAAATAGCACCATGAATATGCAAAAGCTAAAAGTAAGGCAGACAGGCATGTGCCACTGAGGAGCTGGCTTTTCGCACACGTGCAGTTATTAGTTGTGTACCGGAGGCTCCTCTTCTGGACCAGTGCAGCAGTCGCTCTTACCGCCTGAAGGTACTTTATTTGATTATATCAGCATATATATCTTGTGTGCCAATGGCGCTTCCTTGACGACGTTTCCTCTAGTGATACACGTGCGGTTTCTTTCTTTCCCTTTGTCCGGCTCACCCTGTTTTACTGTAAGCTTTACGAAGCTCTTCTCTTAGTCAGCTAGCTTGTCAGTGGTACATGGCCTGTCTGCGTTGCTATTAGCTTTTGAATATTGTCCTGTAATTATAGGTCTTGATTTTCCATAGAATTCTATGAGCACTAACTGTCTGGTTCACCTTTTCAATGCTGCTGCTTTATTGTATTTTTACTCATAGTTAATCAGATTTGGAGAGTTTTTATACCTGAATAATTACTATGCACATGAAACTGCTGTTATTAAAGATGCTTTTATTTACTTCTTCAAAAAGGTTAAAACGCAGATACAAAAAGTGCATAAAGACATGATAAAATGGTTATGTTCACAAGGATCTGGATAAGAGGATATTTAGGGGTTAAAGCCTTTTTCCTCACCCATCAGAACAAATACATGGTAGCAGTTTCCAAGAGTGCTATGTGGCAATACAGACAAAAATAAGGTAGGATATAGGGGCATTAGATAGTCACAGTATACCATAGATTCAGACTCAATAGTCCATCCCCTACAAGTATCCAGGATTTCTCCAATTTTGCAAACCTCAATCCTCCCCTGCTCCTTTAATTAACTCATACATAACAGCCTGCTTGTGCTTACCCATATAACGTGCTGATGTGCAAAGATGACTCTAGGGTCGCCCCGACGCGTTTCCCTGAATGCTTCTTCAGGGGGCATGTTATCCCATGTCTTCCCCATCCTATATACCCCACCACCTGTCTCCAATTGTGCCGCTCTCCTGCCGCATGTGGGCGGCCGCGCTGTCCCGAGCGCCGGTTTCCGGCACTCACACACCGGAAGTGCGTCATTTGACGCTACATCCTGTGTATCAGAAGCCTTTCGCCGGAGTCCAGGGATGCGCGACCGCGCATGTGCGGACCGCAGGCACCATTTTAGAAGTGGGCAAATATGCCCACTTCTCCTATTACAATGCCAGATATAAGATGTTCGCCCTTTTTACTAAGACAGAGAATCATGAAGTATTATAACACACAGTTATTTCTATAAAGGGTTAGACTTTGCATACGGGTATATATAATACAAGGTACAATATATATACATAGTTTCCAGTACGTTGTTCATATTCTTTTTTCTCTCTCCTCCCTTTGTGCAAACAGTCAGCCCATAGTTTCATGTTACTCTATCAGCCAAGGGATCCATAGCAATCATACAATCCAGAAATTGTATCAGTCGGTGGAAGTGTGAGGTACTTTATTGTATTGTCCTGTGATTATTATATTTATGCTAACAGGGTCTGTTTCTTCAATTTCCTATTGGGGCTATAGAGAGTGTCATCATATTATGCTTTTATATGTCTTTTGGTGTATAATAAAATAAAAAATGTTTAAATACTTACTCTATTTTCTGGTTCGCATCTTTTTTTTTTTGTAATTCTTGGCATTTTTTACATGATGCTGCACCCACTGTATATGACTATAAGCATGAGTGCACACAATCAGGAGACACTGCAACCTGGAAGCAGTGCCTCTGGACCTGACGGGAGCCGCGGGTGAATGCAGAGTGAATGCAGTCGCCGTGTTGTCCACGATCGATGTTCGGTACAGGGCTGATTTTCTCTGTATTCACCCGCTGGTGATCGCTTCTAACTCCACAGCGTTAAATTGACATGCTGCAGACAATTGGAAGCACGGAAAGCCGCCCAGCATGTCAGTTTACGCTGCAGAGTAAAGTTGCACTGTGGGCACGGGATTTTTGGAAATCCCATCCACTGTGCTTGTACTGCACAATGCAGCGTCATGGACACAGAGCAAACACGCTGCATCCATAACGCTGCATACCCTGATTGTGTGCACACAGCCAAGCAGAGCAACTTCCTTATATATTCATACACACACTCAGATACCCATCCACACATGAAGCTAGGCATACACGCACATTCACAGCCAGCCATGCAAGCACACACACACGCAGCCAGCCATGCATGCACACACTCACGTAGTCAACCATGCAGCCAGCCACACACGCACGCAGCCAGCCATGTATGCACACACATCCACCCACACACACACAGCCAGCCAGCCACGCATACACACACACGCAGCCAGATTGAAGACACATGCAGCCAGCCAGCCAAACACACATGCACATAGTCAACCATGCACACACATGCAGCCAGAGACACGCACATGTGCAGCCAGACACACACGTAGTCAGGCACACACACATGCAGCCAGAGACACACACACACATACATACAGACAGAGACACATACATGCAGCCAGAGACAGACACACACACACACATGCAGCTAGAGACACACACACATGCAGCTAGAGACACACACACATGCACCCAGAGACACAGACATAGAGCCAGAGACACAGACATGCAGCCAGAGGCACACATTAACATGCATCCAGACACACACGCAGCCAGAGACACACACATGCAGCTGGAGACACACACACATGCATCCAGAGACACACACACACATGCAGCCAGAAAAACACACATGCAGCCAGAGACAGACATGCAGCCAGAGACACATACATGCAGACAGACACAGACATAAAGCCAGAGACACACATGCAGCTAAATGCAAACACTAATATGCAGCAAGAGACACACACATGCAGCTGCAGACACACACAAACACACACATGCATCCAGAGACACACATACATGCAGCCAGAGACACATACAGTTAGGGCCAGAAATATTTGGACAGTGACACAATTTTCGCGAGTTGGGCTCTGCATGCCACCACATTGGATTTGAAATGAAACCTCTACAACAGAATTCAAGTGCAGATTGTAACGTTTAATTTGAAGGGTTGAACAAAAATATCTGATAGAAAATGTAGGAATTGTACACATTTCTTTACAAACACTCCACATTTTAGGAGGTCAAAAGTAATTGGACAAATAAACATAACCCAAACAAAATATTTTTATTTTCAATATTTTGTTGCGAATCCTTTGGAGGCAATCACTGCCTTAAGTCTGGAACCCATGGACATCACCAAACGCTGGGTTTCCTCCTTCTTAATGCTTTGCCAGGCCTTTACAGCCGCAGCCTTCAGGTCTTGCTTGTTTGTGGGTCTTTCCGTCTTAAGTCTGGATTTGAGCAAGTGAAATGCATGCTCAATTGGGTTAAGATCTGGTGATTGACTTGGCCATTGCAGAATGTTCCACTTTTTTGCACTCATGAACTCCTCGGTAGCTTTGGCTGTATGCTTGGGGTTATTGTCCATCTGTACTATGAAGCGCCGTCCAATCAACTTTGCAGCATTTGGCTGAATCTGGGCTGAAAGTATATCCCGGTACACTTCAGAATTCATCCGGCTACTCTTGTCTGCTGTTATGTCATCAGTAAACACAAAGTGACCCAGTGCCATTGAAAGCCATGCATGCCCATGCCATCACGTTGCCTCCATCATGTTTTACAGAGGATGTGGTTTGCCTTGGATCATGTGCCGTTCCCTTTCTTCTCCAAACTTTTTTCTTCCCATCATTCTGGTACAGGTTGATCTTTGTCTCATCTGTCCATAGAATACTTTTCCAGAACTGAGCTGGCTTCTTGAGGTGTTTTTTGCAGCAAATTTAACTCTGGCCTGTCTATTTTGGGAATTGATGAATGGTTTGCATCTAGATGTGAACCCTTTGTATTTACTGTCATGGAGTCTTCTCTTTACTGTTGACTTAGAGACAGATACACCTACTTCACTGAGAGTGTTCTGGACTTCAGTTGATGTTGTGAACGGGTTCTTCTTCACCAAATAAAGTATGCGGCGATCATCCACCATTGTTGTCATCCGTGGACGCCCAGGCCTTTTACAGTTCCCAAGCTCACCAGTCAATTCCTTTTTTCTCAGAATGTACCCAACTGTTGATTTTGCTACTCCAAGCATGTCTGCTATCTCTCTGATGGATTTTTTCTTTTTTTTCAGCCTCAGGATGTTCTGCTTCACCTCAATTGAGAGTTCCTTTGACCGCATGTTGTCTGGTCACAGCAACAGCTTCCAAATGCAAAACCACACACCTGGAATCCACCCCTGACCTTTTAACTACTTCATTGATTACAGGTTAATGAGGGAGACGCCTTCAGAGTTAATTGCAGCCCTTAGAGTCCATTGTCCAATTACTTTTGGTCCCTTGAAAAAGAGGAGGCTATGCATTACAGAGCTATGATTCCTAAACCCTTTCTCCGATTTGGATGTGGAAACTCTCATATTGCAGCTGGGAGTGTGCACTTTCAGCCCATATTATATATATAATTGTATTTCTGAACATGTTTTTGTAAACAGCTAAAATAACAAAACTTGTGTCACTGTCCAAATATTTCTGGCCCTAACTGTACATGCAGCCAGAGACACACACACACATGCAACCAGGGACACACACGCATGCAGCTAGAGACATACATACATGCAGCCAGACACACAGACATGAAGCCAGACACACACATGCAGCCAGAGGCACACATTAACATGCAGCCAGACACACACACAGCCAGAGACACCCTCACGCAGCTGGAGACACACACACACACATGCATCCAGAGACACACACATGCAGTCAGACACGCACACACACACATAGCCAGAGACACACACATGCAGCCAGAGACACACACACAAACAGCCAGAGACACACACATGCAGCCAGAGACACACACATGCAGTCAGAGGCACACACATGCAGCCAGAGACACACATACATGCAGACAGACACAGACATAGAGCCAGAGACACACATGCAGCCAGAGGCACACACTAAAATGCAGCCAGACACACATGAAGCCAGAGACACACACATGCAGCTGGAGACACACACAAACACACACATGCATCCAGAGACACATAGATGCAGCCAGAGACAGACACACACAAACATGCAGCCAGAGGCACACATACATGCAGCCAGACACACACGCAGCCAGATACAGACACACACACATGCATCCAGAGACACACACACACATGTCCAGAGACACACACACATGCAGCCAGAAACACACACAGCCAGCCACACACACACACATGCAGCCAGAGACACACACAGCCAGAGACACACACACATGTAGTCAGAGACAGACACACACACATGCAGCCAAAGACAGACACACACACATGCAGCCAGAGACACACACGTGCAGCCAGAGACACACATACATGCAGACAGACACAGACATGGAGCCAGAGACACACATGCAGCCAGAGGCACACACTAACATGCAGGCAAACACACACGCAGCCAGAGACACACATGCAGCTGGAGACACACACAAACACACACATGCATCCAGAGACACATACACACACATGCAGCCAAACACACACACACACACAGGCAGCCATGCATGAACATGGGCAAGTTTTATATGGATGACTATTTATAAGAGATAAATTTTCACAATGGAGCAAGCCTTCTTTTTATTTTCAATATTTACTCTTAATCAAGGACTATGGTTTTCAGGTGTTTCTGTTAGCGCTGGGTCTTATTTTAATCTATAGTAAGTTTTATATGGAGGAGCAGCACACATCGCTCACCTCTCATGGCTGGTGTCCCATTCAGCTTCTCTCCACGGTGGGAATGTAATGGAGCAGGGCGCGCTGCATGACATCACAGCTTGCAGACATGTCCACACTCAGACCCCTTCTGTTAGCAGTGACGCGGCCGGCCATGCTCACAAACAGAATAAGGTGCCGGCCGGTCAAACGACAAGCAGAGGGTTATGCGGGCAGCCACGGTAAGAGCTGTTAGGGAGCTGACACAGGCAGAGGCTGGCCTCGCAACGCCTGCTGCCTCCCTGTGCAGGCCGCTGGGTGCAATAAGCCTGTCTGTACAGTTAAATCATCGGCGGCCGCATCCTGCATTAACAATAGCTGCGGGCCTGAGGCCGCCGGTGATTTAATTTTGCAGTGATGTTAGCAATGCACCCAGTGGTCGGCGGCCCTGAACTGTTGCTAAGTGACCCCAGCCCAGGGGGCAAATGCCTCCCTGTCCCCGGCCCAGCCCGCCCCTGGAGGGGGGAGAGCAAAAGAGAAGGTATGATTTTATTGAATTAATAGCAATCTATAGATCTTAGAACTGCAGCATACAGTTCTGCTTCATCAAGTAGCAGGGCAGGGACTGTACTAAAAAGTTTTCTCTCCCCAGAGTTCCTCTCTAAAGCCTCAGACTAGATCATGGTGTTACCACCACTACCACCTATATTCCCATACACCATTACAATAGCAAATATTATCTGTTTGTTCAGAAGAACGTTTGTGTTTCATATCACTTTTCCGCACACAGCTTTGTGGCTATTCCATATAGTCTGTAATTTACTCTGTGCTGCTGTTCATAGTATTTCACAATACTTACAAGTCATTTCTTTCCATTCTTGTAAAATGACATCTATTTCAGCAACCAGCTTTTTCCCTTTCCTCCTCTTAGCCTTCCTTACATATATTAACCAATACGTTATGCACCAAATCTTGAGTTAAAGTTTTGGGTCTAAATGTTTCCCTATGATGAGGAATTTATACATCCCCTCAGCAGATGGAAGTATTTCCCTTACCTATTATGAAGTCTCCATTTTTCACTAGAGATTTACATAAAAGTCCAAAAAACAGGCAGCACTCCAGTTCAGGATAATGTGGGCAACTTTAATCCAGTAAAAAAGCCAAGAAGCCAGTGCTGCCTATGGTTAGCATTCAGTACAAAAAGTGCATATGCACATATTAATTTCAAACTGTACTTTAAAACTTAGACATTTAGCAAACAAATGATCAATTCTTTGAGCCATCCCCCCACTTCAGAGCATTCTAAGATGGGGCAGTCCTACTCTACGTTTTTTTTTATATACGCTGTGCCATTACGGCCTCCTAAATGTATTAGAAGCAAGATCACATTAAATGTAACAAGTAACTGAAGATTTCTGAACCACTCCCACGGCGCCAGAAGGGCAAGTGCAGATAAAGGCTGACCAGGTCCAGACATGTGGAGCAAATAGTACAGACATCCGGGCATTGTCAGATCTGACCTCCCTACTGCCAGACCAGCAACCATCTATGAGGATGGAACAGGCCCAGACACATGTGCACACAATCATGTAGAACCTATGGGGAGGGTGGGGCTGCTGTATGTATGTACAGCAGCCTAGATCAATCACAAAAAAGACAGATAAAAATGGCATACAAAACCAAGCGCGCATCGCAAAAGGTGGGGGTCAGCCCCAAACCAATAACAAATTAAAAAGCCAAGAAGCCAGCGCTGCCTATGGTTACCATGCCATACAAATAGTGCATATGCACATATTAATTTCTAACTGTACTTTAAAACTGAGACATTTAGCAAGCAATTGATCAATTTTTTGAGCCACCCCGCCACTTCACAGCATTCTCAGATGGGGCAGTCCTACTCTACATTTTTTATATATGCTGTGCCATTACAGCTTCCTAAATGCATTAAAAGCAAGACCACATTAAATGCAACATGTACCAGAACATTTCTGAACAACTCCCATGGTGCCAGAAGGGCAAGTGCAGATAAAGGCCGACCATGTCCAGACATGTGGAGTAAATGCTACAGATATCCGGACATTGTCAGATCTGACCCCCACACTGCCAGACCAGCAACCATGGATGAGGGTGGAACAGGCCTAGACACATGTTCACACAATCAAGCAGAGCCTATGGGGAGGGTGGGCCTGCTGCTTGTGTGTACAGAAGCCTAGATCAATCAAAATAAAGTCAGAAAGAATGGCATACAAAACCAAGTGCGCACGGCAAAAAGTGGGGGTCAGCCACAAATCAATAACAAATAAAAAAGCCAAGAAGCCAGCGCTGCCTATAAAAAGTGCATGTCCACATATTAATTTCTAACTGTACTTTAAAACTGAGTCATTTAGCAAACAATTGATCAATTCTTTGAGCCATCCCGCCACTTCATGGTATTCTCAGATGGGGCCGTCCTATTTTATGTTTTTTATATACGCTGTTATAATACGGCCTCCTAAATGCATTAAAAGCAAGACCACATTAAATGCAACACGTACCAGAATATTTCTGAACTATTATTACAAATCAAATTTGATAGTGTAAGATGATCACATCGGTGTTATATTAAATAAAGTGCTCCAATAGTGCCAAAAGTAAACAATGATATATTGCTCTTTCAAAGATACAGTACAATTGCTCATAATTAATCATGTGTAACACCTCAATTATTAGGGGACTCAATTATTAGGGGAATAGATAGGGCAATCTGTCACAAAGACAGGGATCGTCGAACAGTGTGCTGCCTACCTGGCGCTCGAGTCCGGCACATCGCTGATCGGGTTGACAGATTACTGGGAGGGGCTGGTGAGGACCCAGCGGTCATGGTGCACATTGGCACAAATGACAAAGTTAGAGGTAGGTGGAAGGTCCTTAAAGATGATTTCAGGGAATTAGGCTGCAAGCTTAAGGCAAGGACCTCCAAGGTAGTATTCTCTGAAATACCACCACGTGCCACACCAGAGAGGCAACGGGAGATTAGGGAGATAAATAAGTGGCTCAGGAATTGGTGTAGGAAGGATGGGTTTGGGTTCCTGGAGAACTGGGCCGACTTCTCTGTTGGCTACAGGTTCTATGCTAGGGACGGGCTGCACCTCAATGGGGAGGGTGCAGCTGTGCTGGGGGAGAAAATGGCTAGAAGGTTGGAGGAGTGTTTAAACTAGGGATTGGGGGGGGTATTCATTGTATAGGAGGGGAAGATAGTGTAAACAGTAACCTGGGCACAAGTAATAAAATTGGGGGTGGCATGGGGGGTGGGGTTAGAACAGTCAATCTAGTAGGAAAGAATAGAGGTAAAGAGAGATGCATATATCCCAGTATACATACACATACACTGGGCATCTACAGTGCCTCCAACCAACACAGACACTCCAGGTCCAATAATCCCAACATTACTAGGGCAAAATTATATTAAGAAAACAATAAACATTAATAGAACTAGTATATGTGAGAAAAGTTGTTTTAATTATCCAAAAATTTAATTAGTTACTAGGGATGAGCGAATATGCTCGGCGCTACTCGTTACCCGCACGAGTATCCCAGTACTCGGGATGCTCGGCGAGCACCGAGTACCGCCGAGATGCTCGGACTCCTCGCTAATAATTAGCGATCTGACACAAATACACTGCTCCCTTCAGTGTACACAGTGAGCTGGCACCTCACAGAGAGCAGATTGATTGTTAGGATCCCTCTGGGGGCCACAGCAAGGTGTTGTATGCTGCGGCGATTTTAAAAAGTCCACCTTCCCGCCCTTTTCCAGAAATACTCATTTTATAACCGGAAGTCTGTGGGCGGAGCCTGTCACTAATTGACTTACATTGGGCTCGGTGCTCTGGCCGAGTACACAAGTATCTTGGGATGCTCGGCCAGAGCATCGAGCACCCGAGCATTTTAGTGCTCGCTCATCTCTATTAGTTACAAAAAACAGTAATATATGTTCTCAAATACAGTAACAACATCATTCTAGAGTGGAGTTTCATCCATGGGTTCCATCCAAAAACAAAGTAAAAAAGTGAAAAAAAATAAATTCTCTGATAGAAAATAGTGCATACATAAAACCATTTCCTCATAAAAAACTTTTTTCACACTAAATATGGTATTAGAGTATAAATTGAAGAGTAGAATATGAACAGAGGTCTACATACAGTACATACAGTGTTGGCCAAAAGTATTGACACCCCTGCAATTCTGTCAGATAATGCTCAGTTTCTTCCTGAAAATGATTGCAATCACAAATTCTTTGGTATTATTATCTTCATTTAATTTGTCTTCAATGAAAAAAACACAAAAAGAATTGTCCTAAAGCCAAATTGGATCTAATTCCACACCAAACATAAAAAAGGTGGTGGACAAAAGTATTGGCACTGTTAGAAAAATCATGTGATGCTTCTCTAATTTGTGTAATTAACAGCACCTGTAACTTACTTGTGGCAACTAACAGGTGCTGGCAATAACTAAATCACACTTGCAGCCAGTTGACATGGATTAAAGTTGACTCAACCTCTGTCCTGTGTCCTTGTGTGTACCACATTGAGTATGGAGAAAAGAAAGAAGACCAAAGAACTGTCTGAGGACTTGAGAAACCAAATTGTTAGGAAGCATGAGCAATCTCAAGGCTACAAGTCCATCTCCAAAGACCTGAATGTTCTTGTGTCTACCGTGCGCAGTGTCATCAAGAAGTTTAAAGCCCATGGCAATGTGGCTAACTTCCCTAGAAGTGAACGGGAAAGAAAAATTGTCAAGAGATTTCAACGCAAGATTGTGCGGAAGGTGGATAAAGAACCTTGACTAACATCCAAACAAGTTCAAGCTGCCCTGCAGTCCAAGGGTACAACAGTGTTAACCCGTAGTATCCGTCAGGGTTTGAATGAAAAGGGACTGTATGGTAGGAGACCCAGGAAGACCCCACTTCTTACCCCGAGACATAAAAAAGCCAGGCTGGAGTTTGCCAAAACTTACCTGAGAAAGCCTAAAACGTTTTGGAAGAATGTTCTCTCTTTTTGGCAAAGGCATCAACATAGAGTTTACAGGAGAAAAAAAGAGGCATTCAAAGAAATAACACGGTCCCTACAGTCAAACATGGCGGAGGTTCCCTAATCTTTTGGGGTTGCTTTGCTGCCTCTGGTACTGGACTGCTTGACCGTGTGCATGGCATTATGAAGTCTGAAGACTACCAACAAATTTTGCAGCATAATGTAGAGCCCAGTGTGAGAAAGCTGGGTCTCCCTCAGAGGTCATGGGTCTTCCAGCAGGATAATGACCCAAAACACACTTCAAAAGCACTAGAAAATGGTTTTGGAGAAAGCTCTGGAGACTTCTAAAGTGGCCAGCAATGAGTCCAGACCTGAATCCCATAGAACACCTGTGGAGAGATCTAAAAATGGCAGTTTGGAGAAGGCACCCTTCAAATATCAGGGACCTAGAGCAGTTTGCCAAAGAAGAATGGTCTTAAATTCCAGCACAGCATTGTAAGAAACTCATTGATGGTTACTGGAAGTGGTTGATCACAGTTATTTTGGCTAAAGGTTGTGCAACCAAGTATTAGGCTGAGGGTGCCAATACTTTTGTCCGGCCCATTATTGGAGTTTTGTGTGAAATGATCAATGTTTTGCTTTTTTCTTCATTCTCTTTTGTATTTTTTCATTGAAGACAAATTAAATGAAGACAATAATACCAAAGAATTTGTGATTGCAATCATTTTCAGGAAGAAACTGAGTATTATCTGACAGTAGTGATGGGCGAATCTACTCGCTAGGACTCGTTACTCGGCGAGTAGTAAGGGACTCGCAGGACTCGCTACTCGGCGAGTTTTCCAGCGAGGACTCGCAAAGTAGCGAGTCCAATGCAAGTAAATGGCAATCCTAGTTTTACTAGCGAGACTCGCTATATCACATCGCTATGTCCCCAAAATCGTTTACAGAATCGCACCGCTTCACGGATACCCGCTGTAAGCAGCGATTCCGAGCGAGTCTGAGCGAGTCTTAGCGATTCCGAGCGAGTCTACGAATCCAAGTCCTGTATTCTGTATTCGGGACTCGCGAATACAGAATCTGTTATGTTCCGACAAAGCTTCCGAGACAGCCTAGCGTGTTAGGTCAGACAAACTTGTGAAGATGGACAAGCATGTTAGCCAATCATATTCAGTAATGCCACAGCCATGTTGGTTGTGGCATTACTATGATTGGCTGCTGTCCATCGTGATGCCTATGTCATGGATGACAGGCAAGGCTGTATATAAGCCTTGCCACCGCCATTTTGAGCACATTTCTCTGAAGATCTGAGCTAGAGCAGGGTGAGGTAGATTCTGGAGCAGATCATAGGGATTGTCAGTGAGTGTAGGGAAACTTCAAGATTCCTTATATTAACCCCAAACAGCTCTTGTGAGAGCTAGCAGGAGGACAGAGGAGTACAGTGTACTGTGAGACTGTATTCAGGCAGGGAAGCAGTCCTACAGTGTTCACAGGAGCGACCTCATAGCTTCGCTTACTCACTCAGCTGTTCTAATAGCTGAAGTCAGAGGCTTAGCTGAGGTAGTATTAACAATTTTTTGGCAGCTAAAAGATTTTGGGTCCTAAAAACCCCTTCAGCGTTATTTTGTCTGTGGCAGAACAGTGCGTTGCTGCTCTCCTAGCTGCAAATAGCATGTACGCCACCTACTTGTGCGACTACTTGTGCGCACTTAATAATTTTTTCAGGGATCAGTGTGCTGCTTCACTGCCAAGTGTTAGCACACACTTAACCTGCCAGTATGTGACGCCTGCAGCAACACCAAACTCCATCTTGGTGGCTGTGCGCACTTTCTAATTTTTTCAGGGACTAGTGTGCTGCTTCACTGTCAAGTGTTAGCACACACTTAACCCGCCAGTATGTGACGCCTGCAGCAAACCAGACTCCATCTCGGTGGCTGTGCGCACTTTCTAATTTTTTCAGGGACTAGTGTGCTGCTTCACTGTCAAGTGTTAGCACACACTTAACCCGCCAGTAAGTGACGCCTGCAGCAACACCAAACTCCATCTCGGTGGCTGTGCACACTTTCTAATTTTTTCAGGGACTAGTGTGCTGCTTCACTGTCAAGTGTTAGCACACACTTAACCCGCCAGTAAGTGACGCCTGCAGCAACACCAAACTCCATCTCGGTGGCTGTGCGCACTTTCTAATTTTTTCAGGGACTAGTGTGCTGCTTCACCGTCAAGTGTTAGCACACACTTAACCCGCCAGTATGTGACGCCTGCAGCAACACCAAACTCCATCTCGGTGGCTGTGCGCACTTTCTAATTTTTTCAGGGACTAGTGTGCTGCTTCACTGTCAAGTGTTAGCACACACTTAACCCGCCAGTAAGTGACGCCTGCAGCAACACCAAACTCCATCTCGGTGGCTGTGCGCACTTTCTAATTTTTTCAGGGACTAGTGTGCTGCTTCACTGTCAAGTGTTAGCACACACTTAACCCGCCAGTAGGTGACGCCTACAGCAACACCAAACTCCATCTCGGTGGCTGTGCGCACTTTCTAATTTTTTCAGGTACTAGTGTGCTGCTTCACTGTCAAGTGTTAGCACATACTTAACCCGCCAGTAAGTGACGCCTGCAGCAACACCAAACTCCATCTCGGTGGCTGTGCACACTTTCTAATTTTTTCAGGGACTAGTGTGCTGCTTCACTGTCAAGTGTTAGCACACACTTAACCCGCCAGTAAGTGACGCCTACAGCAACACCAAACTCCATCTCGGTGGCTGTGCGCACTTTCTAATTTTTTCAGGGACTAGTGTGCTGCTTCACTGTCAAGTGTTAGCACACACTTAACCCGCCAGTAAGTGACGCCTACAGCAACACCAAACTCCATCTCGGTGGCTGTGCGCACTTTCTAATTTTTTCAGGTACTAGTGTGCTGCTTCACCGTCAAGTGTTAGCACATACTTAACCCGCCAGTAAGTGACGCCTGCAGCAACACCAAACTCCATCTCGGTGGCTGTGCGCACTTTCTATTTTTTCAGGGACTAGTGTGCCACACTTAACCCCCCAGTAAGTGACGCCTGCAGCAACACCAAACTCCATCTCGGTGGCTGTGCGCACTTTCTAATTTTTTCAGGGACTAGTGTGCTGCTTCACTGTCAAGTGTTAGCACACACTTAACCCCCCAGTAAGTGACGCCTGCAGCAACACCAAACTCCATCTCAGTGGCTGTGCGCACTTTCTAATTTTTTCAGGGACTAGTGTGCTGCTTCACTGTCAAGTGTTAGCACACACTTAACCCACCAGTAAGTGACGCCTACAGCAACACCAAACTCCATCTCGGTGGCTGTGCGCACTTTCTAATTTTTTCAGGGACTAGTGTGCTGCTTCACTGTCAAGTGTTAGCACACACTTAACCCGCCAGTAAGTGACGCCTGCAGCAACACCAAACTCCATCTCGGTGGCTGTGCGCACTTTCTAATTTTTTCAGGGACTAGTGTGCTGCTTCACTGTCAAGTGTTAGCACACACTTAACCCGCCAGTAAGTGACGCCTGCAGCAACACCAAACTCCATCTTGGTGGCTGTGCGTTTTTCAAAAATGTCACAAAAACCACAATTTCCGCAAAAAGATGTGGCAAAGGGACGGGGACGAGGTCGTGGCCGTAGCAGACGTGCCCAAGAAGGCACTGGTACAGGTAGACAGACGAGGATTGACAGATCTCTCTTTCTCCCGTCTAAAATTATCAGTACTCAACAAAAACGTGTCTTGAGGCCGGAAGAGCATGACCAGATAACAACTTGGATGGCTGATAACACCTCCACCACTGGTTCTTTGAGTACACAATCGTCCGTGCCAACACAGTCTAGTGTTGCTACAGACAACGCAGGGCCATCCAATCCTCAAAGGCTTCCTATTTCCTCAAGCCTTCGGCAGCCAGAGGAAAACTTGGAGTGCGAGCTTGGTCACTCCGATGATTTATTTGGTTCGTATCAGCACTCGATTCCATCTGTCCTTTCTTTAGCAGTGCCTGACGAGATACTTGAAGAAGACGTAATGTCTATTCATGGCCAAAGTTTGGAAGCACCTCGTATTCAAGAAAGCCACTTTCTCCAAAGCCATACAGCATCTCAGGAGGTGGATGATGATGACGATGATGAGACACACATCTCATCTGGCCAGCCTGCTCAGTCACATTATCCCGAAGACTTTGAGGAGGAAGGCGTGGATGATGAGGCCACAGATCCTACCTGGACTCTTGGCATGCATAGCCAACAAAGCAGCCAGGAGGAGGAAAGTGGCTATGTACCCCCGCCAAAAGCACCCAGGCTTACTCCTTTCTCCAGAACACAAACAGTGAGAACAGTTGGCCAAATTGTGTCAACTGTTGCACAAAGTGTACCAACTGTTGCACAAACTGTAAACACAGTTGCCCAAACTGTGTCAACAGTTGGTGTGGTACAGAGTCATCCTCCTTTGCCTCCAATTCAACATAAAGGCCGAAAAGCCATTGTGTGGCATTATTTTAAGGTTGCCCCATCTGTACCAAATGTGGTGATCTGCAACATATGCCATGCAAGGCTAAGCAGAGGCCTGGGAAAAAAAAACCTGAGCACCAGCAGTATGCGTAAGCATATGTCTGTTAAGCACCCAATTCAGTGGTCGGCCCATCAGGGTTCAGAATCAGTGCCTTCTGATCCCAACACTTCCAGGCCACCTCAGATCCATCCTTCACCAGCTAGTGTTCAGGCATCAGCTCCTGCTGAAACGTACTCCTCCGAAGCTGCGCTACAAGAGAGACTTCAGAGTAGTGAAGCCACTGGTGTGTGTGCGACAAACGTCCAGTTGTCTGTGCCACAGCTGTATGAAAGGCAAAAGAAGTACCTATCCACACACCCATTTTCCTAAAAAATGACTGCTAAAATTGCAAAGTTGTTAGCTGTGGAAATGCTGCCGTTTAGGCTTGTAGGTACAGTCTTTTCGGGAGTTGTTGGCTGTGGCGGCACCACGATACACTGTACCCAGCCGCCACTTTTTCTCACGTAGTGCCGTCCCCGCGTTACACCAGCACGTTGTCAACAACTTAAAGCATGCACTAACTAATGCGGTAACTGCCAAAGTCCACCTAACAACGGACACGTGGACAAGTACTTGTGGACAGGGCAGATACATCTCAGTAACGGCTCACTGAATCAACCTGGTGGACAGTGTCCCAACTTCGCAAAGTCGAGCATCTGAAATACTGCCAACTCCACGAATAGCAGGCACAACATCATTCAGGGTGGCTGCCTCATCATATATGTGTGGCGGTACTGAAGCACGGTAACCTTGTTCACGTCCCTTGCCTGGCTCAAGTGCTGAACTTAATAGTGCAGAAATTCCTTAAAATATACCCCGAGTTATCTGACCTACTCGAGAAGGTGAGGCGAATTTGCGCCCATATTAGACATTCGTCCACAGCAGTTGGCAGTCTTTCAGCCCTTCAAAACAAATTTAATTTGCCTAAACACCGGCTAATTTGCGACATGCCCACGAGATGGAACTCAACATTCCATATGTTGGCAAGGTTTAATGAGCAGCAGAGGGCAATAGCTGAATATCAGCTGCAACATGCCCGTCACCACGGAAGTCAGACCAGACACATAACTACTTTAGAGTGGGTCTGGATCGCTGATCTTTGCGAGTTGCTGGACAACTTTGAATACTGCACAAAACTTGTCAGCGATGATCAGTCCATTATCAGTCTCACCATCCCCCTGCTCTGTTTGCTTAAGGAGTCGCTCCTGAATCTTAAAACAGAAGCTTTGAGGGCCCAGCGGATGGCTATGGAGCCAGAATTTAACATCGCTGATCCTAGCCAGCCAAGCCAACACCAGCAAGCTACATTGGCTCTGGAAGAAGAAGGTGATGAGGGTGATGATGAAGAAGATTCATTTTTTTGTGGTACTGATGTGAACCCAGATGGTACTCCAAACCCTACGTTTATGTCGGTACAGCATGGGTGGGCTGAAGAGGAGGAGGCGGAGACCGATGTAGAGGCCATGATGCGTAGTGATCCTCATTCTGTTGCAACCGAGGAGATGAGTCTTTGCAGCTTAGCGCATATGGCTGACGTAATGTGTCAATGTCTCTCCCAAGATCCACGCGTCATTCACATATATGCCAGCAACCTCTATTGGTTGTCAACCTTTTTGGACCCCAGATACAAAGATAAATTTCCGTCGCTGCTGTTGCAGTCAACCAGGGGCTTAACGACGGAATTTTTCAAGACTGTTGTTGTTGACAATTTGATGTCCATATCACCGTCTGACTCCGCTGTACCCCGAAGAATCAGCTCTTTCCAACAGCAGCCTTTGGTTGGGACACAAACGTCAACAATGTCAAGAAGAGGTGGGGGTAAGATGTCCACCAACTGGGTGATGTTCAACAGACCTTCCAATCAACAACGGATAATGCCTGCGGTCACCTTGAATAGGAGACAACAATTTTCCAACATGGTGAATGAGTATGTCAGTGACAGTACCAGCTTCCTAACCGACCCTTCAGTACCCTTTAATTACTGGGTTTCCAAGCTTAACACTTGGACAGAGCTCGCTCTGTATGCCTTGGAGGTGCTGGCCTGCCCAGCTGCTAGTGTGACATCAGAGCGTGTTTTCAGTGCCGCTGGGGTATAGTCACTGATAGAAGGTCACGGCTTATTACTGAAAATGCCGACAGGCTGACTCTCATAAAGTTCAACAAGGACTGGATATCATCGGAGTTCGTAAGCCCCCAGACGACAGTACCCAATTGTAGTGTAACCTAATTTTAATTAATAGGATTGGAATATTGCGCTTGTAACTTTATGCCCTTTTAAGACAGGAAGTATCGGCATCTCCCTCAGCTGAGACGATGTGATAAGTCATGTTCCTGAAACATTTGCGGCATGATAAAAAAAATACGCAATCAGTAAACATCTTTTTACTTTACAAGTGCATCCGCTTGTGAGCATTTCTAATTTTTTTTTTTTTAAAAAATACAATGCAGCCCCTTGGGCTAATTTTTGGATGCAACATGCCTATACCTGCATCGAATACGTTGCTTCTCCTATGCTCTCAGGACAAGCAAGACTATAGTATGGGCCACGCTCCCTCCTCTATATCTAAAAAGAGTTCATCAAGCCCCTTGGGCTAATTTTTTGAGGCAACAAGCCTATGCCTGCATCGAATACGTTGCTTCTCCTATGCTCTCAGGACAAGCAAGACTATAGTATGGGCCACGCTCCCTCCTCTATATCTAAAAAGAGTTCATCAAGCCCCTTGGGCTAATTTTTTGAGGCAACAAGCCTATACCTGCATCGAATACGTTGCTTCTCCTATGCTCTCAGGACAAGCAAGACTATAGTATGGGCCATGCTCCCTCCTCTATATCTAAAAAGAGTTCATCAAGCCCCTTGGGCTAATTTTTTGAGGCAACAAGCCTATACCTGCATCGAATACGTTGCTTGTACTATGCTCTCAGGACAAGCAAGACTATAGTATGGGCCACGCTCCCTCCTCTATATCTAAAAAGAGTTCATCAAGCCCCTTGGGCTAATTTTTTGAGGCAACAAGCCTATACCTGCATCGAATACATTGCTTCTCCTATGCTCTCAGGACAAGCAAGACTATAGTATGGGCCACGCTCCCTCCTCTATATCTAAAAAGAGTTCATCAAGCCCCTTGGGCTAATTTTTTGAGGCAACAAGCCTATACCTGCATCGAATACGTTGCTTGTACTATGCTCTCAGGACAAGCAAGACTATAGTATGGGCCACGCTCCCTCCTCTATATCTAAAAAGAGTTGATCAAGCCCCTTGGGCTAATTTTTTGAGGCAACAAGCCTATGCCTGCATCGAACACGTTGCTTGTACTATGCTCTCAGGACAAGCAAGAATATAGTATGGGCCACGCTCCCTCTTCTATATCTAAAAAGAGTTGATCAAGCCCATTGGGCTAATTTTTTGAGGCAACAAGCCTATGCCTGCATCGAAGATGTTGCTTGTACTATGATCCTGCTGGAGCCTGCCGAAGGGTCCCACTGTACGCTACGGAGATAACGCATAGACGTTCTGTGTTGCAAGTAGACATCCCAGCCTCTCGCATCTGTGTTCCTACTGTTGTTGACATACCGAGTCATTAAGTAACCCCCCCCCAAACACAGGCACTATTTCTTTGTTAGCAACATTGGTATGTGCAGTAATGATTTTACACGTACTAACCAAGGTGCCCTCATGCGCCATGCAGGCCGTAAAGTACTTGCTAATGATGATGACTTTAAGGCCACCCACAAAACAACCTACACATCCATTCCCTGAAAAAAGACAGACACAAAGCATTTTTTTTGAAAATCTGTATTATTATGCCTTAATGGCAAAGATGTCAGATTTTTTTTTTTTTTAAGCTTTCGAAAAGCAACGAAAAAAAACAGAAATAAACATGTCAAAAGTGCAAACATGCACTATTTAGATTACCAAAAAAAAAAAAAAGTTGAACCTACAGCTGGTGGTAGGTGGGAAGATTGTGTGGGGTAGCCTCTACCCCGCCACCATCACCCTGGTCCTGGAGGAGGTCCAGGGCCCCATGGATAGCCTCCCCCACTGCTTGTAACCCTGTAGGGTGGGTCACCTGGGCCGGCCTCTCAAAATGGCCTTGGGTTGGGAGGTCCATGTGGGTTGGCCAGAAAGGTTGGTACGGCCTCTGGGTCGCCACATAGCTGTCCCGCCGTGGTGTGTGCCTGTCCAGCCTGTTTGCGCCAGATTGCTGCCACCCCTCCAAATATGAAAAGACCTGGCCAGGGTGGTTTGGAGGCCGACATGCATCTATGACAATATGTATTGCTGACCATGCCCGCAGTCGTCTCTCGAATGAAATGTCATCCAAGAACGGTATGAGACTGCGGGCAAAGTCAGCATTACACTGTCCTCTGCGGTCTTGTGGTGCCCCCGGGATCAGAGCAGGGCTGCTGGGGTTCCAGTTACTCCCCACACTTCTGGCAGTTGGCAGTGGAGGGCGCTGGTGTGGCCCTTCATCCTCCTCTTCTTCTATCTGTGGCCCCAAAGGTGGTGGTGGTGGTGGTGGTGGTGGCGGCGGTGGTGGTGGTGGTGGTGGCGGAGGCGGAGGTGGTGGTGGTGGTGGTACTCCCTCCTCCTCATCTGGTGGGGGTTGAGGGGCCTCCCTCCCCTCCTCAGGCAGCTCTGCTGGCGGGTGACAACGCCACCTCCGAAAGTGAGCAGCTCTGTGGGTAAATATAAAAAACATTTGGTGAATGGGTTGCGTTTGGAAGCAAAACCATAGGCCAAACATAACATGTGCACGCTTTTTTGACTCAGTGTATCTGTGTATTCTGTGTCTTTTCATTGTTGCCCTTAAGATGGAATTGCAGCAAATAAATTAATGACATTTTTGGCTCATGCCTCAAACTATATTGTATGTGTGGGTAGTGTTGCTCCACGATTTTTTGCCATTACATTACAAATTTTAAAATTTGTCCGCACTATTACACTGTGCCCTGCCTTAGGCAGGACAGCTATGTAATCACTTGAAGACATATTAGTAGCCACAACTATTGCTTAGACTTTTTGTGGAAACTTTATGTGGACAAAGCTATAGCCTGACACTGTGAGGCAAACACATTCTTCAGGGTTGTTTGCCATCAGATGGACACAAAAACACACAGTGTGGACGGCCTTGGTCTCAATGCACATAACCCAGATCTATAGGGCAGGTGAGCAAGACAGGAAATGGAGTCATGCAGCATAGGTGACACATGAGCATTTGGCGTTAGTGGCCTACACTCCTTTTTGCTGCCATGTATGCTAATCAGGAATGTCTTGGTAAATAAAACACACCAAACAGATGGCTTGGGTTTTGAAACGACTGTAATGGACATAGAGTATGGGGTTGTTTTTGAGCAGCAGGTCACACATCGTTGGTGCCAAACAAGGTGGTATGCACAGATGGACAGTTTTACAGTTATTCCAACGGGGCTGAACAAAAAAACGGGAGCACCAAGGACAAACCTTGGGTTTCCTAAAGGACCTTGGACATAAAAGCCTGTTGCACTTAAAATATGGCCCTCTTTAGTTTGATTTTATACAGCATTAATACACTATGTTTTCCGGAGGATTCGTAATGTGGCCATGAGTTAACGACAAAAAAACAAAAATTCACATGTGGGCCCTAATATCTACACCATCACCTTGCAGCCCCAAATAAACCCATGGGAAAACTGAACCACACATATTTGTAGTGATACAAGGTATGTTGTGAAATGTGTGTGACTGTGTCAACAATCTGGGATGGTGTACAAACAGTTTAGTGCAAAAGGGGTATATCCTTGCAACGTTATTTAGCCGAAAAAAACACCCACAACTAAACGTGTAGGGATGTATGTGGCCCTTATGCAAGTCGAGGCCATTAGGAACTGATACAAATGAGGCTTATGACAGGCAAACCAGACAGGGCCACACACCTTAGAGGCCATTGCAGGGAAGAACATGACTTTGTTCCACAAACATGCCAACAATAATAGCTAATTGTGAAGTCACGGAACATTGTGTCTGACCACCCTGCAGAACATTGCTTATTTGTCCCAACGTCACAATGTGACTATAAATGTGTATGTCCTGGATCATTGCCAAAGGTAATAGAATTGTGTTGCACCATGGCAGAAACAAACCCCAGTGTGGGTATGTAAACCAGCACACTCATTATAGAGCTTCATACGTACACTGTGTGCCCTCGTGGACAGGGTCCTCTCCTCTTGTACCTGTATGACCTGATTGTCTTCATGTACTGTTTTTGGTCGTTAACCCTTATCCTCATGTAAAGTGCCATGGAACCTAATGGCGCTATATAAATAAATAATAACAATAATAGTAAACAACAGTGCGGCAGACACATACCTTGGCATACGGGCCACCGGTTCTAGAAATGACAGCCGTTCATAGTGGCAATATATTATCCCGTGACCAGCTTCCGGGCCCCCCTCCATGATCCTCCGGTGTTGCCGCTTGAATTGGTCGCGGCAGCTCCTCCACCGCGTCATAATGTGGTCAACTGTGAAATGATTTCAAACCGGGTTTAGACCTCTATAACATTTGAAACACTAAAAGTATGTGTACAAATCAACAATAACATTTTATTCATGTTGTGTGTGTAATGTGTATACAAGGCACATGGACACGACAGTGTGGAACATCATCAACAGCATTACGGACATTGAGCTCACGTGGCCACAATCACAAATGGGGCAGGGCACATGTCAACGCATAGAGAATGTAATAGTGCGGGCACCAGACTCCGCTCATTAGTGGTATTTATATACACCCAACCCCCTGGTCTTCAGAGCCAGGAGGACCAGCCCTTAAACTAAGTGTACTATTGTGACCCCATCCAAATATAGGCAACCATGCTACGGCGCATTATAACACATTGAGGGCCCTTTATACCCTACTATGGGGGCCCTGTATACCCACGGGGGCCCTGTATACCCACTGCTGGGGTCTTGTATACCCACGGGGGGGCTGTAGACCCTACTATGAGGGCCCTGTATAACCACTGGGGCCCTGTATACCCAGTGCTGGGGGGCCTGTGTACCCACGGGGGGTCTGTATACCCTAATATCGGTGGCATATATACACACTGGGGGCCTGTATACTCTGCAGGTGGAGCTGTATACTCTGCTGGGGGCTGTCTAACAGTGATAGCCGCTGTATACAAGGATGGCGGTCAATATGGTTTCCCACTTTTTTGCGGCTAAAGTAGGGGGTCGGCTTATATACGGGTCGGCTTATACACGACTATATACGGTAAATGCAATATAACGTGTGAACACATTTAACTCACCCATATTGCTCTGCACATCATGGCCACAACGATGAAATGTTGGGAAAACGCCCTGTGCGAACTCCCTCCAAGCTGTGGTCCGCTGGACGTTATCCCCATACGCAGGGTCAGTGGGCAGCCAAAGCAGGGACCGAGCCTCCACCAGAGCAATTAATTGCAGGGTGTTGACAGGGCCCATGCTTACTCGCTGTGACTTTCTGCGCGTCCAGCCAGGCAGCTCGAGTCGGCTTATTTCCTGTTTGCAAAAAGCATGGGGTTTGCTGCAGAAAATCGCTTGCCTCGCCTCAAACACATGCGAGTTTGGCCTCGGAGACAGCAGCAAAATACAGTCGCGAGTGGGGCTTCCGACACGGCAATGCGAGCGCTTTCCGAGACACATCTGCGATTTTTAAATCACACATTACTCGCTATTACTCGCTTCCCCATTCATTAACATTGGACTCGCTAGACTCGCAACGAGTAGCGAGTCCCGGGCTCGGACTCGCTAGAGACAAGCGATTCCGAGTAATTTAGGATTAGCCCATCACTATCTGACAGAATTGCAGGGGTGTCAATACTTTTGGCCAACACTGTATATCATTACTCTAAGACACAGTGTGAATTTTGAATCCACATTTAAACCATCTGGTCTAAGTATTTTGAGCCTGAGTGTAGATCCATTCTAATTCTTTCCTCTTTAGAATGGCAACTCTATTGCCTCCTGTCTCAATGTGGGTACATAATCAATCATTCTGAATCTCAAATCTTTATCTTGGTGCCCTTTCTAAACACAGTGTTTGGACACTAGTAAACTCATTCTTCTCTTACGTACAGAATATTTGTGCTGACTAAATCTAGTTTTGAAATCACATGCCATTTCTCCTATATGGCATAGGTGACATGGACTCTCCAATAGGTAAATTAACGTATATGGTCAGATTCACAAGTTGAATAGAAATTGATTTTGGCTTATAGGACAAAGTACCGTGGGTCTGCGCTGCCACTTCAATTAATGGAGATAAAAAAAACAGCCACACGGGAATGTCTGGATTAAACAGGATTCTTCTTTATTTGTCCAACATGTTTCGGAGTTATCTCCCAACTCCTTCCTCAGGGAATGTCAGGCTTACAATGAATTTCCACATATTTATAGTGAAAAAGTGCAAAGTCATTCAATTAGTGACATCACATAGTGGGAAGGTATTTCCTGTGATGTCACTATGTTGTGATAACAAAGAAACTACGTAGTAGTATTATGAATGAACAAATAAATCTTCAGATAATTATACAAAACCGACGGTACTTTGTCCTATAAGCTGATTGAACCATGGTGATCTGTGGAAGTACGGTCCTGCAGCAAACCACTCACAGATGAGCGATCATTACCAGTTGTGGGTCCTCACAACTGCATCAGGTGAGCAGCTCCCTCTTTACACATATTTCAGCCTTATAAAAGAAGGTATTACCCTATGTGCGCATTCTTGAATTGCTTTTCGAAATTGATTTTGTACATTTTTTGAGTATGGTTGTCACAAAAAGAAGAACTTTGAGCATGGCTGTACAATTGATACAACTCAGTCACGGAAAGCACCCCTTCCTTTCCATACCCGTAAGAGAAATCTGCTTTTGCCTTTTAAGTCAGCCCTCATCTGTGTGCACCAACTGGTCTTTCAGGTTCCTACTGCGCGCAATAGGAAAAGAAGGAGGATGGTTAAATTTGGCAATATCCAACAATACGTTTGATAGTGTTTTCCAATGGTTTTAAATATTTTTGGCCACAGCACCATTCTCCTTACTACAGTCATATGAAAAAGTTTGGGCACCCCTCTTACTCATTTTTTTTGTTTAAAATTGGGTTTTTGCAACAGCTATTTCAGGGTGATATCTAATATATAAAGCTGAATGTGTGTATGTGTGTATGTATGTGTGTATGTATGTGTGTATATCCGGGATTGGCATCTACACCATCGCAGCTACAGCCGCAAAATTTTGCAGAGTCACACGTCTGGAATCCCGGGAGCGTCATAGGCTATGTTGTGAGGCGAAATTTTAACCCTGCACGTTCCAGTTCACCAAACAATTTTGCCCCTATCTACATAATGGGAAAAAAGGGAAAGGAAACGTGTGGGAGGAAAATCGACAGCTGTCAGCTATAGAGACAAAATTTTGCACAGTCACACGTCTGGACCCCGGGAGCGTCATAGGCTATGTTGTGAGGTGAAATTTTAACCCCTCGCATTCCAATTCACCAAACAATTTTGCCCCTATCTACATAATGGGGGAAAAGTGACAGTTACCAGTTGACAGTTGTGAATGAGAGGGACTTAATGATAGCGCCAAAGACTAACAGCACATACCATATAGCATATAGTCACTAAGGTGGGGCCCCAACATGGGATATTCACCATGTACGGGGACATGTATACACACCACATGCACACAAAGAGTAACAGCAAGTGTATAGTCGCTAAGGTGCAGCCCCAACATTGGATACTCACCACGCACCCGAACAAACACACACCACAAAGACACTCACACACCCCAAGGGGAACACACACAACTCTATAGCGACACATGCACTCACCACACAGGGACACACACACACCACAAAGAGACACACACACACCACACAGACCCCCCCACAGGGACACACACACATACACACCCTATAGGGACACATGCACTCACCCCTCAGGGACACACACACACCACAAAGGGACACACACAACACAGAGACACACACACCCCACACAGACACACACCCCCACAGGGACACACCCACACATACACACCCTATAGGGACACATGCACTCACCCCACAGGGACACACACACACACCACAAAGAGACACACACAACACAGATACACACACACCACAGACCCCCACACAGGGGCACACACACATACACACCCTATAGGGGCACATGCACTTACCCCACAGGGACACACACACCACAAAGAGACACACACAACAGAGACACACACCACACAGACCCCATCCCACAGGGACACACACATACACACCCCAGGGACACACACACCACACAGACAGACACAGATGTGCACAAATCACCTCACACAACTCGCCTCATACGTGTGCTATCTTAATTTTCCAAACATAAACATCTGATTAAAAACAGCCAATGTACAACACATGTGCCATATAGGGAATTAAGGCAGATGTCAGTCACATGAGCTGTCTATTATGTGTATGTGTGAGGTAACATATACTACCAGGGGGAGGGTTTACTGTTGGCTGGAGATTTATTAGGCTGCCTATAGCAATCAATCACAGCTCAGCTTCTATTTTCCTACAGGTCATTAATATGACATATTCAAATTCTATTTTGTTATAGCTAACAGCAGTTATTTATTAACCTGGGCGTAGCCGGGTACTACAGCTAGTATGTAATAACTGATGGACACAGTAATATTTCAGGATTGAAATGAGGTTTATTGTACTAACCGAAAAATGTGAAATATGCATTATTTCAAAATTTGACAGGTGCAAAAATATGGGCACCTCAACAGAAAAGTGACATTAATATTTAGTAGATCCACCTTTTGCAAAAATAACAGCCTCTAGTCGATTTCTGTAGCTGTTAATGAGTTCCTGGATCCTAGATGAAGGTATTTTTGACCATTCCTCTTTACAAAACAATTCCAGTTCAGTTACGTTTGATGGTCGCCAAGCATGGACAGCCCACTTCCAAACATCCCACAGATGTTCAATGATATTCGGGTCTGGGGACTGGGATGGCCATTCCAGAACATAGTAATTGTTCCTCTGCATGAATGCCTGAGTAGATTTGGAGCGGTATTTTGGATCATTGTCTTGCTGAAAGATCCATCCCCGGCGTAACTTCAACTTTGACATTGATTCTTCAACATTATTCTCAAGAATCTGCTGATACTGAGTGGAATCCATGCGACCCTCAACTTTAACAAGATTCCCGGTGCCGTCATTGGCCACACAGCCCCAAAGCATGATGGAACCTCCCCCAAATTTGACAGTGGGTAGCAAGTGTTTTTCTTGGAATGCTGTTTTTGTGGCACCATGCATAACACCTTGTTGTATGACCAAAAAACTCAATCTTTGTTTTATCAGTCCACAAGACCTTCTTCCAAAATGAAACTGGCTTGTTCAAATGTGCTTTTGCATACCTCAGGCGACTCTGTTTGTGTCGTGCATGCAGAAACGGCTTCTTTCGCATCACTCTCCCATACAGCTTCTCCTTGTGCAGTGTGCGCTGTATTGTTGACTGAAGCACAGTGACACCATCTGCAGCAAGATGATGCTGCAGGTTTTTGGAGGTGGTCTGTGGATTGTTCTTGACTGCTCTCACCATTCTTCTTCTCTGCCTTTCTAATATTTTTGTTGACCTGCCACTTCTGGCCTTTACAAGAACTGTCCCTGTGGTCTTCCATTTCCTTACTATGTTCCTTACACTGGAAACTGACAGGTTAAATCTCAGAGACAACTTTTTGTATCCTTCCCCTGAACAACTATGTTGAACAATCTTTTTTTTCAGATCAATTGAGAGCTGTTTTGAGGAGCCCATGATGCCACTCCTCAGAGAAGATGCAACTAGGAGAACAACTTGCAAGTGGACACCTGAAATAGCTTTTCTCATGATTGGATACACCGGGCTATGAAGTACAAAGCTCAATGAGGCTACCAAACTAATTTAGTAAAAACTAATTTAGTAAAAAGTAGTTAGGAGTATTCAAATCATGAAAATCAGAACGGTGCCCATACTTTTGCACCTGTCAAATTTTGAAATAATGCATATTTCACATTTTTGGTTAGTGCAATAAACATTTCAATCCGGAAATATTACTGTGTGCATCAGTTATTACATATATCACACTGAAATAGCTGTTGCAAAAAACAATTTTAAACATAAAAAAAATGAGTAAGATTAAGAGGGGTGCCAAAACTTTTTCATATGACTGTATAGACAGAGACAAATAGCGTTCTCATAGTGTCTTCTCTTTTTTTAGGGGTCAGTAAGCTTTCACATTTTATGTCTTTTACTCTATCCCTATGTTTTCTCAAAAGTATATTTGGATATCCCCATTGTTTAATTTTTTTTTATCATATCGTACAACTTTGTTTCAAGGTGGATTTCAGTACTTTCGATCCTTTTGGCCCTTAAATACTGGCCAAAAGGAATTATCTCAATCTTATTATACGTGTGATGGCTTGAGAATAACAAAATGTTATTCTTGTTGGTAGGTTTAACAAGGGTTTTAGTAATCAAAAGATTATTTCTCCTCTCTACCAGGACATCCAAAAATTGTTCCTTAACATTGGAGTATGTCATGGTGAGTTTAATGGTCGAGTTAACACTATTAAGGAACAGCAGGAAACCAGTCAAACTATCCTCTTTGTTGGTCCAGATGAAGAAGATGTCATCTATGTATCGCCACCACCCCTTAACATACGCAAAGTGGTGGGACACAGACGACATCCTCCTCAAGGACTTCCATTGCGATATTTGCATAGTAGAGGGCCATATTGGCCCCCATTGCTGTATCGCTCTGTTGCTCAAAAAAATTATCACCATAGTGGAAATAATTATGTCTCAAAACAAGTGCTAGGAGATTTAAAATCAATCATTTTACTTCATCTGAATAGTCAAGTTCACCTAACTTCTTTTCTACACATTGAATACCATACTCATGTTCTATTGACATGTATAAGCTTACTACGTCAAACGAAACGAACAAAAAGTCACTCTCCAACCACAACCTAGAAATTTTTGACAACAAATCTGAAGTATTTATGTATAATGTAAATTTAGTAGCAATGGGGTTCAAAATCCTATCAAGGAAAACCCCAACATGGCTGAGCACCGAATTGGTTCCAGCCACTATGAGGTGCCCCGTAGGATTCACACACGATTTATGTAGTTCGGGGAAAACATAAATAATTATAAGGTATAGTAGGAAATTGAATCAACAAATAATCAAAAATATCCTGGTCTAGCAATTTACTTTTTAACGCCTCATCCAGTATCACTTTCAGATCCCGTTTAATTTCAAATTTTGGATCATTGGGTAGCTTTTTATAGACACCAGAATCAAAAACCTGTCTATTCAATTCTTTAATATACATATCCTTGTCCTTGAAAAGGACAACACACCTCTTATCTGCACTTTTAATGATGATGTCGTCATCATGGACAAGTTCTTTTACAACCTCAGCTTCCGCACTTTTTAGATTAGTTAAGTGCTAGGGCATCACAGTATTGATCTATGTAAGAGAAGAAATTCATATAAAGTGCAGAGTGCAAATAGCAGCAGTAACCCTCCAAGTATATATACATACACATATTCATCATGGTAGTCGATCTATATCATCAGATTAGCCAGGTGGTCTTGAGAAAGTCAGGTGGTCTTGAGATAAGCTTATCCCCTGAGAAAGCCGGTGCTACCAGGCTATACCGGCGAAACGCAGCGTCAGGGCGTCTTAACTGGGTGACCACCTGACTAATCTGATGATTTAGATCGACTACCATGATGAATATGGGTATGCATGACTTGTGACTTACAGTGCACTTGGAGGGGTACTGCTGCTATTTGCACTCTGCACTTTATATGAATTGCTTCTCTTACATAGATCAATACTGTGATGCACTAGCACTTAACTGTGGAGTATTCATGTATTGGACTTCAGGGTGCAATATGTTATAAGTTCATGTTTACACTGTGAATCTGTTAATGCTTGTAATATACCCATTGAATGGTCTTTTTACAATCAGACCTGTCATTGTGGTCACCACTGTAATCTTTCTTTACCGTCTACCATGTATTACCATATGTCTGTTTGTAAAATAAATTAATGAATTTTTGCATGACACTCCTTGTTCTCCGGTTTATTGATATATTCATGAAGTGTATTCTTGCCCTATGGGGACTCCGCATGAAATAATGCTGCGTGGGAATCCCTTAATTTTATTATACCTATGTGGATTGTGTTTTTGACTTTTTAGATTAGATTTGGAAAATTCACTCACTGCTGAATCCTTGAGTCTCTCAATATCTCGATTTACTCCTTCCATAAATGCTGTGATTAAGACCATGCAACTGGGAGGAGTAAAATCGCCACTTTTTGGTAAGTGTAGCCCCTTCAAATCTAGTTTACTCTAAGTCATTCTTTGTTTTCCCTCTACTCCTATTGAACCATTCACGTATTTTGATACTCCTAAAAAAACGGTTTAAATCTACCATCAGTTGGAACCAATCCACATGTGAAGTAGGACTAAAACTCAACCCCTTATTTAATAATTGTTTTGGGGAGTCTGTCAATACCTTATGCGAGATGTTCACTATCAATTTATCTCTCTGTTCCTCGTCCCCATTTGTCTCTGAGGTGCTTGTGGCTTTCATTTGTTTTTCCTCTCTCTTTTTTGGCGTCGGTGCTGTCTCTGGCTCCCTCTCCTTCTCCTGTTGTCTTTGGTTTTGGTGAATTGGTGCTGGCTGGAATCAAAAGGTATATCTAGGGGACCTCTACTGACATCAGCAACTGACCTGACCTCAGCTGTTAGAGCTCCCCCTACAGGCCCAGGTTGGGATATGTTATATGTGTGCTTCACCTGGTGGATGCCTTGCCTCCAAGCTTGTAATGTGATTACTAGACCCCAAGGCTCCACACTTCCCCCTTGGTTAATTTCAGTACTCCTGGACTGAGAAAAAATATAAACTTTTAACATAGCATAACAGGAATTAATAACAGAGTTTCAAAAGAAAAATTACAAAAACCAAGCAAAGTTACTGGAAAAGCAGTCCAACAATAAGAATAAAAGTTCAAAAAGTAACAAAACTCTTTACATTTACCCAGCCTGACAGGCCAGTTTGCTCGTGCAGCTCTGGTGGTAATCTTCTTGCATTGACACTCCAGGGTCCTTATCACCATCGGGCTGCTGCAAGTCATATAAAAAAACAATATTCTCTAACTACAAACAAGGGTACATTAACTTTCTAACTAAAAAGAATATTTACACTATTTACATTACAAATTTTACTTCTCTCTCCCGAAGCTAATCATCTCTATACCGAGCTGGAACCCGACCTTTGTTGCTACGCATTGACCTACTACGCAATACCGGTGCTTTTGTCAGGGTATTTAATTCTTTATCAGTATCAGCTATGTGTGGAGAGGGCACACTATTGTTTAGTGCTTGTGATTTTAGTGGAATAACAGGTACACTCTGACTCACCCAGGGACTGACAGGTTCCTCTATAGCACGAGGGGTGTCGTATTCATCAAAGTCTTCAGCCCGTAAGGTCCTGGCAGGTGGATCAGTCACTGGCATAGAGAAAGTGAGCACTGGAACCACAATAGCTCTGTCAATCTGAAGCCAATCTGAAGCAGGGAGGTGTCATGCTGGGAGCGGGAGAGACACTCAGCGTAGGACAACGACGGTGGGGGGAATAAGGAGTCCCTAAAGCTATGGGCACAAGAGGGAGAGGGTGACCCCTAGTCTTCCTGGGGCTGACCCTGTCTGCCCTGACGTCCCTATACAGTTTCCTCAACTGTCGCCGACCACGAACCTCGTCCCTCTCTGATCCTAGCACTACCTTATCTAAGGATCAGATGGAGAGGTTCACTAGACCCCTCCACTAACAACTAAAGACAAACACAAGGAAAAACAGACAATGGGGAAAGAAAACACTTATCTTGCAGCAGAGCACAGCAACCTCCACAACCTCAGCTTCTGCTGGAGCAAGGATAATGAGTGTCCAAGGAAATATCACCTGCACCGAGGGAGGGCAATGAAACTCCTTATAAAGGTGGGAAGAACCTGCTGGGTCCTAGTGACCCAGAATACTGGTGTAGAAACCAGACCGAGCACAAGACCTTCCCAGCCGTCTCCCCATGATAGGGAGATCTCATCATACCTTCTCTCTATCTACACAGAAGGTAAAAGCCCCTGAAAGACGGACCGTCCTCAAACATTATGGCTGATTGGCCAAACGCTGGGATCGTCTGCGCGTGGTCTCTACCCTATCATCCGTGCCACCCGTGACAGTACCCCTCCGTCCACGAGTGGCCCCCGGACACTCAGGACCAGGCTTATCCGGATGGGAACGGTGAAAAGCGCGGACCAGCCTAGCGGCGGAGACTTCCGACGCCGGCACCCACATCCGTTCCTCCGGACCGTATCCCCTCCAGTGCACCAAATACTGAAGAGAACGGCGCACCCTGCGAGAATCAACCACCTTTGAGATCTCAAATTCCAAATTCCCCGCTACGCAGATGGGCTCCGGGGGCAAAGGAGACGGGTTAGACGACGGCACATACGGTTTGAGGAGCGACCTATGAAATACATTGTGGATCTTAAGAGCGGGAGGCAACGCAAGACGAAACGCCACGGGATTGATAACGGCGGTTATCTGATAAGGGCCAATAAACCTGGGCCCCAACTTCCAAGAGGGCACCTTCAACTTCACATTCTTGGTAGACAACCACACGTAGTCATTCACACACAGGTCCGGACCTGGCGCACGCTTCCTGTCAGCCATACGTTTGTACCTGTCGCCTAAGAGCTTCAAGCTACTCTGTACCCTCCGCCAAACCGAGGAGAGGGATGAGGTAAATCGGTCCTCCTCAGGAACTCCGGAAGGACTAGTACCACTAAAAGTGCCAAACTGAGGATGAAACCCATATGCACCGAAGAACGGTGACTTGCCAGTGGACTCCTGAAGACGATTATTAAGGGCAAACTCGGCCAAGGGCAAATAACTCGCCCAAGTCTCCTGATTGTCAGAGACAAAACACCTCAGATAAGTCTCCAAATTCTGATTCATACGTTCGGTCTGCCCATTAGACTGAGGATGAAAAGCAGAAGAGAAGGACAAGGCAATTCCTAAACGTGCACAAAAAGCCTTCCAAAACTTGGAGACAAACTGAGTACCACGATCAGAAACCACCTCGGAGGGAACTCCATGAAGCTTCACGATCTCACTTACAAACACCTGTGCCAGTGTCCGAGCATTAGGAAGCGCGGGCAGTGCCACAAAGCGAACCATCTTACTGAATCTATCAACCACTACCAGCACTACCGTCTTGCCTGCAGACGCCAGAAGATCGGTGATAAAATCCATTGACACATGTGTCCATGGCCTCTCAGGAATAGACAATGGCAAGAGAGAACCAGCCGGACGGGTATGCGGAACCTTAGCCCGTGCACACACACTACAGGCAGATACGAATTCCGCTGCGTCCTTCCTCAACCCCGGCCACCAAAAGCGACGAGATAAAAGATCGAAGGTGGCCCTACTGCCGGGATGCCCTGCCAATACGGAGTCGTGATGCTCTGACAGCACTCTGAGACGCAAAGATGATGGCACAAACAGTCTCCCAGAAGGACAGGAGGCAGGGGCGCCCCCCTGGACCTTCAACACCTCCCCCTCCAGATCAGGGCAAAGAGCAGAAACAACCACCCCCTCCTGTAAGATGGGAACGGGACTTTCATGAGCACTACCACCCGGGAAACTACGCGACAATGCATCAGCCTTCACGTTCTCCACCCCTGGACGGTAAGTGACGGTAAAATTAAATCTCGTGAAAAACAAGGACCACTGGGCCTGCCGGGGATTGAGACGCTTGGCGGACTCAAGGTAAGACAGGTTCTTGTGGTCGGTAATAACCGTGATGGGATGGACAGCCCCTTCCAGCCAGTGACGCCATTCCTCAAAAGCCAATTTAATAGCCAACAGCTCCCTATTACCAACATCATAATTCCTCTCGGCCGACGACAACTTCTTGGAGAAGAACGCGCAGGGCACCCATTTCCCAGGCGAAGGGCCTTGCGACAATACAGCCCCCACCCCCACCTCAGACGCATCCACCTCCACAACGAAGGGCTGAGAAAGATCGGGCTGACGGAGAATAGGTGCGGAAACAAAACAACGCTTTAGGGAGGAGAAAGCCTGGCGAGCAGACTCCGACCACTCGGAAAAATCTGTCCCCTTCCTAGTCATGTCCGTAAGAGGCGTCACCAGCACCGAATAGTCCCTAATAAATTTACGGTAAAAGTTGGTAAACCCCAAAAAACGTTGCAATGCCCGTAGATTGTCCGGTTGTTCCCAGTCCAGCACCGCCCGGACTTTTTCCGGATCCATCCGAAAACCCAACGGCGACAGGAGGTACCCCAAAAAACGTACCTCCTGAACGGCGAAGACACATTTCTCGAGTTTAGCATACAGCTTATTGTCCCGTAAGACCTGTAACACCTGCTTGACATGGGACTGATGCGTCTCCATATCGGGGGAATATATCAAGATATCATCTAAGTAAACAACCACAAATCTACCCACCAAATGATGGAATATGTCATTGACAAAGTGTTGGAAAACCGCAGGGGCATTAGTGAGCCCGAACGGCATTACGAGACTTTCAAAATGGCCGTCCGGGGTATTAAAGGCCGTCTTCCATTCATCCCCCTCCCTGACCCTAATCAGGTTGTAGGCCCCCCTCAAATCCAACTTGGGGAACCATTTAGCACCCACTACCTGACTGAATAAATCAGGGATCAGAGGGAGGGGGTACGGATCACGGACAGTAATCCGATTCAACTCCCGGAAATCCAAGCAAGGACGGAGGCCCCCATCCTTTTTCTTAACAAAAAAGAAACCAGCCGCAACCGGCGAAGTTGAGGGCCTGATGTGACCCGTCTGCAGACTCTCGGAAATGAAATCCTTCATCGCCTGTCTTTCCGGACCCGATATAGTAAACATCCTAGCTTTGGGCAGTTTAGCTCCGGGAACGAGGTTGATTGGGCAATCATATGCCCGATGAGGAGGCAGGTCTTGGCGCCCCTTCTCTGAGAACACATCCTCATACTCCGATAGGAACGGGGGCAGAGATACAGCAGACACCACCGAAAATGAGGTAACCAAACAATTCTCAGAACAAAAATCACTCCATTCCACAATGTCCCGGGACTGCCAATCTACTACGGGATTATGTTTAATCAACCATGGCAAGCCCAGGACAATGGGAGCGGGGAGACCGTCTAGAACATAGCAAGATATCGTCTCTTGATGTTGGGATCCAACCGTCAACTTAATGTCATGTACGATATGTGTGAGACTACCCTGAGCAAGAGGTGCTGAGTCGATGGCATAGATACGGATGGGGCGAGACAATAAACAGCAGTTAAGCCCATGAGCGTCTACAAAATGAGCATCCACCATGCTGACCCCCGCACCACTATCCACAAACACAGAAATACCCTCCGTTTTGCCCTCCAGCGCCACCTCCGCACTTAGGAGGAAACGGGAAGTACAAATGGAGGATACACACACCTCCCGTTCGACCACCTCCACACCCCCCATAGTCACATAAGGTCCAGGCACCCCAGTCCGTTTAGGAGTGTAGGGACAGGCCCCAATGAAATGGTCCCCTTTCCCACAGAAGAAACAGACCCCCTTCCCCTTGCCCCGGGAGGTACCGGAGGAGAACCTCGAGGCCGCCGCTCCTCCTAGCTGCATAGGTTCCTCCGCACTCGGGAGGAACGACTCACCCTCCGCGTGACCTCCCGGTAACCAGGAACCACCACGAGAATGGCTCCCAGTAACAGGAGGTCTACTCCTCCGCTCCTGGAGGCGTCTATCCATACGAATAGCTAACGACATAGCCGCCTCCAGGGACGGAGGGGTCTCATAAACCGCCAGAGCATCCTTCAGCCTCTCTGAAAGACCCTGACAAAAGTGACTCCTGAGCGCCGGATCGTTCCACTTCGTGTCCGTAGCCCACCTGCGGAACTCAGAACAATACGATTCCGCCGACCGAGTCCCCTGGCGGAGATGGCGTAACCTGGATTCAGCCAAAGAGACACGGTCAGGGTCATCATATATGAGGCCCAGTGCGTCGAAAAATTCATCCACAGAGCGGAGACAAGTAGAGTCCTGTGGCAGAGAGAAAGCCCAGGACTGGGGATCTCCCTGCAGTAGCGACATAATAATTCCTACACGCTGCTGCTCATCACCAGTGGAATAAGGCCTAAGCCTAAAATATAATTTACAGGCTTCTTTGAACACAGTAAACTTATCTCTACCTCCTGAAAACCTGTCAGGGAGGGCAACCATAGGTTCAGGTCTGGCCTGACCCAATGCTTGATTCCCCAAGACACCATTTTGCGGCTGCGGGCCCTGTAAAGCCGACCGAAGGTCCGCAACCTCCAAAGACAGGGACTGCAGCTGCTGGGCCAAAGCAGACACAGGATCCATAAGGAAAGGAAGAAAAATCGGTTCCTCCCCTGTCCTTCAGTTACAGTATTGGCAGGTGATAATGTCACGCTGGGAGCGGGAGAGACACTCAGCGTAGGACAACGACGGGGGGGGGGGAATAAGGAGTCCCTAAAGCTATGGGCACAAGAGGGAGAGGGTGACCCCTAGTCTTCCTGGGGCTGACCCTGTCTGCCCTGACGTCCCTATACAGTTTCCTCAACTGTCGCCGACCACGAACCTCGTCCCTCTCTGATCCTAGCACTACCTTATCTAAGGATCAGATGGAGAGGTTCACTAGACCCCTCCACTAACAACTAAAGACAAACACAAGGAAAAACAGACAATGGGGAAAGAAAACACTTATCTTGCAGCAGAGCACAGCAACCTCCACAACCTCAGCTTCTGCTGGAGCAAGGATAATGAGTGTCCAAGGAAATATCACCTGCACCGAGGGAGGGCAATGAAACTCCTTATAAAGGTGGGAAGAACCTGCTGGGTCCTAGTGACCCAGAATACTGGTGTAGAAACCAGACCGAGCACAAGACCTTCCCAGCCGTCTCCCCATGATAGGGAGATCTCATCATACCTTCTCTCTATCTACACAGAAGGTAAAAGCCCCTGAAAGACGGACCGTCCTCAAACATTATGGCTGATTGGCCAAACGCTGGGATCGTCTGCGCGTGGTCTCTACCCTGTCATCCGTGCCACCCGTGACAGGAGGTCACCCAGCATGGTAAGGATTATCTGCTCTTTTTCTGGTTTGTGAACAGGCATTGACAAGCCCAGTTCAGGACTCTTTAGCTGTTCAGGACATCGTTTCAAATGGTCTTTGGAGACAGTAGCTGAGGTTTCTCCCCCATCCCAGCTTATCAAGCAAACCTTCTGAGGATCAAGATAAGATGGTATCACAGTGGAGGGCTCGGCCTCCCATTGGTCATCTAATTTGTGGATCCGCCGTTTCCGCTTCAGGACCTGCTCTCCTGGTTCCAGAGAGCCGGCTGGCGCATTTTGGTTGTAGACCCTCTCTTGCTTCTCCCGAGCCTGAGCCAGATTTCTCTCCACACATTCTTGTACCTGGCGATACTTCTGTTGATGCGCAGCGTCATAGTCCATCTCCGGGAGGTTACTTTCAGGGGTCAATACCCCCATTTCAATAATAGCCTACCAGCCCTAGGAACTGCCGCACTTCCTTGAGGGTGTTAGGTTTTGGCCAACTTTGGATGGCAGTGATCTTCTCCGGATCTGGAGCGACACCCTGTGTGCTTACTATATGGCCTCGGTACTGTACCTTAGGTTTGAGGAGATGACACTTTGATGGTTTCACCTTCAGGCTGAACTTGGACAGCACCTTGAAGACTTCAACTAGATGCTTCAGGTGGTCCTCGTATGTCTTCGAGTATATGATGAGGGTCGTCTAGGTACAACAACACTGTCTCGAAGTTCAGATGACCCAAACAGCTTTCCATAAGCCTCTGGAACGTTCCCGGGGCATTGCATAGTCTGAACGGCATATAGTTTAATTCATTTAGGCCCATAGGTGTCATAACGGCGGTCTTTTCTCGGTCAGCCTCTGCTACAGGGACCTGCCAGTACCCACTGGTGAGATCAAGAGTGAAGGAATAGTTAGCTGTTCTCAAAGCGGCTAATGACTCCTCTATCCTAGGTAATGGGTATGTGTCTTTGTGTGAAATGCGATTGATCTGTCTATAATCTACACACATCCTCATTGTCCCATCCTTTTTCTTCACTAGGACTAGCAGAGCTGCCCATGGGCTACAGCTATCTCTAATCACCCTAGCCTCCTTCATTTCCCGTGACATCTCCTTTGCGCATTGGTAATGTGTTGGTGGTATAGGCCTATACCTTTCCTTGATAGGTGGATGATACCCAGTTGGTATACAATGCTGTACTCCCTTTGCCTGCCCAAAGTCTAATGGATCCTTGATAAAAATATGTGTAAATTCTCTAGCTACCTGGTATACTCCATGCTTATGGTGTAAGGGTGTTGAGTGCCAAAACCGCACTTGCCGCACCTGCCGCAAGCCCGCATATACATTGTATGGGGCTTGCCGCAACTGTGCCGCAACCGTGCCGCAAGTGCAGCCGGTATGCGGTAATCGCGGCAGATGCGTTTTTTTCACCGCATGTGCCGCGATTTAAATAAAACACTAGTGTGAAAGTACCCTTAGCCAACGTCTGCAGTAAATATTCCATGTTTAAATGAATCGTATCAAAGGCATATTAATTAGAGATCCTATAAAACTTTGCACAAAAGTCTATCAAGTTCATCAACAGGTTAGACCTCACATTTGAATGCAATCCCTTGGGAAAATCTTCACCTTGTAATAGTCACTAAGTGTCAAAAGATGTCATTCAATAGTAGTAATTCTCTTTAGGTCATTCTCATGTTTCTTTTTAATCTCAGAAATAGAAGGATTACCAAGGAAGGTGGCCTCCCCGCCTACAACCCCTAATATTCTTTCTTCATCCTCCATACCATATGAGAGAACCACAGGCTCTTTCTGGTCAATATCCATAGTCCAAGGTGCATAACCAAAAAATGTTTTTCAAAAAATTTCAAATTAGTGCAAAGACTTAATGAGCATTAAATATGGAATGAAAATAAACAGTAATCAGCACAAATTTAGTGAGTTAAAGGGGGGGTGCAATACTACCTGATAAATGCGGTGTTCACCTGCATAACATATAACTCTAAAAAAACAGACAGCACTCCAGTTCAGGATAATGTGGACAATTTTAATCCAGCCCTCAGTGGCGCAACGTTTAGACCGGTATGGTCTTTGTCAAGCATAGTGCAGTAATCAAATGGTGAGTTTTATACATAGTAAGTATAATAATCAATTAATAAAATTATACTAAGAATCCTTAATACAGATCAAATTTGACAACGTAAGATCATTACATTAGTGTTATTTTAAATAAAATACTCCAATAGTGCCAAATGTAAACAATGATATATTGTTCTTTCAAAAATACAATACAATTGCTCATAATTAGTCATGTGTAACACCTATGTGCTTTGTCTGCACTCACTAACAATCCCATTGTGTCCTATACGGGGAACGTTTGTATTTATCTCTGGGCTCCAGATGTGCCCTGAATGATTGTTTCGGCACTTATGTCCCATAAAATAAACAACTCTAGTGTGACATACTTAAATTAAGGTACTTTTACAGTATTGAGCACTTTAATGTGCTTTGGGCAATCTTATCTCATTTGCCAGCTTCTAACATGGTGGCAGCGGAACTAGTGCATCATTGCGCTCATGCGCGATGATGTCATAGATAATGCACGTCCAGGACATGCGCAGTACAACCCGGAAGATGCTGGGACTGGTGTCCATGCAGCACAACATGAGAGTGAGCGGAATCTAAAGGCCACTTTACACACACCAACTTATCTGTCCAACTTCTGACCAACTTGCTGGTTGCAGTGAAATCATGGACACATTGCTCCATTGCACACAGTCACAAAATGGAGCAATGTGTCCATGATTTCACTGCAACCAGCAAGTTGGTCAGAAGTTGGACAGATAAGTTGGTGTGTGTAAAGTGGCCCTAAGTGTTTCAGTATAAAATTTTAATGTACACCCATAGGTGTTACACATGGCTAATTATGAGCAATTGTATTGTATGTTTGAAAGAGCAATACATAATTGTTTACACTTGGCACTATTGGAGCACTTTATTCAACCAATTTGATGATCTTACACTGTCAAATTTAATCTGTTATATGAATTTTTAGTATAATTTTATTAATTGATTATTATAATTTACTATACTATGTATAAAACCCACAATTTGATTACTGCACTGTGCTTGACAAAGACCATACAGGTCAAAACGTTGCGCCACTGAGGGCTGGATTAAAGTTGTCCACATTATTCTGAACTGGAGTGCTGCCTACTTTTTGGACTGTTATGTTATGCGGGGGAACATCACATTTATCAGGAAGTATTGCACCCCCTCTTTAACTGATTAAGTTTGTTCTGATTCATGTTTTTTTCATTCTAGAGATTTACTTAGCTATCAACAAAGTTCAGTATGCTTTTTCCACTTTTTTAACAACTGTAACTGTAGTTGCTGATCTTTCTCCGAACATGTAGCATCTAAATGGGAGGATTAGCGAGGTTCAGCAAAACTCCCTGTATCTTTCTAGGAATCAGTGTGAGATTCTTTTCTCTCATTTCACCTTCTACACCATTTCTATAATTCTTTTATCATTAGGATTTTCCTGTCTCAGAACTATTAAAAGGGTTGCACTTATGCTATTGCAATGGTTACTTGGCTGTAAGCCAGACACTGTGTAACCAGTGCCCTATGCAAGCCTTTTTGCGTGTAAGGGCACGGCCACACTGGCGTGAAAACCAACAGTCCGATTCTCATCCAGGAGAGTTGGACGAGTGACATCTGTTTTTTGATCTGTGTGGCATCTGTGTGCTATCCGTGTGCAATCCTTTTTTTTCTCAGCAGCTATTTGCTGTATAATCATTTACAAGAACATTTTACAGTTTTATGAGCTACAGAATGATAATATATCCGTAAAAAATTGGATGCCACTAGGATGGTCTGTGTGCTGTCTGTGTTGTTCAATTTCTTGTTGGACCCATAGACTTGCATTGGCGACTCTCATGCGAGAATCGCATACTTTCGCAGCATGTTGCAACATTTTTCTCATCCAGAATCTGGATGAGAAAAAAGCGTCCGACACTCTCTTGTCAGATTTACACCATTAGCTAACATGGGTCCGACTGCAATGCGATCAAATCACGCATTACAGTTGTCCGATTTTCACGCCAGTGTGGCCGTGTCCTTATTTCATAAGTAAGCAATCACTCTCTATGGTAGGTTGTAAGTGGTTGTCTCATCAGTATTTCACACGTGTTGCCTCCAAGGTGTTAAGGCCCCGTCACACATAGCGAGATCGCTAGTGAGATCGCTGATACGTCACAGGTTTTCTGACGCAACAGCGACCCTCCCAGTGATGTCACTATGTGTGACATGTAGCAGCGATCAGGTCCCTGCTGTGAGGTCGCTGATCGCTGCACATAGTTCAGGACCATTTTTTGGTCCTTGGTCTCCCACTGGTCAGCACACATCGATGCGTGTGACAGCGAGTGACAAACGATCAGCGACCTCAACCGCTGGTAACCATGGTAAAGACCGGGTATCTCGGCAGCGCGCTGCCTAGATACCCGGTGTTTATCATGGTTTTCAGCGCTCAGCAGGGAGGAAGCTGGTAACTATGATAAACAGCGGGTATCTAGGCAGCACGCACTACCTAGATATCCGGTGTTTATCATAGTTACTAGCGTTCTTCCTGCTTAGCGCAGCCTGTAAGTAGGGAGGACGCTGGTAACTATGATAAACAACAGGTATCTAGGCAGCGCGCTCTGCCTAGATACCCCCTGTTTATCATAGTTACCAGCATCCTCCTGCTTCCAGCAATGTGGAGGTGGCTCCCTGGTCCCTGATCGCTGAGGAGATATGCCTGTTTGACAGCTCCCCAGTGACCAGGTAGCGACGCTCCAGCTATCCGGCCAAGGTCGTTATCGCTGTGGGATGCTGGAGCGTCGCTCAATGTGATAGGGCTTTTAGCTGCATCTTATTAGTGCATTAGTTTTTATGACCTTGGCAAGAAAATACTGTTGCCCCTTTTTTGCTGTGCTTCTCACAAACAAGTGACAAAGCATTGTGCTTAAAAGAACTGCAACTAAGTCACATATACATTACAGCACAGCAAGGTGCAAGGTTCTTTAAGGCACCAGTCCTAATAATATCCATTTCCATCACATTAGCTAACACTCTCAAGAGAAAGCCTGTTGGCACACCAAAAGTGATTAATTACCTCAATGCAAGTTGGGATAATAACAGTCGTGAGTTATACTCCTCTACCATGTTTGTGGTAAAGATAAAAGCACCTCAAAATAGGTGTGTCTGCTTAACAAAATAGTAGTTTTAATACGGGTATACATGATATGTTTTGTTAGTTTTCCATTACATTTGCAGGCAAACAATACATCTAAAGGATTTTGACACTGAGATCTCTTCATTTGCAATTCATAAAACCTTATACCAATACCCAACTTCTATAGGGCTATTGTCTGCAGGACCTGTACCACAAGACTATTATGGCATCCAGAAACATCTTACAGTCCTGCTCATCATTACTGACACCCATTAAGTTTAAGTGCATAACGTGGAATATCTCCTGAAAAAAATGAATCAAGTGAAACGGCTTTTTTGTATAGAAACTCGTGTTAACTACAAAAGGGCAAATACTAATTTAAAACGAAAAACAAATTGAGGGAAAATTAAATAAAAAGAAAAACCTAAAGCTTGCTTTGACACTGGAATTGGCACACTTTACATTATATTAGTATAGAAACACAGTTTTACTCGCCTGTGGTAAATCACAAATGAGAATCACCTGTGATTGTGACATCATCGTAATGGAAAAATAAATAATTTTAAAAATTGACTTAGCGCTCTGTGGTATTTTAGATTCTCAGCGCAGATAAAGTGGACAGCTACGGGCTACCACCCCCATCTGCCTGGCTTTACCTTGACTGGCAATCAAAATACAGGGAAATCTATTAATTTTTTTTAATTCTTAAAAAAAATCATTAAATAAAAGTGTGGGCTCCCGCTGTTGATTGCCAGCCATGTAAACCCAGGAAGCTCGGGTCTGTGATTCTCATTGTGGTAAAGCCCAAGTGTTCTTGCCCCCATGCTAAAAACCACAGCCTGCAGCTGCCCCTGCAGATGGCACATTCATCATTTCCAGGTACTTTACCCGGCTCGTCCAGCATCCCTGATGGCAGTGGCATGCTGGGTAATAAATTGGTTAATACCAGCTTTGAATTCTCAGCTGGTACTAAGTCTGAAATGTATGGTGTCATGCCAAAGTAGACATGGCCACCATGAATTTCTAGTAGACAGTAAAAAAAAACACAACACAGAGAAAAAATTTTTATATTAGAAATAAAAAAAAATCACATTTAGTGACTCCATCTTTATTACAATAAAAATTCTCAGTCCGACCTAGTCCTTAGGGACATCGCTCTGTATAGGCAAGCATCTGTACAGAGTGAGAAGCAGTCTGAGACTGACAGGGAAAATCAGAGTTCAATTCAGTTCATAGCAGAGCCATGAACTCGGGTGAACTCTGACACACCGCGAACACGGACGAAAAAAGCCGAAGACGGCAAGTGACGAGCAGTGTAGTGAATACCACCAGAAGCAGAAGTGGCCGGGAGACAGCGGGATGGGAGGACGCGTCATGGGACCAGTAAGTATAACCATAATGTTTATTAATAATGTGCTTGTTTTACAGCCCCTGGACCAGAACAGGACCCGAACTGTAACACAGGTTTCCCAGGGAAACCCGTGTGTGGGACCTTGTGCACGAACACTATGTGTTCAGTACGGGTCCAGAACTTTACAATTCAGGTTCGCCCATCACTAATTTTAGCTGCTCAACAGTCCTGGGTCTTCTTGTCAATTTTCTCATTTGATAATGCACCAATGCTTTTGATGAAAAATCTGGAATTCATCACCCAAACGTTTCTTCTGTGCATTGTCTTACTGAAATGAGCAAACACCTTCTCTCAAATAATTGTTGCCTGGTGAGAGAGCTAATTTTGTTTTAAAACCTCTATATAATGCTCAACATTGCCTAGAGTAATAATACAACCTTATAGCATCAGAATTACAGGATTTTGAAATGAGTGCTGGTAACAATCTGGGTGGTTTTTCCTCTCAAGACAGAGTGTACCTATTTTTGTCAAAGAATTTCAACATTTGATTCATGAGACCACAGAACTTGCCCTTTTGCCTTAGTTCATTTTAAAAGAGGTGAGGCACACAGAGACAACAGCAGCAATTCTAGATTGAGTTGGTCTATGGCTTCTTATTTGTATGACAGAACTTCAAGTTGCATTTGTGGATTACATGGCAAAGTCTATTCACAGAAAATGATTTTTGTAAGTAACCTGAGCCCATGAAGTGATTTGCATGACTGAATCATGTCTGTTTTTAAGGCAGTGCCGCCTGGGGAACTGTAGATCACAAGCATTTAATATTGACCATCGGCCTTGTCCCCTGTACACATGGATTTAGCCACAATATGTGAATCTTTTGATAATATTATCTAATGTAGATAGTGAATATGCAAGTGGACAAAGAGCCCCACACTGATGTTAGGTGAATACACCGAGAGAATATATGAGAAAAGTGGTGGCTTTATTCTCAATGCATTTCAAAGTGAATCCTCACTCCTTTCTAAGGAGACCAAGTGTTTGGTTGGACTCCTGATGAAGAAGTGAGGATTCACTTTGAAAAGCGTTGAGAATAAAGCCACCACTTGTCTCATGTATCCTCTCAGTTTACTCACCTCATGGTAAGCACGGGACGCTGTCCACTTGCATATCTATTGTCTTCATTTATGGCTGCATGGCATATGTGGCTTGTGGATCCTGCAGCAGCCATTGTATGTACTTTTAACTGGTTGTGTTTCACACAACCTGTCCAGGTGAGCAAAGCAATAAAATTCCTTCAGTTTCTTATCCAGGTAAAACCTTATTTGCGCTCCTCTGTTATCCTCAGTTTTGTGAACTAATGTAGATAGTGAGATATTGAAAGTCTTTGCAATTTTTTAAATTGTTCCACAATTTACCAATATAGTTGTTTAAAAATTGGTGAATCCCTACCAATCTTTGTTTCAGAGAGACTCTGCCTCTCTAATATGCTTTTTTTTAAAAATATAGTCATGTGATTTAGTTTCAAATTGACCATTTAGCTGTTTTTCATTAGTACTAGAGATGAGCAGTTTGCTTTGTGTAACCCTGGTCAATGGTCCAGGTAATATTCTATAGCCAAAGAGTTAAGAGGTTAAAACTCAACATTTAATCATAACGTATTTAAAAAGACTAGATTGTCTACACAAATACACACGTGCTCAAGTGTCATATCACAAAATTAAAAAACCCCTCTATTTATTCCAGGAGTTTGTAGATAGGTTGTGGTGTTCAAACAACAGAGGGTTAAGTCTCCTCTAGTTCTAATCCACCCCAACCTAGTATATGTCAGCCTATAGATGTTCCAGGGTTGTTTTACCCCCTTAACTAAGCTGGCATATGTGCCCCTGTGTATGGGAAGTAAAAAAAGCCCCCCCCCTTTATAAAGGAAGGATCTCACCGGCTTTCTTCCCTTCAGTCAGGGAGTTTTCTGAGTCTCTATTCTCCAGGAGGTCCTTCTGCTAGTGACTGCCTGACTGAGACAGCTGACTGGACTATGCTGGGAACACATACCATCATAAAGGGGGACCTATGAGTAGGACCCCACAGAGAACCGAGCCACATATCCCCTGATGAGGACATTAGATCCGAAACGCGTCGGGAGTGGAGCATGGTGGTAACATAAGAAAGTCACTGTGAGTCCAGTACCAGGCAGTCACTAGCAGAAGGACCTCCTGGAGAATAGAGACTCAGAAAACTCCCTGACTGAAGGGAAGAAAGCCGGTGAGATCCTTCCTTTATAAAGGGGGGGGGCTTTTTTTACTTCCCATACACAGGGGCACATATGCCAGCTTAGTTAAGGGGGTAAAACAACCCTGGAACATCTATAGGCTGACATATACTAGGTTGGGGTGGATTAGAACTAGAGGAGACTTAACCCTCTGTTGTTTGAACACCACAACCTATCTACAAACTCCTGGAATAAATAGAGGGGTTTTTTAATTTTGTGATATGACACTTGAGCACGTGTGTATTTGTGTAGACAATCTAGTCTTTTTAAATACGTTATGATTAAATGTTGAGTTTTAACCTCTTAACTCTTTGGCTATAGAATATTGTTTAAACACGGTCTCCCTGAAGAGGGAGGGTAAAAAAACCCCCTACAAGGGAGAAAATACATCCTGCTGAGTAATACAATGGTCCAGGTAAGTGGCCATGGGCAGGATCTGGGCAAATGTCCTAATCTAATGGGATCCCAGGTGCAGCTTATGATGCTGGGCTAGCAAGATTTCACCTGTGTGCTGAACTGATGACATCATAATAGCTAGGTAGATCAAAATCTTTACTGTGGTATCCAGTAGTGCAGTGCGGTATCCTGTCCATGGCCAGACAGTACTGACCTTGATCCATAATTGTACCATTTATGTTTCCAACTTTTTGTTAAAGCACCACTGCAGCATTTTTTGTTATTGCACCACTGGAGTGGTGCTTTGAATGTAATTCCCCAGTCTTATACTCACCTTCTGGTACTTCTTCTGCTAACACCGCTCTAGTCAGGCTCCAAGTAATTTGTGACCTCCAGTGTTTCATAAAGCATGCCAGAGGTCACAACTCAATAAATCCTTATGAGAGACATATTCTTCTATTGTTTTGACTCTCATAGACTTGTATTTAGAGCTTGTGACATAACTTCTGACTTCTGGCAAGTCAGACGTTACAGTCACAAGATGGGACTGCGGGATAGGAGCAAGGTTGGTGAAAAGTAAAGCCACAAGAAGGTGAATATATGACAGTGGGGCAGGGGGCTTAGATTAACTCCTTCATCCCACGGCAATTTTCCATTTTTCAGTTATCCCTCCCTATTTTTTTTCCAAGAGACATAAGTTTTTATTTTTCCATCAATATACATATGAGTACAGGGACAAATTGTACTTTTGAATGACATCATTAATTTTTCCATATAGTGTACTGGAAAACAGAAGAAAAAATCCCAAGTGCGACGAAATCGAAAAAAAGTGCAATTATACAATTTTTTTTTTTTGCCGTGTTTACTATATTATAAAACTGATGTGTTGGTATGATGCCTCGGGTCGGTACTAGTTTGTGGATAACAAATATGTATACCTCTACTTTTATTTAAGTGGTGAAAAAAAGGCAGAAGTTTTTAAAGAGAAAGAATTGCACTTGTGGCTCCATTTTCTGAGACCCATAGCATTCTTATTTTTCAGGATTTGGCGCTGTGTGATGGCTTATTTTTTTTTGCATCTTGAGCTGATATTTCTGATGATACCCTTTTTGGGTTGGTATACTTTTTTGATCACCTGCTCTTGCAATGTTACAGTGACCAAAAAATGTAACTTTGGCATTTGGACTTTCTTTACGCAGTTTACAGTTCTGATTTATTTGTTTTATATTTTCAAAGATCGGGCATTTCTAAATGCAGCAATACTAAATATGTGCATTTTTTAATAGTTTTATTTTCGATGGGATAAAAGAGGGTTGATTTGAACTTTTGTGTTTTTTTATTTTTTTCATATTTTTAAAACTTTTTATTTTAACTTTCTTTCTCTTTATTTTACATGGCCTGATAGGGTGCCTCAGCATTGTCCCAACTTTTTTTAAATATGTAAAAACAGGAGACCACTTGGAGTTTATGTGCAAAATCTATACAAATTTTTATTAATCATAGAATTCCAGCGATTAAAATCCATGTACAAAAAACACAAAGAACAATTCAGGGAACATGGGGATTACATGACAGAAAAAAACAACAAATAATTAACAAATAGGAGACCAAGTTAAAGTTAATCACAAATAAGGCAAATTAGGTAGATGCACTGTTACAGAGTAAAAAAAGGGATGTATATGATGATTCATCTCACCTCAGGTAAACAAATTAATAAATAATTGTGAATACATTACTCTAGACACATGTTTTATATGCATTACAATGTCATCTACACAAATGTATCAATATCCTTCAATTAAAACATACAAAGCCTTTACATGTACCTTATTTGATATGGCATAATGGTTGAGGTAAAAGGGGAATCCCTGGAAATGGTATTATACAAATAAAAACCTTTCAGGTGCATCACTTATGGGAAGCAACCCCATGGGGTATAAAGGATTACAAATTGCATACCCAGGGCCGGGACGACAGCTAGGCGACCCTAGGCAATCGCCTAGGGTGCCATCTTGTGCAGGGCTCATTTTTTCCCGCATGAGGGGTCCATTGCCCGCCCCCCCTGGGGGGCCCCGCACCCCCTGGGGGGCCCCGTACCGGCCGCCGCGCCGGCCAGAGAGGAGGGAGGACGGGACTTCCTGTCCTGCAGCTCTGCCCGCCCCCCTCTCCTCCTCCTTACAGCAGACGCATGGGCACGGCGGCCGCGGTGAGTGTGCAAAGGCGCCCCCCCCCCGGTCTGCATACTGGGCCCTGTATACACCACCACTGGGCCCTGTATACCACCACTGGGCCCTGTATACACCACCGGGCCCTGTATACACCACCACTGGGCCCTGTATACACCACCACTGGGCCCTGTATACACCACCACTGGGCCCTGTATACACAACCACTGGGGCCTGTGTATACCACCACTGGGGGCTGTATATACCACTGGGGCTGCTGTATATACTACTGGGGCTGCTGTATATACTGCTGGGGCCTGTATATACCACTGGGGAGACTGCTGTAATACTGCTGGGGCCTGTATATACCACTGGGGAGGCTGCTGTATACCACTGGGGCTGCTGTATATACTGCTGGGGCCTGTATATACCACTGGGGCTGCTGTATATACTGCTGGGGCCTGTATATACCAATGGGGCTGCTGTATATACTGCTGGGGCCTGTATATACCACTGGTGCTGCTGTATATACTGCTGGGGCCTGTATATACCACTGGGGCTGCTGTATATACTGCTGGGGCCTGTATATACCACTGGGGAGGCTGCTGTATACCACTGGGGCTGCTGTATATACTGCTGGGGCCTGTATATACCACTGGGGCTGCTGTGTATACTGCTGGGGCCTGTATATACCACTGGGGCTGCTGTATATACTGCTGGGGCCTGTATATACCACTGGTGCTGCTGTATATACTGCTGGGGCCTGTATATACCACTGGGGCTGCTGTATATACTGCTGGGGCCTGTATATACCACTGGTGCTGCTGTATATACTGCTGGGGCCTGTATATACCACTGGGGCTGCTGTATATACTGCTGGGGCCTGTATATACCACTGGGGCTGCTGTATATACTGCTGGGGCCTGTATATATCACTGGGGCTGCTGTATATACTGCTGGGGCCTGTATATACCACTGGGGCTGCTGTATATACTGCTGAGCCTGTATATACCACTGGAGAGACTGCTGTAATACTGCTGGGGCCTGTATATACCACTGGGGAGGCTGCTGTATACTACCACTGGGGAGGCTGCTGTATACTACCACTGGGGAGGCCTGTATACCTGTGTTGGGGTCCACCCTCGGCTTATACACGAGTCAATAGGTTTTGCCAGGTTTTGGGGGCAAAAGTAGGGGGGTTGGCTTATACACAGGTCGGCTTATACACAGATATATACGGTAAACTGGGTGGCGTCAGACTGTTTAACACCTAGTCATATTATGGATCTGTTGTTTATATGCGGTGCTTTATTCTTGCAGATTCAGGATTAGGAACAATTTTGTTACGTTATTTCTAATTTTGGCACTTAATGTGACTCCTGTATGCATTATTGGTAAGGGGGTGTGTCTTGAAGGGGGTGTATCATTGGGGGCGTGTCTTGGAGGGGGCCCCGTTCAAAAGTTTGCTATGGGGCCCTGCCAGTTCTAGTTACGCCCCTGGGTCAGAGCGCACTGTTCACCTCAGCAGATCCTGATTCCTGACACTGAGTGAGATGAGGTGAGCTGCTCTCCTCTCCTGACATGATGGAGCTACAGATAACACTGGAGAGCAGCACTGGCAGGACAGGGGACAGAGAGATACCCACATCCAGTGATTTGTGGCTCAGGTGAAGTGTCAGAGAGGTCATAGTCCTGCTCACCTCTGCTCTTCTTCTGTTAAGGGAACCTGACCCCCAGGGCTGACTGGCAGATTTTGCCCTGGGGGGCAGCCAAGTGAGAAGCAGGGGGGTGGATCACTAGCAGTCCGGAGGCCATGTGAGGGGACCGAGGAGAAGAGGACAGAGGCGCATTGGGACTGAAGAGAAGAGGATAGAGAGGCAGAAGGACAGAAACAGGGGGCAGAAGGACAGAAACAGGGGGACCGAGGAAAAGAATACAGAGCCAGGGGGACAGAAACAAGGGACAGGAGAAGAGGAAAGAGGGGCAGAACGAGGGGGACAGAGGAGCAGCAGGAGGGACAGAGGAGAGGAGGACTGGAGTGCAGGAGGACAGAGGAGCAGCAGGAGGGACAAAGGAGAGGAAGACGGGGGTGCAAGAGGACAGAGGAGCAGCAGGAGGGACAGAGGAGAGGAGGACGGGGTGCAGCAGGAGGACAGAGGAGACCGGGACGGAGGTGTGGGAGGACAGAGGAGAGGAGGATGGGGGTGCAGGAGGATAGAGGAACAGCAGGAGGGGCAGAGGAGAGGAGGACAGAGTTGCAGGAGGACAGAGGAGAGGAGGACGGGGGTGCAGGAGGACTGGGGCTGTGGCTGGCGCTGTGTGTGGTGATATTGGCAGCTGTACCGTGTGTCTGCCACCATGCAGCTGCCACCACCTTTATGTGTTGTCAAGGTGTGGCATGCTGGGAGTTATAGTTCTTCTACCTGGCCTATATGATTTCTGGGCAGTGTGTTGGGTGCTGGGAGTTGTAGTTCTTCCAGGATTTGCTCAGTGTTGTCCCGCCGCCCGTCTGTGGCCTGTCTGTCTATTCTGGGATGTCCTCAGCTCTGTGCTGTGCACAGACATTGTACCACCATCTCCCTAGCTCTGTGCTGTGCACAGTGTTCCACCATGTACCCAGCTGTGTGCTGTGCACAGAGAGTGTACCACCATGTCTCCAGCTCCGTGCTGTGCACAGTGTACCACCATGTCACCAGCTCCGTGCTGTGCACAGTGTACCACCATGTCCTCTGCTCCGTGCTGTGCACATGCAGTGTACTGTACACTGTGTGCACAGCACAGAGCTGACACATGGTGGTATACTGTGCACAGCACGGAGCTGAGGACACGGTGGTACACTGTCTCCCGCCGCCTTAAAATCGGTCTGTTTCTCATCCAGGAGAGTTGGATGAGTGTCATCGGTTACTTGGTCCATTTGGCATCCAACTGCTGTGCGAGTGTCCGACATATCTCTCAGATCACATCCGTGTGCAATCTGTTCTTTTCTCAGCAGCTATTTACTGTAGAATCATTTACAGGAACATTTTACAGTGTTTTCAGTTACAGAATGATAATGTATCCGTGAAAAAAACTGATGCCTCTCGGATGGTCCGTGTGCTGTCAGTGTGCGGTATGTGATTTTGTCAGACCCATAGACTTGCATTGGTGAGTCTCGCACGGGAATTGCATACTGTCGCAGAATGTTGCGATTTTTTTCTCATCCTGAATCTGGCTGAGAAAAAAGCGTCCGACACTCGCCAATCCGACACTCGCCAATCTGCTCTCAGACATTGAATAACATTGGTCCGAGTGCAATGCGATAAAATCACACATTGCACTCATCCGCGTTTCACGCCAGTGTGTCCGTACCCTAATAATAAAATCCATATAGTAATCCTACAATTTAAACAAACAAAACCAGAGTCTTTACTATGCTCAACAAAGTGATTGACAATTTATTTACAAAGATGCACTCATTTTTTTAAAATGCAAGTTTGGCTATAGATACAGGCAGTTTAAAATGCTTTATTGAGTCTGCCACAGGGGTGGATAGAAGGGTTGCATTGTCACCCTGAGCCCCTTTCTGTAAAATGTGTATTTATCAATGTGAACTATTGTGTATTTATACTGTTTTTTCTGTGTTTCTCACAGTAAGTTCAAGTTCCGTGATAATGGATTACAGGGCACGTGAAGAGACGTGGGCCCTACAGCTAAATGATACTCTATGTGATACGGGCAGTGTACCGGAGGATCAGGGATCGGGCTGTGCATTGGATAAAATAACCAGATTCAAGGAACTAACACGCAAAAGGACAAAGCTATGGTGGAATAAAGCCTTCTTATTAAAATACCATCAAAAGGGGTTAATTCCCAGGGGGCTTCGTGTGCAGGTGTTTCCTGCCTACCCTGTAGAGGATGACCAGTTTAAAAATAAGTGGGAGACTTTAGCTAGCACTTGCTCCAGGGGATTTATTATGTTACTCGCAGATCAGAATCAGACGAGTTTAGAATCCTTGGAAGCTGAAATGGATAGCCTCCAAGAAAATATCAAAAAAGAGTTGAGTAAAAGTGTTTTAAAAAAACTAGAGGACGAGATAGAGGGGGATATTGCAAAGTTGGAAGCAGAACTTAAAGAAAATAAGACAAAGAAATTTCTCAGGGATTTAAATGATGAGAAATTGAAAAGGGTATATAAATGGAGAACTAATAAGAAAAGACCCAAACCAGGTCCTAAACCTAAACCTAGACCAAAACCAGATCAACCATTGGAGTTAGGGACCAAAACGGGGTCACTCACTTCACTGACATCTGGGGGTGACACTACGGAGGACGATGAGATTGGTGTATCCTCGATAGCCAGTTTCGCACCCAGATTTGGGGATAAACAGATCGTCACCAGACAACAAGCCCAAGTTGGTCCCTCAAAACCAAAAGATAAGGGAAAGGTAAGGATTAAAAACGCCCTGCGTGTAATAAACCTGTCTGATCACGTCCTCTCTCCTGCTCATGATGAAGTTTTATCTAAAGGGTTATCGTTTGCTCCAGCTAATGCCTTTGATTCATTTGTAGCAATAAAGGACCTAAACATCTTCTCTCGAAAACTTATACTCAAGAAACTCCATTCAGGATCACCAGCCAGCTCGACGGGACATCAGAACATGAGGCACTTCTGAATCTGGAGGATTTGCTGGAGGAATATCCACCTGATTCCAAAGGTAAATTTCCCCGGAACATTTTGCCCAGATCTACCAGATTTCCCCCCTTATCCGTTTCTCCTGCTATTGAAATGTTTACAAAATTGGTTACAGAGGAGTTTAAAAAGTTGAGCTCCAAGAAGCGACATAACAATCTAACATTCAAACAGCGGCATGCCATCTTGGACATGCAGTCCTGGGATGACGTTGTATTTAAAGCAGCGGATAAGGGGGGTAATGTGGTGATCTGGCCAAATGATAAATATGAGAGAGAAGCGAATAGACAACTTAGAGATAGAACCACCTATTTAAAATTAGACAGAAGTCCCCTCGCTGAGTTCTCTGATGAATTGCAGAAAATCCTGATAGGGGCCTTTGAGGAGGGAATTATCACAAAAAAAGTCCTGGAAGGCTTGACCGTGCTTTCACCTAAAATACCCACTCTGTACCTCTTACCCAAAGTCCACAAAGATCCCCAGAACCCCCAGGGCGTCCGATTGTTTCAGGGCTGGATGGATTATGTGATCCAGTCTGTAAATTCATCGATTATTATCTAAAACCGCTTGTAGAGGAGTTACCATCATATCTACGAGATACAACGGACGTCCTGAGGAGGGTCGAAGGGATCTTTGTGGAGAATGACATGTATATGGTTACGGCTGACGTGGAGTCCCTCTACACCTGCATTGATCACGATGCAGGTGTGGAGGCGGCTCGCTTCTTCCTGGAGGGGTCCAACAGGGATGGCCATCTTTGTGAGCTTATCATTGAGCTGCTCCAGTTTGTCCTGCGACACAATTTCTTTGTTTTTAAGGATAGATATTATTTACAGCAGCGCGGCACTGCCATGGGCGCGGCCTGCGCGCCTTCGTATGCGGGCCTGTTCCTCGGCCTTGGGAGAGGGGCATGTTCGCCGGCGGGGGTGCGTGGGCTGCGTCCCATGTGCAGTGCTGGATGCGCTATATTGATGACTGCATATTTTTTTGGCAGGGCACCCTGGAGCAGCTCAGTGAGTTTATGACTGGATTAAATGACAATACTCTGAACATTAGGCTCACTTTTAAATGGAGTCAGAGATCATTTGAATTTCTTGATATCCATATGGAGGTGGATAATCGAGGCATTTTACAAACGGATGTTTTCCGTAAGGATACTTCAGTTAACTCCTTACTACATGCCTCTTCATCTCACCATCCATCAACGATTAAGGCCATCCCTGTTGGACAGTACCTCCGGATGAGGAGAGTCTGCTCCACTGAAGCCAATTTTCAACGGCAAGCAGCAGACTTGGGTGAGAGGTTCAGGACAAGGGGTTATAGTAACAGAGCTATAAAAGCAGGGTACGGTCGCGCTAACAGGACTAAACGTGATGATCTCCTCCTGCAAGGGAAGAAGACGGTAGATGTGGACGGCCCATTATGCTTTATATCTACCTACAATAATGAATGGGAAGGTATGCGAGTAATCTTACTGAGATTTTGGCCTATCCTGTTAAGGGAACCTGCCCTAAGGGAATCCCTTTCCGATTATCCACGAATGACAAGTAGGAGATCTAAGAACTTGAAGGATCTCTTAGTAAAAAGCCACTATGCCCCAAAAACCCCCGGAATCTTTGGTCACTCCAAGTAATTAAAAGGATGCTATCCCTGTGGACACTGCGTTGGCTGCAGGAATAGTATCATCCGTTCCAGGGAATTCTGTTCAGGTGATGGTGCTAGGAAATACACTATTAATTACTATATCACTTGTGCCAGCACACATGTGGTATATCATGCCACATGTGGCTGTGGTAAGGTGTATATTGGACTTACGTCCAGGGAACTGAGGATGCGCATTAGGGAGCACATACGCGATATAGAGGGATCCAAAAATTGCGAGGATCCTAGCACCCTAAGGACGCTACCCAGACATTTTTTTCACCATCACAACAGTGATCCAAGAACGCTGAAAGTTATTGGAATTGATTTGGTAATGGGGGGTATTAGAGGGGGCAATTTAAAAAAGACATTGGCTCAGAAAGAATCCAGGTGGATTTCAGTACTGGACACTTTAAGTCCTCGAGGGCTGAATGAAACCATCAGCTTTGTCCCGTTCCTTTGAATATGCACAGCCCCAGATATACATATCCTGATCTTTCCTATCTTTTCTTTATTTTCTTCCTTTTCTTCTCTGGTTTTTCCTCCCTTTTTCTCTTCCCCACCTTATCTCAGTTATTGAATGTACATATGTATAAAATGGTACTATATGGTTTTAATTGTTTTTAATTTTTCTATGTGTGCAGGTTACTTATGGTGTCCTCTCTGTGTCCACAGTGCCTCGCTTTCTCAAGCATTATGATGGAAAACATCTAAAGAATGAAGAAAAAACATACTAATGTGTATATAAATATAATTTGTATATTCTTCATCTATATCAAACATAGTTCCAAGTGCGGTGCGCTCCATAACCGTGCCCGACTTCCTCCCTCCTCCGGGGGCATCTACAATCGCCGCTCGCTCCGGGCGCCTGGCAACCCCTGGCGTCCGGATGTGCGCGGCGATGACGCGTTTCCGGGGCGGGTCTGAACGCGGGATCACGGAAGTGTGAGCGCCATTACGCGCTGGGTGGTGGCTCCTCATGTGGCGTTCACCTCTTATAAAAAGGTACTGGACACTGAGAGTGACTACCTCTCCTTGAAAAAGCGGCAGCGAAACGGCGTAGGAGATGGAGGTCTAGGTGGGGGCTTTCTAACACAGCGTGCAGTCACTACTGGTATGCCATACGCCTATGTGCAGCAGCACTAGCCATGAGCACTGCTCCATGAGTTTCTGATGGGGGCTGATTGGGCCTTATTTTGTTAACTTTGTATACACCATGTCTAACTCAATTGGGAATAAGTGCAATTTATTATTGTGGCAATGTGCAATCATGCTGAGTGCAATACCTGAGTTGTAAACTGTATTACCATGTTGTGTAAACCTCACTGCCTGTATCTATAGCCAAACTTGCATTTTAAAAAAATGAGTGCATCTTTGTAAATAAATTGTCAATCACTTTGTTGAGCATAGTAAAGACTCTGGTTTTGTTTGTTTAAAATGCTTTATTGAGTCTGCCACAGGGGTGGATAGAAGGGTTGCATTGTCACCCTGAGCCCCTTTCTGTAAAATGTGTATTTATCAATGTGAACTATTGTGTATTTATATAGTAATCCTACAATGTCTGCTGGACATGATATGGGGACGGTTTATGGCTCAGTCAGTACACACTCCATACTTCATGGTAAGGGGAGGGTTTATGGCTCAGTACACACTCCATACTTCTTGTTATTAACCAGTTAATGCTCTCTTGTCCACCGCACTGCAGTGTCAAAAGAGGACGACAGCGAGACAAGCAGCAACATGGCATCAGAGAGTCCCTGACCTCGAAATAGAAGATCCTCAGATCCTGGTATTGTGACATAATATTAAGAATAATACTTTTTGCATTTATATTACACTATGAACTCCACAGCACTTTACATACATCATGAACACTGTCCCCATTGGGGCTCACAATGTAAACATCTTATCAGTATGTCTCTGTAATGTGGTTGGACGGACCTTTTATAGGTCCCCTTTAAATGAAATTTACTTTCAAAGTATGTTGACATTTTTTTTCTTAGACATATTTCGGGGGGGGGGAGGGGGGTGGGAATGCGCCGTTTGCCTTACCTGCCTAGGGCACCAAAATGCCTTGTCCCGGCACTTTGCATACCCATGGATGAAGATTCCTGGGTCACCCTAAGGTGTTGGGCCCGGAGACAGACACTAGACAGACAGGGGAACCTCCAACGTACATTTAGCTTACGCGAAGTGTTGTAGCTTCATCAGAGAGGGGAACCTGAAGTGTGCACCCCACTGTGACCGTCACGTTAAATAGGAAGCCAATCAGTTACATAATGGATACCACAGTAAAATGAATGCCAGCTGCCGTATAATCGGCGCATGCGCAGTTGTGCACAATGCCGGTCTGGAAGTCCCGCCATGTGTCCCGAAAGTGACGTCCATAAAGCCATTGGGTTGCCATGACCACCGGACGAGCACACCTCCGTATGGACGCGCAGGCAGGAGACCGGGGTGGCGCCGACAACAGTGCATGCGCCTTAGCTCTTTGATAGCTGTTTTTTAGACTATGACGGCTGTATCCTCATTCTAAAATGTGATCACGAAGATCGCTAGCTTGCCCATCAAAACCTTCTGGGGTTGAGCAGATACACGTTAAACGGAGGTACTGGCCAGTCGGGACCGCACAAATGGTTGACTTAGTATGAGAAGAAAATGCAAGCAAAAAAGAGTTGGTGGAAGTCTCCTTTCTGAAAACATCAGTCTGAATCATTCCACTTGCATCAACTCTTATGTCAATATCCAAAAAACCTATGTTTGTGGAACTATACTTATAAGTTAGATGGATATTCTTGTCATTGATATTAAGATGTTCCACAAATTCCTCGAGCTGCCTCACTGTGCCCGGCCGCAAGATCAGAATATCATCTATGTAAGGAATCCAACACTGCAGATGGGCGTCAACTCATGTGCCTCCGCCGCCTAAAACCGACCTCTCCCAAAAACCAAGGTAGAGGTTGGCGTACGAAGGCGCACAGGCAGCACCCATTGCAGTGCCGCAAAATTGTAAATAGAACTGGTCTTTGAAGACAAAGAAATTGTGGGTAAGGGCAAAATGAAGCAGTTCGAGGACAAGATCTCCCTTTCTACCACCCCGGCCGTCAGCCTCCATAAAGAAATGCACTGCTCTCAACCCATCTTTATGATTAATTGAGGTGTAAAGACTTTCAATGTCTGTTGTTACCAAAAGCATATCTCTTTCCATAAAGATGCCGTCAATTCAGTTCAGGACGTCTGTTGTGGCTTTAGCGTATGAGGGTAATACTTCCACTTAGGGTTTTAAATAGTGGTCAATGAACCGACAAACCGATTCACATAAATTCTCATTCTCTGAAGCAATCGGATGTCCCGGAGGATTGACGACATCTTTATGGATTTTTGGGAGGAGATAGAGAGTGGCGATGCGTGGAAACTTAATGGTTAAACCATCTCTCATTTTCTTCTCAATAATCCCTTGGTCCCAAGCCCTGTCAAGGATTTTAGCAAGTGTAGTTGAAAAGGCAGTTAGAGGGTTGAATGGTAATTTTTGGTAGGGTTCCCTATCACTTAATTGTCTGTAGGCCTCTTTTTTGTATTTAGCTTTTGGCCAAATCACGAAATTCCCACCCTTGCCTGCCTGTTTTATAACCACATCGTCCATCGCTTGTAGATCATGTAAGGCAGATCACTGACAATGTGTGAGATTATCATGGTGACGCCATGTTGATATAAATTTAAAGTCTTCATTCACCAAAATATCTATCACTGGACAGACAGACAAGGGGGCAAAACATGCAGATTTGTGCATTAGGGATTTGGGAAACTCACGTGTTGATGGAGGAGTTCCTCTTCCATAAATTCTTCCAGAGCTAAAACTGCCTCCTTTACTGCTCGACTCTCAGGATCACCAACAGGATGTTTTTGATAGAGTTTTCACAGGGCCAACTTTCTTGAAAAAATATTTGTCCTTTAGGGTACCTTCTCACGCCACAACCGCGGGAGACATTTTTGGCAGCGATATTTCACCCTGGAATTATCGCCACCAAATTGCCTCCTAATTGCGGCGTGTATTTCGGGAATTTGGCGGCAATAAAACAAATGTCGCCTGGTTTCAATTTTGGACCACTGCTCCAAAATCGAAACCGGGCGACATTTGGTTTATTGCCGCCAAATTCCCGAAATACACGCCGCAATTAGGAGGCAATTTGGCGGCGATATTTCCAGGGTTGACATATCGCCGCCAAAAATGTCTCCCGCGGTTGTGGTGTGAGAAGGTACCCTTAAGACTGTGAAATAATGAAATGGGTTAGATGGTGAAAAATTTAACCCCTTACATAGTACTTCAATCTGGGAAATGGTTAGGACACGGTCAGAGAGATTGATTACCTAAAGGCGCCCTTGGACTTTTTTGCCTTGAGTCTTGCTATTAAGGTTTTGTTTATTGCTGTTATTGCCTTGGCGTCCAACTCCTGATCAAGTATTAGCGCCTAAGAGGCTGTCTCCGTCCATTATCCCTACCGAGCTCACAGAGGGAATACTAGAATTGGAGCCTAAGGATACTATGAAAATAGATCTTTCACGTTGGTCTTCAGGAGGGCCGTGGCCACCCTGTGCCCCGAGGTCACCATGGCCTCCCTTTTTTGTATCCCTGACTACTCGACCACCTTGACCAACACGGCCACCTGGTTTGTTAGGTTTGGGTCTTTTAGTATTCCACTTGAACACTCTATTGTTGGAATAGTCCTGAGAGTCTCGCTGTAACTTTTTAAGTTTAAAGTCCTTTAACTCCTTCGTCCACTTAGTCACATCCTGTTCAACCTCCTCCTCTAACTTGCTTAAAGCTTCAGGAGAGAGTTAAAATATGTTACTGACATCAATTTGAAAGAGTTATTTTTTTTCAATGGTTTTAAATGATTTCCAAATCATTGCATGCTTGTTTTCTTTAAATTTTATACATCGTTCCAATTATTTTTGGAATTGGAATTGTACATGCATTTAGGTAAATAAAATTGTCTCTACAAATGACAACTATTGTAAGTGTTGCTTTTACAACAGTTTGGTTGTTGAGTACCCTTAACAGCACCAAACAATATCTCCTAATATTCATGCTGGATTTTGTATATTTGTGTTTTTTTGCTAAGAAATATCTATCTTGACACTTAACAACACTTATTTTTACTTATTCAAACAGAAAAAAGATCCTTCCCAATAAATTAAAAATGGCAAAGTTAGGTTGTGATATAAAGACACAGTACTGATGGTCTCTCAGTAAAGGGCCTACAGACCTTCATCAGCTACATTCTCTTCTTTACAGTTTTCACCAAACCCTGTCTTACATATGGCAGGTCCCTTTTGGTGAGTCTGGAGCACATTTTACTTAATCCGGTAACACAAGGCAATGTCAACAATATCAACTATCCTGCTTATCTCTTGAAGTGAGTAAAAGCAGATTACCCTTTTAAGGTGTGTAAAAGCAGGTTGAAGCCCACAGGTGGATGATTTACAGCATTGTGTGAACAGGCTATAGGGCCTGTCCTGCATCTTTCTCAGGTAAAGACCCTGTTTAATATGAGAAAAAAACAAGGGCCAGAATATCTGTTAGTATAAGTGCAATATGTAGATGTATATCTATTCTGTTGCCGTTCCTAAAAAAATATATACAATTTAGAATATAAATATAATGCATAAGCAATCTGCAGTAAATCAATAGTAACACATGTAAAAAACAGGGTACTTAGTGAACATTTTTTTAACAAATATGCATGAAAGCTATCCCTTCTTGACAATGTGTATGCAATCAGGATGGTCTGTAACTCTGATAACTCACCTTGTTATGTGCCCAACAGTTTTAAATTTGATGGGTGCAGATTTGAATCAAAGCCCCTGCCCCCTCTCCTTCTCTCTCCCCTCCTATTTTAAGGCCTTTATTGCACATAATAAGGCAAGTTGCTAGAATTGCCAACTTGATTAGGTACACCTTTTCGCAGTTGGATGGCTTTTATATTTTTTAATGAAAAAAATGTTAATCAAGTATGTTTTTTTAAATATTTATTTACTGACTACATTAAGTTTTTATTCTAGGTTATTTAATATGAGAACGACAATCTTCTATAGTATTTTCAGGTATGTGGCGTTCCCACCCCATATAGGCAGTTACACTAGATCTCTAATTCTGTATGTTACATCTGGGTGCTGCCTTTTTTTCTCAGGCTGAACAAATAATCTGTTACATTATTTAGTACTGCAACGAGATACTGTATATTCCTGAAAGTCAAGTCAATGGTGATAAGCAGTTATATACAAAACTATGGAAACAACACTGTTTCTGAGAAAAAAAAGGAGACACCTTTTTTTTCTAATTTAATTTACAGCAACTCTTTCAATAATTACATCAGGTAATAGTATTACTTGCTACTTTTTATTTTTTTGTCTAACATATTTAATAACTAGTGGGGACCAATTCCATTACGTGTTTTTTTCCACATTATTTATTTAGTTATGTACCTATCTTGGAGTGAAAAAAAAGGTGATTGATTTTTTTTGTCACCTTTGTGAGTTTCTCAGTTATGTTCCTGTAGAAGTTATTAGGTTTTGTCATTTCATAAAATGACAGTTGTGTTTACTGAGTAAAATAAGTCATTTTCATGTTAAAGAAAACGGGAGCTTGCATCCTTTCGTATCAGCTCTTTTATTTTTGGGATGTAATGAAATGTGAAGCCGCACAAATGATCTCCGTGCACATGGCAAAGTTTTCATTTGGAAATGTGATGTTTTAGTTTGTTTGTGTTGTCTATTGCAATGAAGGAGCACAATGCGGCAGTATACAAATAGTTCATTTAAATGATTGCATATCTCCGTCTTTCATCAATATCGCTTATTAAAATCTTTGTCTTTGTGTGACAGAGACTACAATCAAATGCAGATGAAAATGAGATGTCTATTGCTCCACAGATAGAAGACAAATAAACGCAATTAAGGGATTAATCATTTTTCTGCTTCCGCTTTCAAGGACATATCCACTGGAGTCCGAGCAATATGTAATGTGATATATCAAAGTAATTTGTTTAAGATTACCAATTTGTCACATTTTTCCACTGCAATATGCTCATTTTAAAATTTCTCCAGCCTTCAGTTATAGCTTTATACAGTACAATAAAGTCCAGAAATGTCTAGACATTGACTCAAGTTTTGGCTTTTTAGCTGTTTTACCAAAACATCTTCAAATACAGTTATATAATCAATGGGCTTAAAGTGCAGAATCAGTGTTAATTTTAGAGTATTCACATTCTAATTGAAATAAGGGTTTAGGAATTACAGCTATTTCATATGCAGCTGCCTCTTTTTCAAGGGGCCAAAAGTAATTGGACAGCTCTCTCAAAAGCAATATACTTGGCTACTGTTATGAGTGAGCTGCGTCCTGATGTTTCCTCTGCGGGACCTAACATCAGGTGGTCTCAGTGTTTATTCAATCGCAGGTTATCTGTGGAGCTCACTTGGCTATTATCTTGTAGATGTACTTTGCTTTCTATGCTGAAGGGGTTAAGGTCCCTTTCCGTGCTGGTGAGAGTTGTCTTAGCCTTTATCCCAGCTGCAGATTATGATTATCTCTCCCTTTCACTATATTTACTCACTTCATGATATATATATATATACTAGATGGCAGCCCGATTCTAAAGAATCGGGTAGTCTAGAATCCATGTATAGTTTATTTACTAATAGTTAGGGTAGTGCGGTGAAATTAATTGTGTGTATACAGGCGGATCTGTGGTTAGCAGAGTATATGGTGGCTCACTGGCCAGCACTGCGCGCGCTGAGATTAGTCAGCGCAGTGGCGTGGGCAGAGTGGTCAGCGCAGCGGCGTGGGCAGAGTGATCAGCGCAGCGGCGTGGGCAGAGTGGTCAGCGCATAAACACACATACACACACACACTCCGCTATACTTACCACCGACCCTGCGTCTTCTCCGGCGCCTGGATCCTGAGTCAACATGTGGCCAACCCGGGACGGCTGGAGGGGGCAGGGGACGGCTGGAGGGGGCAGAGGGGAGCCTGGGCGATGAGGGGCAGGGACGGCTGAGGCGGCAGGGACGGCTGGAGGGGCAGGGACGGCTGGAGGCGGCCAAGAGGCTGAGGCTGGAGGCGGCAGAGGACGGCTGGAGGCTGGAGGCGGCAGAGGACGGCTGGAGGCTGGAGGCGGCAGAGGACGGCTGGAGAGCAGAGACGGCTGAGGCTGGAGGAGCAGAGACGGCTGGAGAGGGCAGAGGACGGCTGGAGGCTGGAGGAGGCAGAGGACGGCTGGAGGCTGAGAGGGCAGAGGACGGCTGGAGGCTGGAGAGGGCAGAGGACGGCTGGAGGCTGGAGAGGGCAGAGGACGGCTGGAGGCTGGAGAGGGCAGAGGACGGCTGGAGGCTGGAGAGGGCAGAGGGAGGCACAGAGGCTGGAGAGGGCAGAGGGAGGCACAGAGGCTGGAGGGGTCAGAGGGAGGCACAGAGGCTGGAGGGGTCAGAGGGAGGCACACAGGCTGGAGGGGTCAGAGGGAGGCACACAGGCTGGAGGGGTCAGAGGGAGGCACACAGGCTGGAGGGGTCAGAGGGAGGCACACAGGCTGGAGGGGTCAGAGGGAGGCACACAGGCTGGAGGGGTCAGAGGGAGGCACACAGGCTGGAGGGGTCAGAGGGAGGCACACAGGCTGGAGGGGTCAGAGGGAGGCACACAGGCTGGAGGGGTCAGAGGGAGGCACGGAGGGCTGGAGGGGTCAGAGGGAGGCACGGAGGCTGGAGGGGTCAGAGGAGCACAGAGCTGAGGGTCAGAGGGAGGCACACAGGCTGGAGGGGTCAGAGGGAGGCACACAGGCTGGAGGGGTCAGAGGGAGGCACACAGGCTGGAGGGGTCAGAGGGAGGCACACAGGCTGGAGGACAGAGCAGCGTGTGGGGCTGCAGACTCACCACGGGCCGGGAATCAGATGTACTGTAGGAGGAGAGGAGGGGCGGGCAGAGCTGCAGGAGAGGAAGTCCCGCCCTCCCTCCTCTCTCCTCTCTAGGCGCGCGGCATGTCTGGAGGGCAGAGGGTGGAGGGGAGTGGCTGGCGGGCACACGGAACTTCCGAGATCGGAACGTTCCGTGTGCCGGTGCCTGTAGCCGGGGGCAGCCCGGCTACAGTGCACTGGATGAGCCTGGGCGAAGACCATCACGGAAGTAGGCGTGGCCTTTTCCGGATGTGGCCTTCGGGTTTTATATATAAGATATATATATATCGTATATACTCGCGTATAAGCCGAGTTTTTCAGCCCAAATATTGGGCTGAAAAGTTCCCCCCTCGGCTTATACGTGAGTCAGTGCCATTATACAGGCCCCCCCTCACAGGATGGCCCCCGCATGCAGCGCTGCGCACATACATTACCTGGCTATCAGCTGTCACCCTCCGGTGATCGTTCTCCTGGCTCCGGGCTGCATCTTCATCTGTGTCTTCCTGCTTGTCACGTGACCAGCTGGGGTCGCGATTACGTCATCGTGATGAGCCCCGGGCACAAGCAGGAAGACACAGATGAAGATGCAGCCCGGAGCTAGGAGCAGCGATCTGCCACCGGAGGGTGACAGCTGATAGCCAAGTAATGTATGTGCACAGCGCTGCATGCGGGGCCTTCCTGTGAGGGTGGGGGGCGCTATACTGTGAGGGGGGCCTGTATAATGACACTGCTGGGCTGTATACTATGCTGGGGACCTGCTATATACCACACTGCTGGGTTGTATACTATGCTGGGGACCTGCTGTATACCATCACTGCTGGGGCTGTATACTGTGCTGGGGACCTGCTGTATACCACACTGCTGGGCTGTATACTGTGCTAGGGGACCTGCTGTATACCATCACTGCAGGGGCTGTATACTATGCTGGGGACCAGTATACCATCACTGCTGGGCTGTATACTATGCTGGTGACCTGTACACCAGACTGCTGGGGCTGTATACTGTGCCTGGGGACCTGCTGTATACCATCACTGCTGGGGCTGTATACTATGCTGGGGACCTGTATACCATCACTGCTGGGCTGTATACTATGCTGGGGACCTGTATACCATCACTGCTGGGCTGTATACTATGCTGGGGACCTGTATACCATCACTGCTGGGCTGTATACTATGCTGGGGACCATGCTGTATACCATCACTGCTGGGGCTGTATACTGTGCTGGGGGCCTGTTGTATACCATCACTGCTGGGGCTGTATACTATGCTGGGGACCTACTGTATACCACACTGCTGGGGGCTGTATACCTGTGCTGGGGTCCACCCTCGGCTTATACGCGAGTCAATACGTTTTCCCAGGTTTTGGGGGCAAAAGTAGGGGGGTCGGCTTATACACGGGTCGGCTTATACACGAGTATATACGGTATATATATATATATATATATATATATATATATATACTGACTCTGCTGAAGGAGCTCGTTTCTGAAAAGCTGAGTTGTTAATCCTTTTGAAGAAAAACTCCTTTGCAACATCCACCCAATTGAAGAACACTCTCCAGTAGGTAGGTGTTCCAGTATATAAGTCTATGCCAAATAGAAGACTTCATGAGAGCAATTCAGAGTGTTCAGCACAAGGTGCAACCATTAAACAACTTTAAAAATAGAAAGGCCAGATTACAATTTGCAGAAAAAAAAACAAAATAAGCCAGCCCAGTTCTGGAAAATCATTCTTTGGACAGAAATTATATTCAGCCTGTACCAGAATACTGTTAAGAATAAAGGATGGTGAAGGCTTGGAATGACTCTTGATCTATAGCACACCACATCCTCTGTAAGACATGGTGGAGGCAGTGTGATGACATGGCATGTCTTCCACTCAGTCACTAGTGTTCAATGATAATGTGGAGCCCACTGGGACGGGGAACTCGGTGCCGGACCGGGGTACTGCTGGGGATGGTCACGGCGGTCCTGGTCCGGACCGTGTCCCGGGCCCGCACAATAAAATGGGGGTTATCTACAGGGGATTTGTCACTCGTGACGCCACCCACATTATGTGGTCAATAATGGGGACCACCGCTGCTGCACAACCTCCGGGGGTGATGTTTTGGCAGCTAGGATAGAACAGTTCCTGTGGGCAGAACTGGGTCCCCCGGGGCAGTGGTAGTAAAAGTCAGTGATGGTAATTGTAGGCTTTGCAGAAGAGAGGGGTGATGTGGAGATGGCTCCTGACAGGGCTAGATGGAGAACTGACAGCTTCTCATACCTGAAATCAGACACAGACAACATAGCAGGGTTCACCCGGGTTTACTGTTCTTATCCTTCAGTCAAACAGGCACGGTACAATACAATTCTTTACAGCTTTGCTATATTGAATCCGGTATACTGAACCCACTGCAGCCAGGTTAACTTTCCTAGACTCCTCTGCCTTTCTACGTGTCCTTTCAGGCTATATCTCAATGTTTCTCCTCAAAGTGGATTGCGAAGCGGCAGCTCGGTCCCTTTTGGCAGCTGCCTCCTTAATTCTCTAGGCGGTAAGCCGGGTCCTATCTATGCTGCTGTGCTCCCCAATCTTATGGTGGGAATATAGATCTGGAATCTGTATTCCCCGTCAGGTTGTCTGGGGCACCGGGTAAATCGTCAGTCTCCCTTCAGAGCTGACACTCTGCTTTCAGCCAAACCACAGGTATCCCTATTTCTCAAGAGATTACCGGGTCCCTTTCCTTTCTGTGTAACTTCTTTGTATAATCAGGGAAACTTTCTTATTAGTCAGTTGCTGGTCTTCACTACTTTTCTGGACCTGATGGTACTGGTCTTGTCTTGACTGCTCGACACCTGCCTACTGGCTAACCGCTTCCTGTCACTCCCTTATATACCCATCCGTTACCATGACTACGCTCCATCCACTCATATCTAGCCTATTACCCCTTGTCTGCCTAGAGTCCCAGACTCAGGGTTAGGTCCCCATGCAGTGGATATGTGTGCGAGGTGTTTGTTAAACACATCCTGCTTAGATTGAACAAAATGCAGCAAGGTTGATTGGACAGCGGTTCATAACACAGTTGGACAATGACCCAAAACATACTGCCAAAGCAATCCAGAAGTTTTTTCATGCACAGTGGTGGAATATTCTGTAATGGCTGAGTTATTCACTATATCTGTACCCCACAGGGAAAGGGGCTGAGAGTGGCAATAGACAGCCAGATCGATCCCAACTCTGATTAGAAGCTTTCTAACTGCAACTGCTATAGTGTACACCACAGGAGCTGGACTTTATACTCTGTAGGGGAAATTTGGAAAACAGGTTCTGTAGGAGACATTTTTTTAATTGTTGGCCTATGGGGGAAGACCTCCAATATTGGCTGTGGTGATCAACTGTGAAAATAGGCTCTGTAGGGGTTAATGTAGTGTCAGCTGCTCCTCTTGTTGCATGTCCAACTACCACTCAGGATTGCTGGATGTTTCCATGTTCGTGTTGCCTCCTCCTACAACTCTGCTATCTCACCTCCTCCCCATCCCGTCAGTGTGACACTTGCACAACCAACTTCCAGCACAGCCAGGAGGAATAACAACAGCAGGCTGTTCTGAGACTCATCTGTTTGTGGGTAGAATCTCACGCCGCGCAGGAGCAGTGGATAGGTTCTGTTGGGGTATTTTTTAAATTGTTTCTCTCTGCGAGAACTCTTCAAAGCCTTGTGGTAGACTGTCAGCTAGTTCAGAAACCTGACTACGTGCTTTTTAACTGCAGCAGCTGCAGTGTGCACTACTGGAGCTGAATTTTTGGTTCTGTGGGGGAACTATTAAAACAGGCTATATAAATGTATCCTTGGCACTCATTCTCTGCATATAGGCCTTGGAATACTCTGCATTTTTTGCTGGTGCAAGAAGGAGACCATGAGATAGGGGTCATGGCCACATTGCTGTTGCTTGTGGTGGGGGAGTTTTTTCAGGTTTTTGGTCGATCTGTGTTGAACAACAGACTGATGAGTGGTTGGTGCCAAGGAACCTCAATACCTGCCTGGTGTTGTGTGATAATGGGTGAAATCAAATAGCGGCGCTGTTCCAGTAGGGGAAATGTAGTCAACTGTATAGCCGGGGACAGTTTTTAAGGAGGAGGAACCATTTTCACAGCAGGATGGCACCAAAAACCGCTCGCAGGCATCATTGAAGTGTGCCTGAAGGGATACAGAGGACACAGATGATACACCTCCCAGGAAGTACAGCTTGTTGTTGCTCCTGAGCAACCCTTCACACATGAGTGAATAAATGCTGCAGGGACAGTCAAATGACCGCCGGGTTGCCTGGACTGTTATCAGTGCTGACTAGTGGGTGGTCATCCTTCTGGATACCTGCTACAAGGTCAACGTGCAATCCTTACTTCTGTAACTGGAATGTGATCGGCTCCTCTTTTATTCATGGCCTCAGTACCAACAAACAAAATGGAAATGGCGTCCTATTCCATTATTTCTAGCTGGAGTATTAAGTCATGGCCTGCTTTGAACAATATTTTTTAAATCTTTCTTGGCTGTGTGGGTCAACCGTGTAAACAGGCTCTGTGAAGGTATTCTTATTATATTGTTGCTGTGCGAGTGAACTTTACAATCTTGGTTGTGTGGATCAACTTTGTAAACAGGCTCTGTTGGGGACGTTTTCTAAAATTGTTTTACTGTGAGGAAAGTTTTCCGCCAGCTCGATCCCAAATCCAATGACCAGCTTTTTAACTACAACTGCTATAGTGCTCGCTACTAGAGATCAAATTTAGACTCTGAAGTGGGAACTAAAAAAATAGGCTTTGTAGGGGTCTTTTTTTAATTATTGATTGTTGGTAAATGCTAACAACCTTGCCTGTGTGGATCAACTATGGAAACAGTCTTTGTAGGGGCTTTGTTTTTAAATTGCTGCTCTGTGTGTGAATTTTGCCAATCTTGGCTGTGTTGGTCAACTGTGGAAACAGACTCTGTTGGGGTCTGTATGTAAAGGTTTAGCTTTGTGTTTAAATTCTGCTAATCTTGGCTGTGTGGGTCAAATGTTTAAACAGGCTCTGTAAGGGGCCTATGTTTAAATTTGGTGCTCTGTGGGTGAACGTAGCCTATCTTGGCTGGATGGGTCTTTTATTAAAATGGGGGCTTTTATTAAAATTGTTGCTCTGTGAAATACTCTGAAATCCATCACTGTGTTGGGGGGGCGTTAATTCATTTACTCATTATGTAACCATGATTGCTATGGTGACAGAACTACTTTAAGTCATTTCCCAATCTTCATTTGTTTGCAGGGCAATTGTCCTGCTCTTAACCCCATTTTTATTCCTTTTGCAGCCCCCTAGTCCTCACTATGACCATTTTACAACCGTTTGTCAAGTAAGTTCATGTCAAGTTTGCTTCCTGAACCAAACTTTTTTGTACAGTCCGACCAAGCCCAGCGAATCTGAACATCCACGGCATCATTATTTATGAGCACTCAAGCTTCACTCATCACTAGTTTGAATCTTCAAGAAAACCATGATTTTTATGCAGCACAATGCTTCAATGCATGCATCAAAGTACTCCACTTCTTTGCTAGCCAGTAGAGGCCTTCATGGTGAAAGAATTTTGACATTCCTTTTGGAGCCTTCTTATACTGGAGATTAACTGTGAAGGAAAACACTTCACCTCTCTGGACAGTGTTAGAGGCTGGGGCTGGTGTTGCCTAAACAAATTAAGAAACTGACAGACTCCATGGATGAATGCTCTGGATAAAATGAAGTGCAATAGGGTCTTACTGGAGTAATAGGGTTAGGTAAAATCAGGATAGCTCACTCACCTTATGTGGTTGTGTGACACAACTAGTGAAAAAAGCATCAAACAGCAGCAGCAGAAATCTCATGCCAATGCATGGACCCCATGGATGGAAAGCTTTTGACTAAGGATGGGTCAATGTATTAGTCACTGATATTTTTTGGGGAAAAGCCAGAATATTATTTTTTGCACATTTTGAGTTGCTTGGTTATTATTAAATGGGAGGAATAGGGCTAACAATAGCACTTGTGAAAAAGACTTAGGTATACTAATAGATCACATATTGAACATGAGTCACAGTGTGGTGCAGCAGCAAAAAAGATAAACAAAATTATGGGATCTATTTACAAAATCATGAAGTCTAGATCAGGTGAAGCCATTCTCGCAAGTTCAGAGAAGAGCAACCAGAATGGTGAGTGGTCTGCAAACCATGTCCTATGATGAACTGTTATAGGATCTGGGAGTATTTTCGTTGAAATAAAGAATACTGAGAGGAGGCTTAAAGGGAACTTGTCAGGTGGTTTATGCTCCCCCAGATATCACTGTCTGTAGCTGCAGCTTTATAATACTATTCTAATCATCCCTGTCTGAGCTCATGGTGTAATGTGAAAGGTGAAAAAAAGCATTTATACACTGACATTTCCTTATGTAATGAGGCAGTCTGTCTCCAGCTTGGAGGATGGAGACTGTTTGGCAGGTTAATAGTTAACATTTCAGCCTTATGTTAGAACATGTTGGGAAACCTGATGTGATGTCATAAACATGTGACTACAATAGGCGGAGCTAAGTCCCTATAACACAATATGAGTTTGCTTGCTTAGCTCCGCCCAAGATAGTCACATGATCGTTACATCACACAGGTCCTTTAGCCATGCAAGTTAATAGTGAGTTAACTATTATCCTGCCAGACAGTCTCTCTCTTCCAAGGTGTAGACTGAAATGTAAGTGTACAAATGCTTTTTTTCACCTTTTACATTACACTATGAGGTCAGACAGGGATGATTAGAATATTATTATAAAGCTGCAGGGACAGATAGTGATAGCTGGGGGGCATAAAACTTTAATAACTTTCTACTAAAATCTCAAGTGCTGTCACACTCTAAAGGGATTGCTAAACAAATACAAAACCACACTTGAGTGTAGCAGTACCCAAATAAAAAATGGAAGGAAACCGGTGTGCTCATGCAACAGTAAATGTTTTATTACACAAATCAGCATAAGAGACACCGGATACAACACATTGTACAATCAAATAACATAGGATGGACCAGACAGATTAAGGGAGATGAGAACACAGGTGGTGCAAGGATATACCAAAAGCAACAATGGGTAGATTTATAAGCATGGTAATGTCACAGATATATACATAAGGGATACAATAAATGTTAACCGTTCACATGTGGTATATACTAACAATGGTTGGCTACCATATTGCACTCAATGTAAATCAGTCTACAATCATTGTCAAGCAGACACATGGAATCCCCCTTGTATAGCCACAAGAACACTAAAGTAATCCCAATCCTTGAAAGTGACTATTGACCACACAGATTTAAAGTTGCATACCCATATGTTGTAAAGCAGCACCCACAGTGTCAGGGAGGAGTCCTGACATGTGTTTCACTTCTTCCTCAGAGGGCTGTGGTGACTGTGTGTGAGACTGGAACCCGGTTTCATAAGGAACTCATTGGTTCTCTGGCCAATAGCAGTGCATGTTGCTCTATAACCGCTGTTCAGCGGCGACTGCGATGTGGCCCGGAAGAAGGAAATCCTCCTTTGGTGTCATGTGATCCAGTATCCCCTTGAGGCCCCGTCACTATCACGTGACCGTGGCATTTCGCGCATGCACACTGGCCATTAGAGAACTGAATAAGAGTGTGGATGTGTTTATCATCTGCCAAGAAAGAAGGGGATTAACCCTTCATGGCTTGTACACAGGCAGATGACAACACCAAATCCTAAACTCGCAATGGGCAGCCAATTAAAAGACAGACAATGCATATAAACACCCAAAAAGGACATCATGTAATGTCAAAGAAAAGGAGGTACTGCAAATAGAAAATAAATAAAATAGGCCACTTAATGGGGTGTCCATAAAATCATGAGTATAAATATAGTAGCCATTCATAGCAGCAACTTATGTGTGTCAGTCCAAGGGGTGCATTGTAGATCTTCAAAGGTCCAAATATTCCGGGAACCCAAAGTGCAAAGTAACTAAAATAGAAATATAAATTAAAAGAGAAAGGAAGCGCACATAGAGTAGTATTGCTATTATACAGGTCCCTCAGACCCCAAATGGTTAAACTCACCTGATGTAGTTGTGAGTGTCACAACTACAATAAAAGCACACAGGAGGTTGCTGCAGGCTCCCAGCTGAGAACTGAAGAATCCAGATAACAATGAAAAAGAGCTGGGATCAAATGCCGCGCTGACCACAAAGATAAACACAGAGTAAATAATACACTCTATTTATTTTGCCTACACGTGTTTCATGGCTCATAGCCACTTCCTCAGGGCAATCCTGAGGAAGTGGCTATGAGCCATGAAACACATGTAGGCAAAATAAACAGAGTGTGTGATTTACTCTGTGTTCATCTTTGTGGTCAGCGCGGCATTTGATCCCAGCTCTTTTTCATTCTTATCTGGATAAAATAGAGATAAAAACACAAACATGTTAATTGGCAAGCTGACTACATTAGAGGGCAGTGGCAAAATTGAGCAGAACGTCATAAAAAAATTGAGATCAGAGAAGGGGAATAGTAGACATAAAACTGCAGAGGGGACAAAGAGAAGCTTATGGAACTAACCCAAGAGACTACAAAGAACCAGGCGATCTGTAAAATGGACATGGATAGAAACAGTACTATATTAGATAACCATGTACAAAACAGGGGAATGAGTCTGAGAAATAAAAATTAAAAGAAAGAGGAAAAAAGAAGAACAAAGCATGGGTATGTCTTATCCATGCAATCTCTGAGCTCTAGAAACAGATATCGTATATGGGAAAAGATTGCCAAATTTTAGACCAAGATTCAAGAGACACCCAGATGCAGCCCGTCAATTTTGGTAACCTGAGATATCAAAGACACAATAAAGATGTTTAATAACACCAGAGGGACAATCCAGAATCATTGGAATTCATGAAACACGCGGGCACACAATATTCGAAACACTGCGAGGGAATCAACTCGCCCAGACATGAGAGCAAGATTGCGTTGAGACTGAGAAGGGTGGTATAGTGTTGGGCACACCGTCACATGGAGCAAATGTGGAATCCACATGACAGGGAACACGGAGGCATCATTGGGTTTATAAGAAGGGAGAGAAACTCAGTCGCCCATTCAGACCGGCCAGAGTCACCGTGCCCAGTCTATAAATCCAACGGCACTCCATCTTAGCAAGTGCATTTTTACATCACTCCCTCTCAAGTCCAAATGGACCTGGTTAATGCCGCAGATCGGTAGGCTACTGGGAACACAATGATGGTGTTGCTGGAAATGTCGCGTCAAGGTTTGAAGAGACGACTGGTCCTCTACCTCCTCCACCCCCAAAATGTCTCTTACGTGCTCCCTGGTTCTCTTCCACAGGTCTCTGGATGTGAGCCCGACATATATCAGCCCACATCCACATGTAGCATGATATATAACCACAACACTACTACAAGATATATACTGCCTGATCTCAAATTCCCTACTGCCTTCTGCACTCGTGAATGTCGTTGCCCTCACAATGTTCTTGCAAGTGAGACAGGAGCCACATGGATAGCAACCCTATTTGAGTTTGCCCATATTAAAGGGGAATGGTGCCCTGCGCACATAGCGGCAGCGCACCAGGGTATCCCTGAGGCTCCTGCCTCGTCTTGCCGTCATCAGTGGATGTTTGGGAAGAAAATCCCTGAGAGTTGGATCTGTTTTGAGTACTTTCCAGTGTCTGTCGAGGATGCCCCTAATAGCATGCTATTGGTTATTGAAGGTGGAAATGAACCTCACCAAGGGTTGACCGGCGGATCCCTTCAAAGGTCTGGAGAAGAGTAGATCACACCTCGGCGTTGCCTTTGCCCTCCTGTATCACCGCCTTTTGCAATGCTTACTATATCCCCGGTCAATAAACCTCTCCCACATGTCCGCCGCGCACACCTCAAAGTCCCCATCATCAGAGCAAATACTTATGAGATGGAAAAATTGACCAGTAGGTATTGCTCTGATTGTGAGCCAACGATGCATGCAAGAGTGAATTGACTGAGGTCTCCTTCCTGAATATGCTGGTCCCAACATCACCCTCACCATGGACCATGTTTTTAATATCCAGAAAGTCGATACTCTTTGGGTGATATTTATTTGTGAGGTTGATGTTGAGATCATTGCGATTCAGGAAGGAGATAAACTCCTCCAGCTCAGGGACGGATCCACCCCAGATGATCAGTATATCATCAATATAGCATAACATCCTTTACACAAGTATTCACAAGTCTTCTATTATAAACTAAATGCCTCTAAGTCAGTTATCCTTCCTGTTAGCATCCCGCCACGTCAAATGGCATCCCTTAAAACCAAATTCCCTTTCAAAATTATGCCTCACAGGATTCCTTATGTAGGCATTCTACTTTGCCCCTCAAAAATCCTACTTAGGCGAAACCTGGAGGAGTTGTTGGATTCCATAGCAAGGGTCATTTCTGCCCATCCAGTTCATAGCCTCTCGTGGATAGCTAGAGTACAGGCAATTAACATGATGCTCCTCCCTAAGATTTCTTATGTCCTCCGATGTCTCCCGATCTCCATTCCTGGGTATTGGATGTGGAAACTTCAGGGACTTGTAAATACCGTATATACTCGTGTATAAGCCGACCCGTGTATAAGCCGATCCCCCTACTTTTGCCCCCAAAACCTGGGAAAACCTATTGACTCGTGTATAAGCCGAGGGTGGACCCCAGCACAGGTATACAGCCCCAGCATTGTGGTATACAGCAGCCCCAGAGGTATATACAGCAGCCCCAGTGGTAGTATACAGCAGCAGCCCCAGTGGTATATACAGCAGCAGCCCCAGTGGTTAGTATACAGCAGCCCCAGAGGTGTATACAGCAGCCCCAGTGGTAGTATACAGCAGCCCCAGAGGTATATACAGCAGCCCCAGAGGTATATACAGCCCCAATGGTACTATACAGCAGCCCCAGTGGTAGTATACAGCAGCCCCAGTGGTAGTATACAGCAGCCCCAGAGGTAGTATACAGCAGCCCCAGAGGTATATACAGCCCCAGTGGTACTATACAGCAGCCCCAGTGGTAGTATACAGCAGCCCCAGTGGTATATACAGCCCCAGTGGTACTATACAGCAGCCCCAGTGGTAGTATACAGCAGCCCCAGTGGTACTATACAGCAGCCCCAGAGGTAGTATACAGCAGCCCCAGAGGTATATACAGCCCCAGTGGTACTATACAGCAGCCCCAGTGGTAGTATACAGCAGCAGCCCCAGGGGTGTATACAGCAACCCCAGGGCTGTATACAGCAGCCCCAGGGGTGTATACAGCAGCAGCCCCAGGGCTGTATACAGCAGCAGCCCCAGAGGTATACAGGCCCCCCCATCAAGATCCAGGGCCCCCCCCCCTTGCGCGGCAAACCTGTAAAGTAAAATCATACTTATCACTGTCCTGTCACGCCGTCTCGCCGCTGCCGACATCACGATCCCGGGCTTCATTCCGCGGCTTCCGGCTTCCTGTGGTCGCGGGCAATTACGTCATTGCCCGCGACAACAGGAGGGCGGAAGACGCGGAATGAAGCCCGGGATCGTGATGTCGGCAGAGGCGGGACGGCGTGACAGGACAGTGATAAGTATGATTTTACTTTACAGGTTTGCCGCGCAAGGGGGGGGGGCCCTGGATCTTGATGGGGGGGCCTGTATACCTCCGGGGGAAGCCTGTATACTCGCGTATAAGCCGAGGGGGGACTTTTCAGCCCAAATTTTTGGCTGAAAAACTCGGCTTATACGCGAGTATATACGGTAAATATATTTGGGCCCAAAAGAGGCAGAGGATTGCTGGATCTATTATGTATCTCCCAAGTAGGAGTGGAGGAATGGGAGTTCCTAACTTGACGGTTCTCCACAAAGTGATAGTCTTAGAGGAGGCCAAATCCTGGTGGTCCCCCCCCCCCTAGATAAACATTGGATCCAAATTGAATCACATTTTGCAGAAGGGAGATTCCTGTCGGCCGCTTTAGCCACTGAGAGATTGTGCCCTGGGAAATGGTCCCCCCTGTTGGAGACCATGAAGACCCTGCTGAGGTGTTGGAGGGGTGCCCCGAGATAGTGGACATGCCTCCCCCCTGCCCAAATTTCTATTAATGTTTTGAAACATTGTATTCCAGCTTTACAGCTTAGAATGTGGAGGGAGGCGGAGTGCTCATCCTTGAAGGTCTGCTCACAAGGGTCACTTCACCTCCTTTGAGTCTTTATCAATCTCTTATCCGAAGCTACACCTGGCCTTCCTCCAATACCTGCAGGTGAGAAGGTTCTTCTCTTCTTGTAACCATCTGGAGAACCTGTGGGCCCTTCCGGGGACCCCCTTCTTGCACAAGTTCTTGCTAGCATGCCCTAAAATTAGCAAAGGATTTTCCTGTCTTT
>JARQOC010000004.1:408024095-408272150 GCA_033576535.1 Allobates femoralis | reverse complement strand
ACCAAGGGTTGACCGGAGGATCCCTTCAAAGGTCTGGAGAAGAGTAGATCACGCCTCGGCGTTGCCTTTGCCCTCCTGTATCACCGCCTTTTGCAATGCTTACTATATCCCCGGTCAATAAACCTCTCCCACATGTCCGCCGCGCACACCTCAAAGTCCCCATCATCAGAGCAAATACTTATGAGATGGAAAAATTGACCAGTAGGTATTGCTCTGATTGTGGACCTCGTGTGAGCCAACGATGCATGCAAGAGTAAATTGACTGAGGTCTCCTTCCTGAATATGCTGGTCCCAACATCACCCTCACCATGGACCATGTTTTTAATATCCAGAAAGTCGATACTCTTTGGGTGATATTTATTTGTGAGGTTGATGTTGAGATCATTGCGATTCAGGAAGGAGATAAACTCCTCCAGCTCAGGGACGGATCCACCCCAGATGATCAGTATATCATCAATATAGCATAACATCCTTTACACAAGTATTCACAAGTCTTCTATTATAAACTAAAGCCTCTAAGTCAGTTATCCTTCCTGTTAGCATCCCGCCACGTCAAATGGCATCCCTTAAAACCGAATTCCCTTTCAAAATTATGCCTCACGGGATTCTATATGTAGGCATTCTACTTTGCCCCTCAAAAATCCTACTTAGGCGAAACCTGGAGGAGTTGTTGGATTCCATAGCAAGGGTCATTTCTGCCCATCCAGTTCATAGCCTCTCGTGGATAGCTAGAGTACAGGCAATTAACATGATGCTCCTCCCTAAGATTTCTTATGTCCTCCGATGTCTCCCGATCTCCATTCCTTGGTATTGGATGTGGAAACTTCAGGGACTTGTAAATACCGTATATACTCGTGTATAAGCCGACCCGTGTATAAGCCGACCCCCCTACTTTTGCCCCCAAAACCTGGGAAAACCTATTGACTCGTGTATAAGCTGAGGGTGGACCCCAGCACAGGTATACAGCCCCCAGCAGTGTGGTATACAGCAGCCCCAGAGGTATATACAGCAGCCCCAGTGGTAGTATACAGCAGCAGCCCCAGTGGTATATACAGCAGCAGCCCCAGTGGTTAGTATACAGCAGCCCTAGAGGTATATACAGCAGCCCCAGAGGTATATACAGCCCCAGTGGTACTATACAGCAGCCCCAGTGGTAGTATACAGCAGCCCCAGTGGTAGTATACAGCAGCCCCAGAGGTAGTATACAGCAGCCCCAGAGGTATATACAGCCCCAGTGGTACTATACAGCAGCCCCAGTGGTAGTATACAGCAGCCCCAGTGGTATATACAGCCCCAGTGGTACTATACAGCAGCCCCAGTGGTAGTATACAGCAGCCCCAGTGGTACTATACAGCAGCCCCAGAGGTAGTATACAGCAGCCCCAGAGGTATATACAGCCCCAGTGGTACTATACAGCAGCCCCAGTGGTAGTATACAGCAGCCCCAGTGGTGTATACAGCAGCATCCCCAGGGGTGTATACAGCAGCAGCCCCAGGGGTGTATACAGCAGCAGCCCCAGGGCTGTATACAGCAGCCCCAGGGGTGTATACAGCAGCAGCCCCAGGGCTGTATACAGCAGCAGCCCCAGGGCTGTATACAGGCCCCCCCATCAAGATCCAGGGCCCCCCCCTTGCGCGGCAAACCTGTAAAGTAAAATCAAACTTATCACTGTCCTGTCACGCCGTCCTGTCATGACGTCATTGCCCGCGACCACAGGAAGGCGGAAGACGCGGAATGAAGCCCGGGATCGTGATGTCGGCAGCGGCGGGACGGCGTGACAGGACAGTGATAAGTATGATTTTACTTTACAGGTTTGCTGCGCAAGGGGGGGGCCCTGGATCTTGATGGGGGGGCTGTATACCTCCGGGGGAAGCCTGTATACTCGCGTATAAGCCGAGGGGGGACTTTTCAGCCCAAATTTTGGGCTGAAAAACTCGGCTTATACGCGAGTATATACAGTAATATATATTTGGGCCCAAAAGAGGCAGAGGATTGCTGGATCTATTACACTGGTCAACAGCATTTTTGGTGCCAAAGATATTTCATTGAATTTAGGGTAACTTTGGGGTGCTGATTCTGAATATGTCATCAGTTTTTCCAGATTGGCTCAAGTTTTTGAGATTTTTCGTAAAATGTGTTAAAAAAAAGACGTTTTTTGCTACTTTTTTAACGAAGTCTGTTATGTTTCTTCTATGTTTTGTCAGTGTATATTCACCACAAATGTAACAGAATGAGTCTGGATCGTTAAGACAACTTCTTCTTGATGAGTTCATGCTTTTCACTGAACAACAGACAACAAACATAAAGTTAGTGCAAAAATCAAGCTATGAACAAACTTTTAGAACACTAATTAACACAAAACTATATTGAGAACTGCTCAGTTCAAGTACTAATCCAAAGAAATGAATGAGATGATGCGTCGCATTTACCAACAAGTGCTATAAATAAGATACCAAAAATCTCAAAAACTTGAGCCAATCTGGCAAAACTGATAGCATATTCAGAATCAGCACCCCAAAAATACCCCAAATTCATTAAAATATTTTGGGCACCAGAAAAAAAAATTTTTTTTGTTGACCTGTGTTATTTATCTCCCAATTAGGAGTGGAGGAATGGGAGTTCCTAACTTGACGGTTCTCCACAAAGTGATAGTCTTAGAGGAGGCCAAATCCTGGTGGTCCCCCCCCTAGATAAACGTTGGATCCAAATTGAATCACATTTTGCAGAAGGGGATTCCTGTCGGCCGCTTTAGCCACTGAGAGATTGTGCCCTGGGAAATGGTCCCCCCTGTTGGAGACCATGAAGACCCTGCTGAGGTGTTGGAGGGGTGCCCCGAGATAGTGGACATGCCTCCCCCCTGCCCAAATTTCTATTAATGTTTTGAAACATTGTATTCCAGCTTTACAGCTTAGAATGTGGAGGGAGGCGGAGTGCTCATCCTTGAAGGTCTGCTCACAAGGGTCACTTCACCTCCTTTGAGTCTTTATCAATCTCTTATCCGAAGCTACGCCTGGCCTTCCTCCAATACCTGCAGGTGAGAAGGTTCTTCTCTTCTTGTAACTATCTGGAGAACCTGCGGGCCCTTCCGGGGACCCCCTTCTTGCACAAGTTCTTGCTAGCATGCCCTAAAATTAGCAAAGGATTTTCCTGTCTTTACCGGGACCTGATTTTATTCCATGCTCCATCCAAATTGTCTTACATGTTAAAATGGAAAGCTGATCTTGACATTTCCGCCTCCAGAGAGGATTGGGATGATGGGGTCTGGGTAGCCCAAAAGGCCTCTAGGTGTATCAACCATCTCGAAAATTTGAAAAATATCCACTTGCGTTGGTATGTTCCCCCACTAGTCTATCTAAATTTACTCCAACCCTCTCGCCACTCTGTTGGGGACAGTGTGGTGAGATAGGTTCTTTATCCCACATATGGTGGTCCTGCCCAAAGATTCGGCCCTATTGGGCGTTGGTGGGGAGTTTGGTTCGCTCGGTCACAGGGATCCAGAAGGATCTACCCCCATGCCTTGTGTTACTCAACATTGGATTAGTCAAATTTCCCCCCAATCTTAAAGGGACAGTAGAGTTTATATTTGTTGCCGCTCGCCTATGCTTGGCTAAGAATTGGAAATCCCACACGCCTCCTACTCTTGGGGAAGTTATTGACAAGACTAACCACATCTTTCAACAGGAATTTTATTTGGCCATGGATTACCCTGGCAAAAGAAATACCCTGGCTAAGTGGGAAATCTGGGCCTCCCACCCTGCGGCTCTTCATATTCCTCCTCGGGGCAGATACTTAATCTCCCAATAGCTGGACCCTCTATGGTTTTAATTGTGGCATTGACCCTTAAAATTAACTTGTATGTTACATTTAGTCAAAGTTACGTTTTAAGGTGATGATGTCAGGTAGCTCCCTCCCTTTTGTCTGTCTCCCCTCTTCCCCCACTTCTCCCCCCTCCCACCTCCCCTCTTTACCAGGTTGCCCTCTTTCCATCTCCCTGTTTTGTTCCTTCCCGATGGGTATCTCTTGAGACCCCAGGGTCCCCATTTATTTGATTCTGTTGTGTTGTTTGTGGTTTTGCTTTTGTATTTGTCATTTGCAAAAATGTTTTCAATAAAAACTTAATGTTTAAAAAATAAAATATATAGCATAGCCAGCACTGCGCATGGGCTGCAGGCGGCACCCCGTCGCTGAAATCCTTTTGCTCCCACCATCCAAGGAAGAGGTTCACGTACGACGGGGCACAGGCTGCGCCCATCGAGGTAGAAGTGTTCCCTGAACAGGAAGAAGTTATGTGTTAAAATGAATTCGAGCAAAACGAGGATCAGGCCGCAAAGTGATGCATCCAGGCCACTCATCTCCAGAAAATACTTCACTGCAGCCCGCGGTGATGCTCAATACTAGTATATAGAGCCTCCACATCAACTTACAACAGCGAAACCCCACTATCCAATGTAAGTCCGTCAAGATGCCACAGGACGTCCGAAGTGTCCCTGATATAGGAGGACAGCGTCTCAACCAGAGGATGTAAATAGTGTTCAATAAACTTATACATCATATCTCAAAGCCCTCCTATGCCAGTGACATATGGACAACCCGGCGGGGCCAATGGAATCTTATGAATTTTGGGTAGCAAGTAAAAGTGGGGATCACTGGTGACTTGACTAGGAGGCCATCCAATACCTTCTTAGAAATGACACTCCTATCAAAGGCATCTTCGAGAACATTGGCAATTTCGACTGAAAAACGACCCATGGGATTAGAGGAGAGTCATTTATAAAACTATTTATTGCACAATTGAGGCATCACTTCCCTCTCATACATATCGGAGGGCCATAAGACAACATTTTCCCCCTAATCCGCCGGTTTTAGCACAATCCCTTTCAGGTCTTTCAGCTCCCGAAGTACCTCCCTCTGTCAAAAGGAGAGGTTTCATGTTGATTTTTTGGTAACGAATTTTTCTTTTTTTTTTTTGAAAATTCATTTTTATTGGGTTATTAACAGTATACAAAGTATATTCATACAAGGTATAAATTCATATCATGTGAATCATGGTTCAATAATAACACTGGTCAACAGCATTTTTGGTGCCAAAGATATTTCATTGAATTTAGGGTAACTTTGGGGTGCTGATTCTGAATATGTCATCAGTTTTGCCAGATTGGCTCAAGTTTTTGAGATTTTTCGTAAAATGTGTTAAAAAAAAGACGTTTTTTTGCTACTTTTTTAACGAAGTCTGTTATGTTTCTTCTATGTTTTGTCAGTGTATATTCACCACAAATGTAACAGAATGAGTCTGGATCGTTAAGACAACTTCTTCTTGATGAGTTCATGCTTTTCACTGAACAACAGACAACAAACATAAAGTTAGTGCAAAAATCAAGCTATGAACAAACTTTTAGAACACTAATTAACACAAAACTATATTGAGAACTGCTCAGTTCAAGTACTAATCCAAAGAAATTAATGAGATGATGCGTCGCATTTACCAACAAGTGCTATAAATAAGATACCAAAAATCTCAAAAACTTGAGCCAATCTGGCAAAACTGATAGCATATTCAGAATCAGCACCCCAAAAATACCCCAAATTCATTAAAATATTTTGGGCACCAGAAAAAAAAATTTTTTTTGTTGACCTGTGTAATTCAAGGTTCAATATTGTTACAACCCCGATCATGACAGTGAAACCCAGCCACTCCAATAGTTGCCAAGTCCACTGTCGCTCTGTGACTAATTCCCGTCATAGTAAATCCCAACAAAATAACTCTCACTCCCTCTTATTTAGAGGTGTGTTGAACACTATAAACCCACATGGCTTTACAGAATTTTATAATGTTGAGCCATAAAAAAGACTAACAGGAGAAAATGTACTGTATAATTAGTTGCACAATTTCTCCTGAGTATGCTGATGTGCCATAAGTGGTGTAAAACTACTTTTTGGGTGCATGGCAGGGCTCAGAAGGAAAGGAACACTTTTTAAGTTTTGCAGCGCCCCATTGGAAGGAAAAGATTGTGGACACAATGTCGCATTTGAAGAGCCCCTGTCATACCAAAACAGCTGAAACCCTCACTAGTAACTCATCTAGTGGTGTAGACAGCATTGTTAAACATCAGGCAATTCACAGAATTTTAGAACATTGGGCTGAGTGAATGAAAATATCCAATTTTTTTCAAATATAATGTTACTTTATGCCCAAGGAGTGAGCAAATGATGCAATTTGTTACACAATTTCTCCAAGTACGCCAAGACCACACATGTAGTTGAAAACTTCTTTTGAGTCTCAGTGCAAAGGACAGAGGGGAAGGGGCATCATATTGGACTGCAGATTTGCTGGAATGGTTCAAAGGTGCCACATCACATTGGTGGAGCCCTTGAAGTACCAGAAAAGAAGAACCCTTCATATTTGACACCACTTTACTAACTACATTCGTAAATGAATTCATCTAGAGGTGCAGTGAGCATTTTGACATCACATGTGCCTCACAGAATTATATTCCATTGGGTGATAAAGAAAGAATACCGTATATACTCGCGTATAAGCCGAGTTTTTCAGCCCAAAAATTGGGCTGAAAAGTCCCCAACTCGGCTTATACGCGAGTCACTGTATACTGTATACACTGTATACAGTGTATACAGTATACAGCCCACCCCATCAGTATACAGGCCCCCCCCTTACTGCCGCAATCCTGTAAAAGAATACATTATTATACTTATTCCTGCCGCTGTCCCGCTGCCGCTGTCCCGCCGCTGCCATCGCGCTCCTCCGTCTTCATCCGGCTTCTTCCGGCTTCCTCCGGTGGGCGCAGGCAATGACGTCATTGTCTGCGCGCCAGAGGAGGAAGCCGGAAGACGCTGGATGAAGACGGAGGAGCGCGATGGCGGTGGCGGGACAGCGGCAGGGATAAGTATAATAATCTATTCCTTTACAGGATTGTGGCAGTAAGGGGGGACCCTGTATACTGATGGGGAGGCCTGTATATACCACTGGGGCTGCTGCTGTATACTACCAATGGGGCTGCTGCTGTATACAACCACTGGGGCTGCTGTATATATCTCTGGGGCTGCTGTATACTACCACTGGGGCTGCTGCTGTATATACCACTGGGGCTGCTGCTGTATACTACCACTGGGGAGACTGCTGTATATACCACTGGAGCTGCTGTATATACCTCTGGGGCTGCTGTATACTACCACTGGGGCTGCTGTATATACCTCTGGGGCTGCTGTATACTACCACTGGGGCTGCTGCTGTATATACCACTGGGGCTGCTGCTGTATACTACCACTGGGGAGGCTGCTGTATATACCACTGGGGCTGCTGTATATACCTCTGGGGCTGCTGTATACTACCACTGGGGCTGCTGCTGTATATACCACTGGGGCTGCTGCTGTATACTACCACTGGGGCTGCTGCTGTATACTACCACTGGGGCTGCTGTATATACCTCTGGGGCTGCTGTATACTACCACTGGGGCTGCTGCTGTATATACCACTGGGGCTGCTGCTGTATACTACCACTGGGGAGGCTGCTGTATACCACACTGCTGGGGGCTGTATACTTGTGCTGGGGTCCACCCTCGGCTTTTACACGAGTCAATAGGTTTTCCCAGGTTTTGGGGGCAAAAGTAGGGGGGTCGGCTTATACACGGGTCGGCTTATACACGAGTATATACGGTAATCACATTTTTAACATTAAAATGTTTTTTTTTAGGTCCATGTTTTTACTTTTTAATGGCTAATTGTAAACAAATGGATTGCACAGTTTGTTGTGCAATTTTTCTTGAGTGTACAATACCCTACATGTAATCAGGATCTAATTTTCAGGCACAGAGCAAAGCTCTGAAGGGAAAATAGGCAATATTATAGTTCAGATTTTGTCCAGCAAAAGTAGAAGAAAGGTGGACATCGCCAGTTGCTGAGTTAAAATAGATGATCCTTAATTCCAACAATTTTAAAAGTCGTGTTTTAGAAGGAAGAGGGTAATCAAAGCTTGCGCTGCCAATCAAGTTCAAGTTCAGGGGTCTTTGTCAAACAGATTTTATTACAATAATGCATTTCATATACTGCCCATTTCATCAGGATATAAAATCTAATACTACTGAGTAGATTTTGCATCCTGATGAACTGGGCAGTCCCTCATGAAACGCATTATTGAAATAAAATCTGTTTGACAAAGACCCTTGGACTTGCTTTGGATGATGACCTTTGATCGGCAGCGCAAACTTTGCGTACCTGCTTCCTTCTAAAACACATGGCTTCTCTGTTCTGAAGGTTGTTTGCAGCAGATGATTCATGCTTCAATAGTGCTTGTGGCTCTCACAACCTGGTCAGGTGAGTGGTTATTATACCATTCAGAATTCCTATTTAATTGGCTAAGACCCTATTTGCACTTTTCCTCCTTTTAGCTGAAGCAATTTTAAATGAGAAGCAGGTTTACAGCATGATGCAAGGCAGACACAGTATGGATTACAACTGTTTCATGCCTGGCTGGTGCTTCTACACATCCATTGCTACAGATCCATTGTGGGTTGTGCACCACAGACATAGCTGCAGGGCTATTTTGCTCGCCTATGCTTTCAGGAAGAACACCAGGTAATTTTACTTCATAGAGACCAAACCCTGATATTTCTTTCTAGATTTCTATAGTGCAGATTTTGCTGTTACGATTTGAAGGTGCCATGTCACATTGGCAAACCCTCTGAGGTTCCAGAACAGCAGAATCTCCCATAGGTGACCTCATTTTAACAACTATACCTCTCAATTAAAGCATTTAGGGATGAAGTGAGCTTGTTAACACCACATGTGCCTCACAAAATTTTATACTATTGGATGATGAAGAAAAAATAATATCATTTTTAGCACAAAACTTTGATTTGGACCCAGTTTTACATTTTTACATAAGGAAATTGGAAAAAATGGCATCAAATTTTGTTACACAATTTGTGTTGAGCGTGGCAATACCTATATGTGTCTGTATATTGCTTAGCCACATGGCAAGAGTCAGAATAGAAGAAGTACTTCTTGACTCTTCCAAGTAGCACAGATTTTCCTAGAATAGTTTGTGAACTTCATATACAGAGCCCTTAAAGGGAACTTGACCTCTCCAAATCACTCCCAACCTTATGAATACCTGTCCTGCACCCTGAGACATCCTTTTTAGCGGTCCTTTTATGTAAAAAATGAGTGGGGTAACATTGCCAAAAAGACCATTACACACTTACAAATCTGCGACTTCTTCTCCTTGAATAAGTCTCACAGGGCATTCCCTGTGAGACTCTAAGCCCGCCTGAGCAGCTCATTATCATGCCCGATGGGTGTGATAAATAATCCTACTCCTCCTCGCCCTGCTGTATGGGCGCAATAGCCGGTGTGATGCTATTTGCGTCACATCCGGTCATGATGACGTCGGTACACCCTTTAGGTGCACCACCGACCTCACCATGCGCATTGCATATATGCGGCTTTTGCTTTACACTTAAAAGGTGTACCGACGTCACCATGACCGGATGTGATGCAAATAGCGTCACACCGGCTATTACGGCCATACAGCACAGCAGGGCAAGGAGGAGAAGGATTATTTATCATGCCCATCAGGGCATGATAATGAGCGGCTCAGGCGGGCTTAGAGTCTCACAGGGAATGCCCTGTGAGACTTATTCAAGGAGAAGAAGTCGCAGATTTATAAGTGGATAATGGTCTTTTTGGCAATGTTACCCCACTCATTTTTTACACAAAAGGACCGCTAGAAAGGATGTCTGAGGGTGCAGGGACAGGTATTCATAGGGTTGGGAGTGATTTGGAGGGGTCAGGTTCCCTTTAAGTTTCAGCAAAGCAGTAGCCGCCAACAGGTGACCTCATTTTAAAATTACACCCCTTTTAGAATTTATCCACAGGTGTAGTGAAGATTTTGACTCCATGAATGTCCTCCAGAAACAAGCAGCAAGGGAAGTTGCTTAGTGAAAATTGCAAATCTGCCATTGTAGTGCCAAGAACATTGATTGTAGTGCTTGAACATTGTAGTGTCCACACATTGTGCCCAGCTCATGCTTCTGTAGACACTTACTTGGTAAATTAAGTGGTTCCTCACTACAGAAATGCAAAACATGTGGATGCTAAATTTGGTTTAGGCACACTGTAGGGCTCAAAAGGGACGTTTTTACTGGCACTATTTTTTGGACACATAACATTTTTTTATTACTTTTTATTCCTATATTTGGGAAGCAGAATGAACATAAACAGGAATAGTTTTTTTGTAAGCCGTTTAATATGGTAATTGATGAGATGGCTGTCTACCTCGCATCAGTACGATTACAGCATTACCTCATTTATATTTTTTTATGTTGTGCCTTTTTCAAACAATTTTATAAAAAAAAATTAATTTTATAGCACTAAATTCTTACATAGCTTCTTTATTTTTCCACTGATGGCACAAAGTATGGAGCTTGTTAATTTGCAGGACAAAATGACCTTTTCTAGGATACCATAATTTTTTGACTTTTGGATTATGTTTTATTCTTCTTTTTTTCAAACAGATTGATAAAAAGTTAAGTACAGTCATGTTTTTTTTTAAATTTTTTACAGTCTTCACTGAAGGGGTTATCCGACAGATTTATAGATTGGGTCTTCTAGGTGTGGTTATACAAAAAAATGTGAACTTTTTTGTTTAAAGGGAACCTGTCCTGCCCCCAAACCTATGACTATCTGTCCCTGCAGCTTCCTAGTACTATCTAAGCATCCCAGTCTGGCCTAATACTGTACTGTAATAGTGGAGAAAAATCATTTAGTAACTTATAATTCTGTATGGTAATTACAGTGCTGTGCAAATTAATTGGGACAAAGCATTTTTTAATTAAAATTTAAGTTGGGGTTACCAGTCAGTGATTCAAACCAGTTTTAACTGCTTTGAACAGGTGTGAGTGTACAACCTTGAGTAACAAAATGTGGTTTGACTGGTTTTAGTCAGAAAATAACAGCTAGCTGCCCCCTCAGCTTCAGTTGAGAGCTTGTTTCTGTGAGGAGTGGTTTTGTGTACTTTTTCTCTCAGTGTGATTAGTGCCTGTAAAAATGGATGTTACTCCACGAAAGAGGTCTAGAATTATTACTCTTAATGAACATGCAAGTCTGACTGTAAGAGAAATTGCTTCCTCCGTTGGTATTGGAAAATCTACCGTTTCAAGAATAATTCGCACACACAATTAAACTGGATCGTTTTCTCCAAAACTAAAAGGGAAATGTGGAAGAAAATGAAAAACGACACCAAGAACTGATAAAACACTTATCAGCAATAGTAAAACTAATGCAAGAAAAACAAGTAAGTCTTGATTTGTCCCAATTAATTTGCACAGCACTGTAGCCTACGTCTAGTCTCTCTGGACATTCCTATTGTCATTATCCCCTCCTTCATTCTGTGGTTATCATGCCCCGGTGGGCATGATAGCCTAATTTACAAGCACACTCCCTGTCTGAATTGTATTGGCTCCTTGTAGCTAGGATGTGATGGCTGCATTGTCTCCGGTCCTGTGCATCGATAGTAAGTATTGGGTGTACTTGTCTGGCTCCAGAGCATGCGCTCTGTGCATACTAAAGATGGAAAGTACACCGAATACTCACCTACAATGTACAGAACCAGAAATGACACATCATAACTACAAGGACTCAGGAGCCCATACAATTCAAATGGGGAGTGCTTGTAAATTAGATTACCATGCCCACAGGGGTGTTATAACCACAGAATGCAGGAAGGGATGGAGACCATAGGAATGCCCAGAGAGACTAGACTAGAAAAACGTTTGTTTGCTGTCATCCTCCCTCCTGTTCCCATGTTAATGTGGTTTTAGCTGTGTCTAATAAATGAAGTTCTGCCTGTCATCCGGTGAGTGCTGGTCATTTCCTTAAGTGGCTGGATTTGACTAAAGACTACTATACTGAGGAATTTGAATTTGGAGACATAAGAGAGACTTCTGGAGGCTGAAACTGGCGGTATCCATTGATTCCACAGATCCTGAGGATTAAGAGCGCGCTATAAGGTAGTGACCGACCTTTTCTTTTTTTTTATTAATCTCTCCTTCTTCTCCTCGCCTGTGCCTTAATTCTCTCATGTGCGAGAATCAGAGCACAGTAGAATGACACTCGACTCATGCTCACAGAAGAGTTTGAGCTGAGTATTATTAGCATATCGTATCTGATGCTCTAACATTAGAAGCTCTACGCTAGTGTGAGCGCACCCTAAATGTAAGATTATGCACTTAGGTCCTGGAAATAAAATGTACAATTATGTATTAAATACACTGGCTAAAATGGTCGATGTAAAATAGATGAGTGAATAGCAGGACAGAAAACTTAACCTTAGTGACCAATGCCAAACATCTTTCTCCTAGGTGTATTTCATTAAATGGAATTCATTAAAAGATGCAGAGATACACATGATAAGAGAGTTTTGCCTTTCTACAAGTCACTAGTGGGCCACACTTAGAATACCGTAATAAATGTAGGGCTGCAGGCTATAAAAAGGGCATACATGAACTATAACAAGTGTAGAGAAGAGCGACCACGGTCATAAAAGAAATGCGTGGCTTGCAGTACCAAGACAGTTTTCAAACTTAGTGCTATCCAATTTTGAAAACAATGTACAAATATATGAATAGTCAGCTGGGACAAGGTATTCTTGTGCATGAGGTAGACAAGAAAGATGGTATCCCCCAATGAATCTTCAGCCCCTAAGTATAGGAATGGGTAAGAGACTAAGCTAAAAAAAAAACCTAAAGCACCCCCATCCCATCTGATGGGTCAGATAACGAGTTTGGACAACCACATCCAGTAGAATTGTTACGTTTCCCCAAAAAATTAGAAAACTTAAGCAAAAGTGATGTACATTAGGGGTGAGGCTCAACAGAGAGTGCATTTTCAAAGTTAGATATAGAATCATTCATTATTTGCAAACCACTTACACAATACAAGGGACAAATATTAATATCCATCCCTGACATCCTATGATATAGTGTCAGACTTAAGGTCAGTCATGGAAACTAATATAGCTTAACTATAATGGGGCCAATTGAGTTCTTTTAAGGTGTACAGCATTTGGCACATACAGTCATATGAAAAAGTTTGGGCACCCCTCTTAATCTTACTCATTTTTTTTTTGTTTAAAATTGTTTATTTGCAACAGCTATTTCAGTGTGATATATGTAATAACTGACGGACATAGTAATATTTCAGGTTTGAAATGAAGTTTATTGTACTAACCAAAATTGTAAAATATGCATTATTTCAAAATTTGACAGGTGCCAAACTATGGGCACCCTTCTGATTTTCATGATTTGAATACTCCTAACTACTTTTTACTGACTTACTGAAGCACTAAATTGGTTTGGTAACCTCATTGAGCTTTGTACTTCATATCCCGGTGTATCCAATCATGAGAAAAGCTATTTCAGGTGTCCACTTGCAAGTTGTTCTCCTAGTTGCATCTTCTCTGAGGAGTGGCATCATGGGCTCCTCAAAACAGATCTCAAAAGATCGGAAAAAAAAGATTGTTTAACATAGTTGTTCAGGGGAAGGATACAAAAAGTTGTCTCAGAGATTTAACCTGTCAGTTTCCACTGTGAGGAACATAGTAAGGAAATGGAACACCACAGGGGCAGTTCTTGTAAAGGCCAGAAGTGGCAGGCCAACAAAAATATCAAAAAGGCAGAGAAGAAGAATGGTGAGAACAGTCAAGAACAATCCACAGACCACCTCCAAAGACCTGCAGCATCATCTTGCTGCAGATGGTGTCACTGTGCATCGGTCAACAATACAGCGCACACTGCACAAGGAGAAGCTGTATGGGAGACTGATGCGAAATAAGCCGCTTCTGCATGCACGCCACAAACAGAGTCGCCTGAGGTATGCAAAAGCACATTTGGACAAACCAGTTTCATTTTGGAAGAAGGTCCTGTGGACTGATGAAACAAAGACTGAGTTGTTTGGTCATACAACAAGGCGTTATGCATGGCGTCAAATTTGGGGGCGGGTCCATCAAGTTTTGGGGCTGTGTGGCCAATGACGGCATCGGGAATCTTTTTAAAGTTGAGGGTCGCATGGATTCCAGTCAGTATCAGCAGATTTTTGAGAATAATGTTCAAGAATCAGTGTCAAAGTTGAAGTTACGCCGGGGATGGATCTTTTAGCAAGACAATGATCCAAAACACCGCTCCAAATCTACTCAGGCATTCATGCAGAGGAACAATTACTATGTTCTGGAATGGCCATCCCAGTCCCCAGACCCGAATATCATTGAACATCTGTGGGATGTTTTGAAGTGGGCTGTCCATGCTTGGCGACCATCAAACGTAACTGAACTGGAATTGTTTTGTAAAGAGGAATGGTCAAAAATACCTTCATCTAGGATCCAGGAGCTCATTAACAGCTACAGGAAGCGACTAGAGGCTGTTATTTTTGCAAAAGGTGGATCTACTAAATATTAATGTCACTTTTCTGTTGAGGGGCCCATACTTTGGCACCTGTCAAATTTTGAAATAATGCATATTTCACATTTTCGGTTAGTACAATAAACGTCATTTCAATCCTGAAATATTACTGTGTCCATCACTTATTACATATATCACACTGAAATAGCTGTTGTAAAAACCCAATTTTAAACAAAAAAATGAGTAAGATTAAGAGGGGTGCCCAAACTTTTTCATATGACTGTACTGTAATGGAGACTAAACAGCCCCCATTATGGATAAAAGGATACGTATGATAGTTTTTACCTCTGTCACGCAACATACGGTTTGCAACAAATCTGATGGTGGTTCTGTTGCTGTATTTCTGTACTGATTGTGGTTCTGGAGACTTTTTCATGTACTGATGGGGGTTTTGGGTCTTACCTTTACTAATGGTTTTTCTGATGATGTATTCATGTAGTGATGGTTATTCTGGTAATGTATGCATATACGTCTGATGACTCTGGTGATTCATTAATGTAGTGATGATGGTTTTAGTGCTGTATTCATCACCAGAACAACAATGAATACAGGAATATAAAACCAAAAAGAACATCAGTACATAAATAAAACACCAGAGGTATCAATAGTATAATAATACAGCAGCAAAACAATAACCAGTAAATAAATAAGTCACGAGAACCACCATCAGCACATGAGTAAAGCACCAGAATTACCTTCAATGCATTAGCACTAGGACTACCAGACTGTTCACCCCCCTAGAACTACCGAATGGAGTCATTTTGACTCTTGGCTTGTTTTCGTTTATTTTTAAAGTTTCATTTGTGGTTGTTAATAATAATTATATTTTTTCTTATGTGTTTTTATTGTGAAATCCAACAGTAGTGCTTTGGAATGTTTTTTTCTGATTTTCATCTTTTTCTACAGGAAATAAAAGTAAACTAATTAAAACAGTAATAATAGATGTTTTACAATCATTTATTATTAATTTTGTAAGATCAAATGAATACACATCATGTTGAAAATTAAACTACACATAAGAGAAGATGGAAAACATTGTTAGTTTTTGCTTTGAATTGACTATTGAATTGCAACTTGGCTGACACAAGCAATCATCGTGATGAATGCAATTGTATTTGCTTGAAACTTGACTTATTTTGTTAGTTTCGAAAGTACACACATAGAAACAACAACAAACTTTTGAAGGTGAGCTGACATAATGTCACGATGTAGTGAGAATACTGATGAGAGAATGTCAGTTATGGGCAGGGTGACCAGGTAAGGCTAGTCTGACCCTAGTCTAGGAACCCTGAATGGCCCTGATCTTGAAGGTATCGCTAAAGGTGAGAAGGTTCGGGCCTCCAACCTCTCCCTAAAACTTCTCCACCAGCCCTGCGCTATTACCCCCTCACCTCTCTCCACAGAACTGGGATACAGCAACTCTAAAGGAAAGGACTTCAGCAACACAAACACACAGGTCAGCACAGCACGGCTTCCAGGCATAGAGTGAAACTCTATCAGCAGCACCACCTGCTGGAAGGAGAGGCTACTTAAAGGCTAGTGGGAGGGGAGTTCAGGTGAGTTACACATCAACCCCTCAACCAGCAGTTGAACCCAATAGTGAATGCAGTTGTGGAGCACAACACAGGAGGCCAGGACCTTCACAACTATCAACCATGCAGCTCTTAAAGACAAACATACACAGCAGCATCCAGAAATATCAGCGCCATCTGAGTGCACGACAGTACCCCCTCTTTTAATAGAGGCCTCCAGACTCGACTATGGCACATCCGAAAGAAGTCCACATCCCCTGAGTGACGAGATATGAAAGACATTACAGGTTGCCAAACCTGAGAGTAGTTTAAGTCGGTACAGCACAGAAGTACAAATAGTCGATATCCGAAAAGTCCTATAACCCAAATCCAGGAGCCCCAGCAGTACACCTCCACCTGGCGTGTTTGGACAACACCCACACATACTCATTAACTCTCAGGTCTGGACCTGCATGTTTATTTCCAAATCTGGGGTCACAGTCAGAGGGCACACATCCAGGACGGAAAACTGCAGCAGCTTCCCCCCGGGGACCAGGGCTCCCTCCCCTGGAGTGCACAGTAGAAACCACTGTCCCTCCCCGACCCTTGTTCCTGGAACGACGCCTAGACCCACCATTAATCTGAGGCATAGTCTTGACTCCAACCCCTCTTCCAGGCTCACTCTCATTCACTTCTGGACGTGGGGTAGGAGTTACTGCAACCAGTATGGTAGAAATAGTTGTAGCGAGGCAATTACTCACACAGAAATCCACCCAAGTTACAACCTTTATGGCCCGCCAGTCAATTACTGAGTTGTGTTTCTACAGCCAGGGAAGGCCCAATACAATGGGAGTGGGCAGGTTCTCCAAGAGGTTACAGGACAGAACTTCCTGGTGGAGAGTTCCTATGCTCAAGTTCACATTACGCACCACTTGGCAGAGGACCTTCTGGCTGAGTGGAACTGAGTCGATTGAGGCGATGGGAATGGGTCTCACTAAAGCACTGCTGGTGAGACCATGAGCCTGATCAAAGCAAGAATCCATCAAATTGACCCCTGCTCCGCTATCAACCAGAACTGGGGTACAGTCTCAGTTTTACCATCCACCACCACCTTGGCAGACAGTGCGAATGGAGACTTAGCGAGGAAGGAAAGATAAACTATCTGGTCGTTTCCTCCTGAACGGCCTGAGGTAGGCTGCTTCTGAGACTGCGTGGTCTTGGAGCAAAGTGGACAAACCTTAATAAAATTGTCAGATTTTCCACAGAAAAAAGATGCTCCGCCCACTTGATGAACAGTAGCCACAGGAGGTTTAACATGAGAAACTACTGCCCCCAACTGAATGGAGTCATCGGGTATAGTCTCCTCAGCAGGGATAGGTATAGGAGACATAGTAGGTTTCAGTCTCTCTCTCAGGCGTCTGTCAACCCGTATGGCTAGGGACATCGCAGTCTCCAATGACTCAGGTGCGGCCTACTGAACCAGGGTGTCTTGCAGTCTAGCTGACAAACCCAAGCAGAACTGACTCCGGAGGGCTGGGTCTTTCCACTGGGTGTCAGTCACCCATCTCTGAAACTCCAAGCAGTACTCCTCCACTGCTTGTGTGCCTTGCTTGAGTTTATGGAGATTAGATACAGCATAGGTCACCTTATCTGGTTCACCATACACCTGAGTCAGAGCAGCAAAAAACCCATCCACTGACCAAAGTGATGGTGTGTCAGCCGGGAGGGAAAAGACCCAGGTCTGGGGGTCCCCTTTAGGAAGGGAGACAATAATCTTCCCCCCCTGTTCCTCACTTCCCAATGAATGGGGCCGAAGCCTGAAATAAAGCTTACAGGCTTCACGGAACACAAAAAAATTGTCTCTTCCCCCAGAAAGCCTATTTGGAAGAGAGACCTTGGGTTCTGGCATGGCCTGAGCATGAGCCGACGCTAGGTAACCCACGACTTGCTGCAGCTGTTGCACTACCTGAGTCCGCAGACCAGTTACCTCTTCAGAGATGTTTAAAGTGAAAATCCGCTGCAACACTAGACAATATATGTATAGGGAATAGCATAATGGCTGAATGTGAATAGCAGGGCTGTCTGCACAGCTAAAAAAGACATAGGGAAAAAAGACATGGCAGAAACTGCTTGTGAATCTAAAGAAAATGGAGAAATCTTAGCTTAAGCAGTGGCCACTGTGTCAAGAGCCCGATAACCACGTCACTGTCTTTCTCATTATATCGTGTCCTAGCCATGTGCCTCTTTTGTGGTGTAATGCTGTATGTGTGGGTTTTCATGTCTCTATATACAATTAAAACCATAAGGTGATGCCTGTCCTTTACTATGTACTTGTAGTACTGATTTTTGACTGAGCTCCCTTCCCCCGCCCAGTAGCCATGTTTGGTATCCATTTTGTTGTAGTCATGTACATGATAACCCCTCACAGCTGGTTTTAATTGTATATAGAGGCATGAAAACCCACACATACAGCATTACACCACAAGAGAGGCACACGGCTAGGACCCGATATAATGAGAAAGACCGTGACAGCAGTTGAACCCAATAGTGAATGCAGTTGTGGAGCACAACACAGGAGGTCAGGACCTTCACAACTATCAACCATGCAGCTCTTAAAGACAAACATACACAGCAGCATCCAGCAATGTCAGCGCCATCTAAGCACGTGACACATAAAATCCGGTAAGTGCAAACATGTAAATTCAAAAGAGACAGTAAAATTCTTACTAAAAAGTATGTAAGAATTGACATACTAAACATTTGTCTAAGTTGTTTCACAGATCAGGCATCATCGTTCATTTACGGCGGTACATTGCCCACTCAAGGATTCATACAACTTCCAACTGATCTATTCTTTTTGAATTTTTGTTTTATCTGGCAAAATTTTGTTTGCAGCATCCCATCAGAAGAATTTGCGACTTCGGACACGCCACACTTTCGCCTAGATCTAAAGTAAGGACCACCCAATTCTGTAATGAGCTTTTGCAAATATGCCTTGTGTGAAATGTTTTCGGAGGTTGTCTCCTTGTACACTATCCAAGCATTTATACCTGCTAAGTCGAGGGTATTTTCAAATGAGTGAACAGGCCATCTCCGAGTATATGTTCTTGTGGTGTATTCTCGAGCCAATTGATCTACGACATCTACTCCGTATTTAGTTTCATTATAAAACTTTACAGTTTCAGGAGGTTTTTTTTAGCAGATTCTGAAACAATGCCGACATCGGGATGGATGGAACTCAAAATTATAACATTCTTGCTTGGTTTACCTTGATACTCGATAAGTGTAAAATCATCTACGTTTATGAAAACTTTAGTGCTGTACAAATTGGGACAAAGCATTTTTTTAAGTAAAATCGTAAGTTGGTTACCAGTCAGTGATTCAAACCAGTTTTAACTGCTTTGAACAGGTGTGAGTGTACAACTTTGAGTAGCAAAATGTGGTTTGACTGGTTTTAGTCAGAAAATAACAGCTAGCTGCCCCCTCAGCTTCAGTTGAGAGCTTGTTTCTGTGAGGAGTGGTTTAGTGTACTTTTTCTCTCAGTGTGATTTGTACCTGTAAAAATGGATGTTACTCCACGTAAGAGGTCTAGAATTATTACTCTTAATGAACATACAAGTCTGACTGTAAGAGAAATCGCTTTCACCGTTGGTATTGGAAAATCTACCGTTTCAAGAATAATTTGCACACAATGAAACTGGATCGTTTTCTTCAAAAAGAAAAGGGAAATATGGAAGAAAAAGGAAAACAACACCAAGAACTGATAAAACACTTAGCAGAAATAGTAAAACTAATGCAAGAAAAACTTGCTTTGCCCAATTAATTTGCACAACACTGTACAAGTTTTCCTTCATTGATTTGATCTCTTTAGTCACTTCTCGTCTTTTCTTATTTATCGTTCCCACGATAGTCGTTCCCTGGCTTTTTAGTTGTTTAGCAAGTTTGACTGACGTAAAATAGTTATCTGTGGTAACATTTCTTCCTTTCTTTAAAAATGGCTGCATTAGTCTCATGACTACTTGGTCGGGTAAACGGTCATCAGCACGGCGTAAATCATCTTTTCCAAGATAAGGGAAGCCATCTGCAAGATATTTGCTATCCTTGTCAACAACTAGCCAATATTTATGGCCGTATTTGTCCGCTTGGAAGGAATATACTGAGTAAAAGGACACCTAGTTTTGTTGGGGAAAAGTTGTTCTTCAACAGTAATGTACGGGCCAGGATTGTAAGAAGAGATGCAATTATCAATGAATCTATCCCACACTATAGAAAATAGAGCAAACTTGTCGGTTTTGAGCTGACTGCGATCGATTGGACTTCTAATCAAATCTTAGGTAATGCAAAATTTGTACAAAATGGTTCCTAGATATCATCGTTTTACAAAATGGTATTCCCCAGTCATTTGAACAAATACTGGCAATAGGTGATAGCTCGTGCCTGATATTCTGTGACCGTAAAATATGGCAATAAATGCCTCTTGCTCCTCATCGGAAAGAGTAAAATCTTTATCATTATTCCTGCTTGCTTCTGCTATTGTTCAGCTCTTTATGTGAGTCAAGATGAACGAATCGAAAAATAATCGCCATGCACTCAAAGGACTATCTCTAATTACATTCCTTCTTGTGTATCCTGTAGGGCCAGGCGCTTCTCTAAGTATGTTTTGGATTGCACGCCTACCAGGTAAGTGTTCTCCAATCTCGAGAGGTTTCCATCGAATTCCATCAGCTGAAACAAGTAATCCTGGAGATTCATCAATTCCTTCTATGGTGTTGGTTGGTGCATCACCTTCGTCACCGCCGTTATCTGTTGAGGATACATTTTTGCGATGTTTTGCAGATTGTTTCTGTTCACGACCTGGAGCATGGTCGCGAGGCAACAACGCCACACAATTGTGATCCCCAGTTGAGGAGCTTGCAACATCTGGAAAAAAGTTATTGAATATTTTGTATTTTTGTTTTGTAACTCAGTGTATAGAACAACAAATAAATATACATAGCTACTTACCTTCTGGATTTGTTCCTTCCGAATCTTCAGATTCACTTGAAACGTTTTGAGGATTGAAATCTTCGTCTGTGTCAACACCAAATTGATTTTCCTCAGATTCGCTTTTCGATTCATCCTCTGGTGTAAAATGAAAAATAGAAAGAATATCGTCAGGCTTTAGCGCACGTCTTCTAGCCATATTAGCAATTAACAAAACTAATAATATATATATATATATCTATCAAGATAAGAAGGTGCTGCAGATCAGCCAACACGTGCAGTTAATGATGCGAGCTCAGCGCTTGAGCTCGCATCAATGGGGGGACACAACCATACATCATTGGTCGTGAAGGGGTTAACCTTTACTTCACATGCTCATGCTTGAAGCCATAAAGCAATACTTGTGGTAAAAATATATTGCTAATTAGTGTTGCATTCTTTTTGGCTCTCTTTGTTCAAGATTGATGATGCGCTTGTATGCGGAACGCCACTTAAGTGATTCTGACACCCATTATATTCTGCCCAATTAGTGTGCAGCAGGTATCAAGTACTGGATATACAATTTCAGCCATATTCTGTATATTTGATTCTTAAAGCTGCGACATAGAAGACCGAGACCACTCTGTAGACTTGTCGGAAAGGTGGGTCCCCTGACTGCTTCTGTCTGCCCAATGCCAATGACTGACAGGTCTCTGCCTAAAGGCACATTTGCATTGAGTAAAGGCCACACCCCTCTAGATGGCTCTTGGCTAGGAGTGCGCATATCGCATACTTTACACCTCTATTCCCGGCTCTGAAACTGGTGAGTGCTCACAAGGCCCAGTCCTTGCGATGTGAGGATTCGTAAGTCTTCAGTCACAAAGAATGACTACTGACTTATGGATTTGGACCGAGGAACACCTGTAAAGATTAATACTACTAAAACAGTCCATCGTCTCGGTCCTATAAATATTGGGTGTTGTGCTGTGGGCTGTTAGCAGTGCCATCTACCTATTCTATTATACATTTTTTTTAAATTTCACAACAAATGTATATTATAAATTCTACTGTTTAGCTCTACCTGCTCATGGAAAACTAACTCTCTGAACATAGAAACACAATAAATGGCAACAGAATATATTCAATAAATTATTTATTTTTTTGTGCTATTCTGTCAGAAATATATTTTAAATGCACAAAGAATTACTGAACAGTTTGTGCTCATGTAAACTATTCTTTCTTCTATCAGAAAGTAATAACATTAATTTTATTTCAAACTTTATGTATGAATTCAAGGCTGTCACATTAACCACACATAAGTATTAGATTTAATAAAATACTGAACACAGAAATGATGTTTTGCTGAAGGCAGTCATCAGGCCATAGAAAATATATCTACTTTGCCTTTCTAATGTTGGTGTTTCAATTCATATTCTTCAAGGCAAAACAAACTCTTATCATATGCACTCTGCTTTCTTTTGCCTTCTTGCTGCTTTTAAGTTTTTGAAAAATTGCATCTTTAGCATATAATTTGAAAACATTGTTTGAAAAACTTTACTAATAATTTCAATCTTTTTATAGTTACCTTAATATATTTACTTTTGCCTTAGTACTGATATTGCGTTTTAGCCACTGCAGCCAGGTGGCAGGAAAAACGAATGTTAATGTCCTGAATATTGTTCTTTATCCAGTGTTGGAAATGACAAGAACTATATTTTTAATCAGTTCAAGATCGGATCATTTACCCCCTTTTATGACCAGGCACATTTTAATGTTTTTTTTTTCATATGTGCAGTGTAGGAAAAAAAATTCCATTCAGATAATTTTTTTACCTTTTTTACTTGATAAATGGGTCTTAGGATTTATTTCATTTTCATACTTTCTTATTTTATTTTTGGGGTCATTTCAACCATTAGATCCTTTTTTTAATCTGATTTCCATGGTAACTGGGGTTATTATATAGCCCAAATTACAGTGGAAATGCAGCCTCTACTGAGAGGGTTTTCTAAAACGCAACACTCTAGCTCTCTCAATGTACCTATTGGTTACATGACCGCTGGTTTCAGTGGAGGAAGCGTCATTAATGTTTCTAATTACTTTGGTTACAGAGCTTATTCATTGCTTTGTATACAGCAAAAGAGGATGCAGAGCTCGTAAAACACCATCTCTGCATTTTTCTATGAGGAGTGGAGCTGTATCAGGCAGCCGACTCTTTGGTCCTCTAGTGCAGCTCTTCTAATATGCAGTATAATTTTAGAATGTTTCTGCAGAATAGAATGCAGACAATCCAAAATTTTACCATCTTTAGGCAGTCTGGATGTAGTTAAGGAAATGTGAATGTATGTGTATGTGAATATACATCCCAATGACTCAAGTACATGTCTACTCATGAGGGAGCTGAGTATTTTTTGCCTCTAACATAATTGAACCCAATACTAGGAGAACAAGATGACATTTCCCGGAGCCAAGCATGGCTTTGACACTTTTGCACACACAGTTCCTATAAAATCATATGCATGAGTAGTTACTGGTGGTGTTGAGACTTGGGGCCACTTCGTGTGACTGCAGACTGTCAAATCTTAACAGTGTGCAGAATGCATGCTGTCATGATTGCATGGTATTACCAATGTGGGTAGTCATGTGACCACAGTTATTTAATTTTCATACTACCATTCACGCACTGACTAGACCCTTCTGACTTCTCTCAATTCACTATTATTGAGAGAAGCTAAACAAGTTAAAATAGCACGTGACCTCAAGTAGGAAAATTGAATGCTTGCAATCTTGGAACCATGCACTCACACTACTGTAGCAATGCTGGGAATGAACTGAATACTGTTATGATTTTGCAGTCTGCAGTCGTAGAGTGATTGCAGACTTTTGTCATGTCCAGCTTCAAGGTAGGCCACACCTATGTTTTCAGGACTGCAACAAAACATGAATCAACAAAACCAGGGCTGGAACTAAAGTGATACTCTGCAGTAGCGTGAGTTCACACTGGCCTCAAAATAGAAAACACAACAAAAAGGCCACAAATGAGCAAAATACCCCAAAAATGAAAAAGTATAAATGCAAAACTGCAAAACTGCAAATAACATAATCATGGTACTTAGTGACATAGATATGATCATACAAATGCGTAAGCGGTCCCACTGCGACAAGGTGACCCCATCGGAACAGTCCTGTCTAGCATGAGTACTAATACCTTGCCATCTGTCAGCAACGTGAATTGACATAGACTGTTTTGTTGCAGTCCTGCATTCATAGGAGTGGCCTACCTTGGAACTGGACATGATATAATGTGTAGCATCCCATGGCATGGTGTTCTCTGTTGGGGCTCGGTTCTGCTTGATCCTGTCCTTGTCAATTCACGTCGCCGACAGATGGGAAGGTATTAGTACTAATGTTAGGCAGGACTATCCCGATGGAGTCACTTTGTCATGGTGGGACAGCTTATATGATCATATCTATGTCGCTAAGTACCTTGATTATATTTTTTGCACTATAGCATTTTTACTTTTTCATTTTTGGGGTATTTCGCTCATTTATTGCTTTTTTGTTGTATTTTCTATGTTGAGGCCAGTGTGAACTCACACCACTGCAGAGTATCACTTTAGTTCCAGCTCTGGTTTTATTGGAAGTTTATATAATAAAACTAGATATAGGAGATGCATTTAACATATACAGCAAAAAATATTATTTATTATAAATATACAATAATAAAGTATCCAATTAGATATTCATATATAAGTAATACATATAATATTCTATGTAAGTAATATAAGATGGCTAAGCACAGTACCTTATAACACCATAGATGCCGTATATACTTGTGTATAAGCCAAGTTTTTCAGCCCAAAAATTGGGCTGAAATGTCCCCCCCTCAGCTTATACATGGGTCAATACGGTATGTGGTGTGTGGGGGCTGCTTCCGGGTGCTGGGGATGCTGAAGGAGGCGGGGGGAGGCTGCTGACTGAGCGGCCCGTCACGTGGTGCCGCTCATTAGATATGCACGGCTCCCCCCGCCCATCACAGCGGCAGGGGGAGCCGTGCATACAGCCCCCAGTGGTAGTATACAGGCAGCCCCCCTCCTGCTGGCACTCGCTCCCCATACTGTGTAGAGCCCCCACACTGTGCAGAGCCCCCCTGCTGCATTATCTTACCCTCCAGCGTCTTCATCACCGCGGGTCCTCCAGTCCTTGCTCGCTCGCTGTGTTCGGGTCTCATGTGACCCGGCGCGATGACGTCATCCCGGGTCACATGAGACCGGGAACACAGCGCGCGAGGATGGACTGGAGGACCCGCAGTAATGAAGACGCTGGATGGTAAGTTAATGCAGCAAGAGAGCTCTGCACAGTGTAGGGGGCTCTGCACAGTGTGGGGGGCGAGTGCCAGCAGGAGGAGGGCTGCATCACATAGTGCACTGCATCCCGCGGCTGGGGGAGCAGTGCACTATCTGATACTGCCCCCTCCTGCCGGCACTCGCCTGCTGTACACTACTGGGGGCTGCTGTATACTACTGGGGGCCTGCTGTATACTACTGGGGGCCTGCTGTATACTACTGAGGGCCTGCTGTATACTACTGGGGGCTGCTGTATACCACTGGGGGACTGCTGTATACCATACTGCTGGGGCCTGTATACCACTGGGGGGGCCTGTATACCTCACTGCTGGGGGCTGTATACAATACTGCTGGTGGCTGTATACCACTGGGGGACCTGTATACCACACTGCCGGGGGCTCTAAACCTCACTGCTGGGGGTTGTATACCTGTGCTGGGGTCCACCCTCGGCTTATACACGAGTCAATACGTTTTCCCAGTTTTTGTGGTCAAAAGTAGGGGGGTCGGCTTATACACGGGTTGGCTTATACATGAGTATATACGGTATATAAGTCAATGAATGATATTAATAATACACTTGGCTACTATAAGGAATCAGGACCAAAATTAGTAGTAGAGCAGTAGAAACTACTTAAAGATCAAAAAATTATAAACATAATGTGATGATGTACATACAAGATAATATCTTATGTAATCTAATTCTCAAGTCCCCAAGAATAGACAGGTGCCTCCCCTCTCACCTTAATGCACATTTCAACATGTGCTTTCTTCAAGCATGACTATATACACTACTATATATGGCACCCTTGAAATGTTGCAGAAAATGAAGTATTTCTCCCAGAAAATTATAGCAATTACACATGTTGTATCATATAAAACTTAGTTTCCTTTCTGTGCATTGGAACAACAAAATAATAAAAAAAAAACAGAAAAAACGTTAAATTGACCATAATTTGACACAAAACCTCCAAAATGGCCTGAACACCTATATGGCACCTATTCTAAATTGTGAGTAAACAACTTTGTTTCAAGCATGTAATGCTTTTTGATTTTCACTTGTGAAAAGGAATGGGTGTGGGCAATATGAAAATCACACCTGAAGCCAGATAAAAATGGGGGGAAAATGACTTAACCTTTGCATTGTGTGTCTGTGTGTGCCAGACAAAGCATACAGAAAAGAAAAAGAAGAAGAGAACCAAAGGTGTTGAAAATGTAACAATCTCAAGGTTACAAGTCTATTTCCAGAGATCTTGATGTTGCTTTGTCCATGGCATGCAACATAATTAAAAAGTTTACAAGCCATAGTACTGTAGCTCATCTCACTGGATGTGGATAGCAGAGGCAAATTAATCAAATTTTGGTATTCAGGATTGTCTGGAGAGAGAATTAGCAGCCTCAATCAAATTCCAAAGAAATTCAAGCTGTTTTGCAAGCACAGGGTGCATCACTGTCAGCATGAATTATCTGTAGACATTTGAATGGAATGAAATACTATGGCAAGAGCCCAGGGGGACCCCACTGCTGACAAAGTTGTACATGAGTAAGCCAAAATCCTTCTGGGAAAGCATTTTCTAAAAACGGAATGAGACCTACAAAGAAAAGAACACAATCCCTACAGTCAAATGTAGTGGAGGCTCAAAGATGTTTTAGGGTTGTTTTTATGGATCTGACATTGGGTGCCTTGACTGTATGCAATGCATCATGAAATCTGAAGATTACCAAAGCATTTTGGGTCCCAATGTAGTGCCGAATTTCAGAAAGCAGGGTTTACGTCCTAGGTCATGGGCTTTCTAGCCGAACAATGACCCCAATCATACTTTAAAGCTCATCCTGAGATGGATAGAAACAAAGTGCTGAAGAATTCTGAAGTAGCCATCAATGGGTCACAATCTAAATTCCATTGTATGCCTGCGGAGGGATCTTAAACTTTCTGCTTGAAGAAGGTCCCCTTCAAGTATGAAAGACCTGGAGCAGACTGCAAAAGAAGAGTGGTCCAAAATTCTAGTTGAGAGGTGTTAGAAGCTTAGGTAAAATCAAAAAGTGGACCCCACAATTTGTTACCCAGATTCTTATTAGCGCGGCGATACACCACATGTACCGTATTTTCCGGCGTATAAGACGACTGGGCGTATAAGACGACCCCCAACTTTTCCAGTTAAAATATAGAGTTTGGAATGTACTCGCCGTATAAGACTACCCCTCTTCTACGGGTATGATCCCCACTGTGATCCCCACACAGCCCTTCATACAATATAAATATAATGGACCCACATATACAATAATGGCCCCTACATGTCTTCACACTGTATAATAACCCCTACACAGCTGTCAAATAGCCCTGAATAAAGTATTGTTTCCACATATTATAATGCATCATTTATAGTCGCCCATTATAATGCAGCATCATAGTGCTCCATATAGTATAATGCGCCCCATAATCCCTGCATATACTATAAACATGGAGAGGGGGATGTGCCAGCGCTGGGATGGGGGAGGGTAGGTGACATGGAGACGGGGTCATGCGAGAATGGGGGGGGGGGGAGGGGAGTACAGGGGGCAAACATTCCTGTTAGACAATGTCATCCAGAGGACAGGTGATTCTCATTTCAACAATTTCCAGGGGCTCTGCCAGGAGTCAATGAATGCAAACCTGCACTGGCCTGGAGAGTCTCATAGCACAAGATTTGTAACAATGGCCCATTTTACATCTAATGCTGGGCTGTGTTTGGCTTTATTTGCGTCTGTGTTTTTACCACTAAAAACGCATCCAAAACCGCACCCATAGGGTTCAATGCAAAATACATTGAAAAAGGCATGCAAAAACGCCTGTGTGTTTGCAAAAATGCAAAATGCATGCTTTTTTGCAAATGCAGCCCTAGATGCAGCAGACGTTTTTGGATGCGTTTGTATGTATTTTTACTGCTAAAAATGCATACAAACGCAAATAAAGCCAAATGCAGCACAGCATTAGATGTGAAACGGGCCAGTGTGTCAGTCTGGAGATCACAGAGAGTTGGCCAGGTTACACTGTAACAAACGCTCAGCAGTAAGAGGAGACAGTCAGAATCCTGTGACTGAGAAGCCCCTCTCCAGTCTGCAGGTCTGTACTGCTGTGGGGGAGAAGGAGGGCAGTCTCCATAAGCACCATGTCTCCTAGGTCAGCATGGATCCCCACAGCAGGATGCAGGATCTTTTCAGTCATCTGCCTCTTGTTTTCCATCTTCAGAGCTGTGTTTGAAGGAGGGGAACTTTCAGAGGACAATCCTCCATACACAACTCTGGGAATTGAAAAGCTGCAAGCAGCGACTTACACCACCACAGACAAGGAGCACAACCCCCCTCCCCTCCTCACAGCCAGGAGGGAGGGAGCCGAGCAATAGTAACTGCTGTACCTGCGGTCTGTTAGGGGTTTAATGTCCGGCTTCTTCATGCTGGGGGCGGCAGGAATGTCAGCTAATGTGTCGCTCTGCTCTGCTCCAGTGAAGTCTCTCTCCTCCTGGAGACAGCGGCTGGACACAGTGCACACATCCTGGGCGGCCATCCCGTCTCTTTGCCAGTAGGTGGCGTACACTCGGTGTATAAGACGACCCCTGACTTCTGAGAAGATTTGCAGGGCTTGAAAAGTCGTCTAATACGCCGGAAAATACGGTAGTCAAAAAGTTCTGTTTGGACAAAAGGCTGGACTCAGAACGCACAGAGCAATATTTGAATTTTGGAAAACCAAATTTGGCTGAAATAAATGACGGGCACCATATTCCATTTCCCAGACCCCTAAGGTACCTAAACAGCAGAAACCTCCCACAATAACCCCATTTTCAAAACTAGATCCCTCAAGAATCTAGGGGTATAATGAGCATTTTGAGCCCACAGGTAATTAACAGGAATTAATAGGAATAGGTTGTTATATTGAAAATATTCTTTTTTTTTTCACAAAAGTGTTGCTTTAGCACCAAATGTTTTACTTTTACAAGGGGTAACTCCAAGAAGTGGACACCAAAGTTTGTTACCAACTTTCTTGTGAGTGAAACAATACGCCACATGTACACAAATAGTTTTGTTTAGACAAATGGGAGGGATCAAAAGGGAAGAAGCAATATTTGAAATTTGGAAAATCTGAAATAGATTGCAAGCACCATGTCGCATTTGCAGGCTGCTAGGGTGCTAAATAGCAGAAATTCCCCACAAGTGACCCCATTTTGGAAACTAGATCCCGAAGGATTTTATTGACCTTCAGGAGGCACTGTGGGCCATTAAACAGGTTTGATTATAGTGGACATTGATCGACTAGAATGTAAACCCATGATGACTGTAGGTATTAATGTGATTGAGAATTGTCTTGGGAGAGATTATTGTCTTGTTACCGCAGGTAATCGAAACCGCTAGTTCCAGACAACAGCGAGTCCTGCACAAAGAGATCAAAGCTTTAAGGCAGAGACAACAGGTAGAATTGTCCTGTGGAGAAGTCGGCAGTGTGAGGGTGAGTGATCCATTCCCTATAGTAATACCTCCCAAAAATGAAATGCTGATATGGTATTGAGCTGCTATAGGTATCAGAAGTCAAAATTACCAGGCTCTGGTAGAACCCGTGTACTCTGACAGCAGGCCCACTATCCTGACAGCTAGAGGGGTAGTGGATATCAGAAAGGGGAGAGTACCTGTCCGTATATTAAATTATGGGGAAAAAGAGATCAACCTGCCCAGGTATGCCACAGTAGCCAAGCTATTTACTGTGAGCAACAATGCAATCCAGGCATTAGAACCCTTGGACCCACCTGACATGGTGGAGGACAACGGCTCTGGGGGACAGCTGGAGGACTGGTATCATAGGCTGCGCATTGGTACTGACTCAACCCCTTCACATCAAAAAGATGGGGTCTATCGGGTGGTTCAAGAATATAAACGGGTATTTAGTAAGAACCCCTGGACTTTGGGCAGGTAAAAGGTGTCCAACACCATATCCCCACCGGAGATCATCCGCCCATTAAAGAAAGATACCGCCCTGTTTCCCCAGCTTATTACCAGTGTGCAAAGAGCATGTTATGGTAAATGAAAGTGGCAGGGGTAATCAGAGATAGTTGTAACCCCTGGGTAGCTCCTCTAGTTCTAGTTAAAAAGAAAGACGGTACAATAAGAATTTGTGTTGATTACAGATTAACCACATTACACATAAGGATGCCTATCCCCTGCCACGAATTGAGGAGTCATTAGCTGCCCTGAAATCTGCTATTTCTCGACCTTAGATCTCACCAGTGGATACTGGCAGGTTCCCGTGGCAGAGGCGGACAAGGAGTAGACCACGTGTACAACACCAATGGGCCTATGTGAGTTCAACGGCATGCCATTTGGGCTTTGCAATGCTCCAGGAACGTTCCAGAGGTTGCCTCGGGCACAAGAACTTCGAGACGGTACTGCTGTACCTGAATGACGTCATAGTCTACTCCCGAACCTACGAGGACCACCTGAAGCACCTGGCCGAGGTGTTCAAGGCCTTATACAACTTTGGTCTGAAGTTGATGACGTCCAAGTGTCATCTTTTAACCCCTTCACCACCATTTTTTGTTTCTCATTTTCGTTTTTTGCTCTCCTGCTTCCAAGAGCTATAACTTTTTTATTTTTCCCTCAATATAGACATATGATGGCTTGTTTATTGTACGACGAGTTGTACTTTCAGATGCAATCATTTGTTTTACCATATAGAGTACAGGAACATGTTAAAAAATTCCAAGTGCAGTGAAATAGCAAAAAAAAGTGCAATAAAACATTTGTTTTTTGGGTTTTTTAGTTGCCATGTTCACTGTATGGTAAAACTGACATGACAGTGTGATGCCTCACGTTGGTAAAAATTTATAGATACAAAACATGTATACTTTTACTGGTATCTAAGTGGTGAAAAAAATTCAGAAGTTTGAAAAAAAACAGAATTGTACTTTTTGCACCATGTTCTGCGACCCGTAGCGTTCTCATTTTTCGGCATCTGGGGCTGTGTGATGGCTTATTTTTTGCTGCTTGCACTGATGTTTCTAATGATACCATAATTTGTTAGATGCGCTGTTTTGATCGCCTGTTATTGCATTTTATTGTAGTTTTGGGGTAACCATAAAAATGTAATTTTGGCGTTTGGATCTTTTTTTCCATTACTCAGTTTACGGCTCTTATTAATTGATATTATAGCTTGATAGATTGGGCATTTCTGAACACAGAAAACCAGGTATGTGTATTTGTTTTATTTTTTTAATACTTTTATTTTGAATGGGGGTAAAAGGGGGGTGATTTGAACTTTTGAGTTTTTTTTTTCCGTATTTGTATAAACTTTATTTTTTAATTGACTCTTCATTTTGCACAGCCCCATAGGGTGCCACACTGCTGCAGCATCCAATTGCTTGCGACAGGTCCCAGTGAGGTTCAGCACATCAGTACCTGGTCACAAATGCACACTGTGAGTGGTTGGCAGCGCTTTCCAAGAACTCACAGGAAGTGAACGCTGATAGCTTCTGGGGTATCTGCAGGACCCCGGGCTATGACTTAATGGCCGGAGATCTCGCAGGGTATCTCAGGTCACGGCAGGGAATGGAGCATTCCCTGCCGCTGTACCTTAAGATCTAAGTGGTTATCAGCACCGATCGGATCCTTAATCCGATCGGTGCTGTAAGGCTGCGTTCACACGCTGCGTATTTGTCACATTTTTCTACGCACGTTTTTTAAGGGGAAAAATGCGCGTAAAAAAAAGCGCGAGAGAACAACTTCAATTGCGCTTTTTTACGCGCGTTTTTTCCAGTGCTTATAATGGGGTCTATGGAAGAAACGCGCGTAAAAAACTGGAAAGAATTGACATGTTCATTCTTTTCACGCACGCGTTTTTTGCTCCAAAAACGCTGCGTAAAATTACGCAACGTCTGAATGGCACAAAGTGAATGTCCATTCACTTTGCAGGGAAATGCAGACGCACATGCGTTTTTGGAGCAAATACGCGCGTAAAAAAACGCGACAAATACGCAGCGTGTGAACGCAGCCTAAGCCCGACATCTCAGCTGATGAGATCAGCTGAGATGTCGGGTGTTTGATGTGAGCGTCGCATCGGAGCTCACATCAAACACCGGGGCCCGAACCATGACGTTGTATTACGTCAAGTGTTGGGAAGGGGTTAAAACCCAAAGTATAGTACCTTGGTCATGTGGTAATCGCAGAAGGCGTGGCACCAGACCATAACCCTGTCACAGTCACCAGGGACAGGCAAAAGCCCTCCACCATCCGTGAAGAACGACAGTTCCTAGGGTTGGTAGGCTACTATCTAAGGTTCTTTAAGGGCTTTATCAAAATCGCAGCCCCCCTGTAAGACCTTTTAGTAGGCCACTCCAAGAAGGCAAAGAACCAGAGCCCTTCGATCGAGTAGGACATCAGAGTGGAAGAATCCTTCACCCGGTTGAAGTTGGCCCTCATGGGAGATGAAGTCCTAGCGTAACCCGACTGTGGTGAACTGTTTATATTGTACACCAATGCCAGCAGTGTGGGATTGGGAGCAGTGTTGTCCCAAGTGCAGAAAGGCAAGGAAAGAGTCATCGCCTATGCCAGCCGGAAGCTTCGTCCTACTGAAAAGAACCCTCTCAACTACAGTTCCTTCGAGCTGGAATTTCTAGCCATAGTCTGGGCCATGACCAGAGGTTCAAAAATTACCTTGCATCAGCCAAATTTACAATCTTCATGGACAATAACCCGTTAATGCACATGGAAATTGCGAAGCTTGGTGCTCTGGAACAGCGATGGATGGCTCGGCTGTCTAACTACGAGTTTGTGATTAAGTGCAGAGTGGGAAAAAAGAATGCCAATGCTGACGCGCTATCCAGAATGCAAAACTTACCAGACTCGGGAGAAGACCGGGAAATCCTTGAGGAAATTGAGATGCCGGCCTTCCATCTTCAAGGTGCATGACAATGCTCTGACTGTGTAAAAGGCAAGCGTTCTGCCACCATGGATGGGCAGAAAGTCAAGACAGCGACCCGGCCATCCGCCTGGTGAAAGAGCTGCTGACCCAAGTTGATTCTTTCCCTGGTCCAGATGCATGACTGGAGGCCCAATAGTTGTGGAAGGAGAAAGCTAAACTATTCTTCTATGAGGGTAAACTGTGCTGGAGAAACATCAACTCATGAACATACAAACTGGTCTGGCAGATAGTAGTCTCGAAGCGGGATGAGCCAATAGTCCTCTTCGAGTGGAAGAAACTGGAGGTCCTACTTTTTCTGGATAGGTATGCGAAAATCCATTGAGAGGGGGTGTCGAGAGTGTGGTCCCTGCAACATGAGAAGAGACCACAACAGTCAAAGAGCCCCCTTACAACCGATCATCAAAGAACAACCGCTTGAGATTATGGCTCTGGATCATGTGAAGTTGACCCCAAGTAGGTCTGGCTACTATCGTTTCCTGGTGGTCGTCCCAGTCAAGGACCAAAAAGCCAAGACAGCTGCAAAGGCCTTTCAAGAACATTTCTTTCGACCTCATGGCTACCCTGAAAAAGTCTTAACTGACCAAGGTCCAGCATTCAAGGCAGAGGTACTTTAAGAGTTCTGCAACTGGTACGGCTGCAAGAAAATTCGAACAATGGCATATCACCCGCATACCAACGGTATATGTGAGAAGATGAACCAGGTGGTGATCGACCTGTTTAAAACTCTACCTCTAGAAGAGCGCAACTTGTGGCCAGAGAAGCTGCCCGATCTGGTAGACCTGTACAACCACATCCTGGTGAACTTAACCAACTGTACCCCAGCCTATCTGATGTGGGCAAGACCTGGCAAACTACCCATTGACCTGAACATGGGAGTATTTACCCACAAGATGGTACAGCCAGATGCAGACTGGGATACTGAATGACAAAAGCAATACAGCAAAGTCCAACAGTGCGTGAAGGAGTGTCTGTACAATGAGCAAGCCCCAGCTACTCCCCTTCCCCTAGCACCAGGAAAACAGGTGTTAAAGCGGAATAGGAGAATGCACAAGCTGGATGACCAGTGGGAAGCTGAACCGTACACCTTCTTGCCTGCCCACTTTGACAATAGCAAGGTCTGCCTAATTACTAAATATATAGGAAGTATCAAGAGAACTTCTAAACGTATGTCCTGAGCAACTGCGTAAAAAGGATAAAGATAAAGACACTCCTCAACAGACAGAAGAAGTTGGAGAGAAAGTATGTACTATACTAGGAGAGTTCCCCCAGTCTTGGACGCAGGTTAACCAAGCAATAGTGGTACCTATCTTGACATTTCCCCAGTTGACCATACAAGAAGCAGCACAGACCATAGATCCACATGAAGACCCATCAGCTCCAGAAACAGATGCCTCACCAGCAGTGGAACAGGAGAATCTACCCCTGCTAGCAGCGAATCTGTCATGCCCATGGTAAATCTAAGACTGCCCAGCATACCCGTACTACATAGGTCTACCCATAGCATAGTCCATGGTGAGTCCACAACACCTGCAATGGACACCTTAGACCAGGACAGGTCAATAGAAACACCAGAATTGCTCAGGTCGCACCGTAATACTCAAGGTCAGACCCCTGCCCATTACAAAGTGTAAATAAACCAATGTTTATATGAATCTGTTATTCGTAAAGTAACTACAGAGACTGCTGTATGAACATTTATGTAGACATGCGTTATATCCTGTTCAAAGACAATTGGGTCACAGGACTATGTGTCACCAGGACTTGACATGTAAATAGTTATAGTTCTCACCTAAACCTGATCTTAAAATAAACTGTCGGTGTAGCAGAAGAACCAAGTCAGGCCATGGTCTTGAGCCCTGTAGCCATGCCCAGGGACGAAGTTTAAGGTGGTTTGGGGCAGTTCCCAACAGTTACTCTAAAAGACGTGGGGTGATGCACATGGACCAGTGTTACCCCAGAAACTTTATTAACAATTTCCTATTTTTGTGTTATTCTTAAATTTTTTGTATTTTTCACATTTTTGATGGATGTAATGTCTGAAAGATTGTTTGTTGTTGTTAACCTGTTTTGTCATGTTTCCAGAATTCCGGGACGCACTGAGCTTAACTAGGGGTAATGTGGCACCCCAGTGGTCCGCTATGTCAGCTATTGTGTTATCTTAATTGTCCATGTGTGGCACCCCTGTGGTCCGCTTGCCACAGTGATGTTGCCTCATTCACGGTGCATGATGTCATGCCTGGAAGCAGGAGGAGATCCCCACGCTGGGTAACCACCAGCATTCACACACCAGTCCTGACTCCGGGCCAGAAGGGGAGCTCTATACCCGGGTTCAAGGGAGCTGCACTGTTCCAGCATGAAGGAGGGGTTAGGCAGAAAGTCTGAGGAGAAGGAAAGGAGCAGACACAGAGGAGAGAGCTCTGGGGAGTGGACCTGCGATTGAGCTCACCCCAGAGTGGCGCTACAGAGGACGCCAGAGTCCTGAGTTGTATGGGCACTGCACATCTTGACAACTGAATCTGGAGGCCATAAGACTGAAAGTTTCCCGGCCCCACCAAAGACCAGGCTGCACCATAGCATACCATTCTGGCGGTATCCGTGATAGGTTCGTGCTGTCTGCCATACGAGATAAAGGCAAGAAAAGCAGGAGAAGCAAGCCGCAGGATAGCTCACAGGCTGCTAGGCCCCCTAACTGAGAGCACAGCAGGAACGCCTCCAAACCCACCTGGCAAGATGGATACCAAATGCTTTCAGGCTGACCAGACCCTTCTAAAACCTGATAGCCAGTGCGCTGGACTGTACCACGTCTTGCCAAGTAAAGATAAAGAAACTGCAATCTTTGTCTCTAACTGTTATTTCACGTGCCCTCAGTCCTGCACCCTAACTATAACTACCATCACCCCAAAAGACTATCACACCAACCATGAGGCCCTGCTCGACCTGTGAGGAGCGATACCATCTGCCCCAGATGTCCAAATCATCAGCGTCAGCTATCCCTAGCTGAATACAACAGGTGGTGTCGCAAAAAGAGTTCTAAATCCCCTGTAAATCCCCCCTTCACTGCACGACAAGGGCCACAGAGCTGGGCCACAGCCACTATGAGCACTCAGAAAGCCAGCCGGCCTGGATACTGAGTACTCCCCGGCCTTTGCGGCGTTACACATACATTGCACTCTCCATATTATACCTTTATGGGAATTGTTTCTGTGAAAGATGAACTCTTTATTTATAAGGGAAACAGGGAGTACTAACCCTGTGGTATAGGTGTGTAAACTCAGTTCAGTGTTCCTTGTATTGAATGAAAGAATTTACACAGTAGCACATTATATCCATCTTTCATACATTATTTTACTGCACCAGCTTCCAAGGAGCGGTGCTGTTTGCTACCTTGCAGCACTCCCATCTCTGGTGGTTTAAATTGGATCTAAAATAGAGTCATAATCAGGGGGCACATTTGCATTAAGCACCCTACACATGTGATTTTGAATGTTTATTTATATGGAGCATAATTAAGGTGATATTGTGCATGCACTACATCCTCAGACAATACCATTATTTGTATGCTGCTGTATTTCCAAGCCACGTAGACAATTTTTCCTCTATGATGTGTTTTTACCATGTAATATTTTGCACGCAATAAATTACTTTTGAACTCTAGTAGAATATAATACTCCATTGTGTCTATTCCATGATGTGGACAGATTAATATGCTCAATGCTCAAACTGGATTGTAGTATGAGCATGGGGTCAGCAGTCATGCCCCCTGCCACGCCCCCTCCCCATACAAAGTGTGAGGGGGCTGAAATGTAGGATGATCCTGCAGCTCCCAGCATCCACTCCCCCGACACACCTCCTGCTCTCTGCTCCTGCATGAAGCTAACATGCTGAAAGTTATGTTCCATGAGGGGACATCAGAGCAGAGGAGCAGGTATGATTTCATTGAATTATAAGCGATCTATAGATCCTAGAACTGCAGTGTACAGCTCTGCTTCATCATGTAGCAGGACAGGGACTGTACTAAAAAGTTTTCACTCCCTGGAGTTTTAAGGAAGGTCTGATTTTGTATAGGTCACTGATGCCCCGATGTCACCAAGATAACTTGAAAACATTAGAACTTTAGAGTATGTATTCTATGCTTTTCCTTACTGATATTTTTTTAGAAAATAGAATCATTTCTTTTTTATCTAGTTACTTCATGCTATATCTTACATTTAGACACAGAATGAAAGAAGATGGATAGTAAGGTAATCATGTTTTTCCCATTTGAATTTTATTCCCTGAATGAAATATCGTTGACTTCACAAAAATCACCCATATCCTGAGAACATATTTCTACAATCCTTTTAACTGATATAAAAGACACTATTCTTGGCGATGCCCTATAACAAATTTAATATGTCATTGACTTGATCTTCAACATGATTGATTCCGTGAGACATTTTACCTGTAACTTATTTATACTGAAAACTTTTTATTAATATTGTGAGCGAATATATACTTTCAGTTACTCACATCTGCGGATTCTGCTGGAAGGGGTATACAAGTACATATTTTTGTGAAATTCCTTATTGTTGATTTAACTTAAATAATTATTTTATTTGTTTGTCGAAAGAATGAACATATAAAATTAAGAGAAATAATGTTTTGACTCAGTATGAAATTATAACCCAAGCAATATAGAACTACGTGATTATTAGGGAATGTTTCATGGATACTAATGCTACATATGAAAACAATTACATTCTTAAGATCAGTGGCGCACCCAAGGGGGGGGGCCTACGTGTCTGGACACCCCCCTTGGACGGCCCTGAGAAGCTGGGGGGCCCACCGCTGCCCGGTCCCTGACTCTGCCGCCACTTTCGCCGCCCTGTGTGCGTTCCACACACTAGGAATGCATAGCAGAGAGGGTCCTCGCTACTCCGCCCCCTCACATCCTCTTCCTGCGGCAGTGTGAAACGCACACACAGAAGAGGGACTCATTCCTGTCAGTGACCCCCTCCTCTCCTCTCATCCACAGACCACAGATACAGACAGCACAGCGGTACCGCATCGGCACCCAGCACCGCCTCATACGTTAGTGTGGAGGGCTGGAGAAAGTCAGTACAGGCTGCAGCCAGCCAGGGCAGGCACTGCAGAGCAAGCTGTGGGGGAGCAGAGCTCACTCTGTATACAGGCAGGAGCCAGGAGGCAGCACACAGTCTGGAGTCGGACTCAGACTGTTGCTGGCCCGGCCTGGTGGGTAATAAATGATGATCTCTGAACCTGCAGCACCTAGGGGATCATACAGTTCTACTCAGTGCAGACTGATATGCATGATTGCATCTGCCACACAGCTGCACACAGGTTAGGAGTGGGAGAGGGGAGGGGGGGTGCAGTACACAAGGAGCTTGGCCCCTATGTCAGGAACAATTACACAGCACCCATGGGCCCACAAAAGAGGGGACCCCAGGGCTGCGATATGTGTGTGTATATGGCTGAGCTGTGTGTGTATATGGCTGCGCTATGTGTGTGTATATGCTCAGTCTTTGTGATGTTATATGGCTGCCGCTAAGGTTGTATGGACGCGCTATGTGTGGGGTCCATCAAGGCTGCGCCTATGTCAGGTTGTACATGGCAGAGGGGTGCTATGGCTGCGATATGTGTGTGTATATGGCTGAGCTGTGGTGTATATGGCTGCGCTATGTGTGTGTATGGCTGCGCTTTGTGTGTATATGGCTGCGCTATGTGTGTGTATGGCTGCGCTATGTGTGTGTCCATCCATGGCTGCGCTATGTGTGTGTATATGGCTGAGCTGTGTGTGTATATGGCTGCACTATGTGTGTGTATATGGTGCGCTGTGTGTGTTATATGGCTGCGCTATGTGTGTGTATGACTGCGCTATGTGTGTGTCCATCCATGGCTGCCTATGTGTGTGTATATGGCTGAGCTGTGTGTGTATATGGCTGCGCTCTGTGTGTGTATATGGCTGCGCTGTGTGTTATATGGCTGCGCTCTGTGTATATGGCTGTGCTGTGTGTGAAACCTGGAGCCGGCCCTGTTTGTATCTACTCTAATAACCCCAGTTTCCAACTTCCGGGATGCACGCTTTTGCGGCCGGAAGTTGGAAACCCAGTCTACTCTCTAGTCTTACATAATCCTTCAGGAATGCGGCCCGCAGTTCCACTGATTTTGTGACGCGAATGTCTTTCTCTCTTTTTGGCGCGTTATTGGTACCCAGCGACTACCCACTCTCCCGCCTCCACTGTCTGCTTCCTGTTCTGAATCAGGCTTTAGGACTCTCCGAATCCCGACTTCCTGCAATTTTCGTGTGACACTGTGATACGTGTTAGCAAGGAAATGGCCAACGCGCGGATTGCACCTCACGCTGCGCAGTGAAGTGAGCGAACTCGTGTTGCCGTGGTCCAGAGTCCGACCGTGGGTGATCTGTGCTGTGGAAAATAAACAATAATGTCGACCTTGTCGGGTGAAAAACGTAAACGGCTGTCACAGCCCTCTATTAAAGACTGTTTTCAGCCAAAAAGAACGGCTATTAATACTGTTGGTGATGGTGGTGACGCTGTTGAGCAAGCCAATGCAGAAAAGACGAACGATAGTACCCAAGCTGGGGAGTCTGGAAATGTTGAGATGCAGCCCCTGTCAGTAACCAGTGTGAGTGCCGGCAGTGAAGTGCCTCGACCGTTTGACATTTCAAACTTCGTGGCGAAAGAAATGTCACTAAGTGAAAAAGTGGAAATGTATGATTTTCTATGGATGCCCGACTGCAACTACAAGTTTCCGGTCTTAAATTCAGAGAAGCCATGCAAAAAAAAGCTTCGTTTCCAGTTTAGTTGGCTTCAACGTTTTACGTGGCTTCGTATTCAGAGAAAGAAAAAGGTGCTTTCTGCAAGTTTTGCGTTCTCTTTCCTCCGAAGTCTGTTGGATTGCACAGAGCCAGCCAGCTACCAGGTAAGTTCTGTGACTGACTGTCTCAATGTTGTTCTTACTGCTTCTGCGTCTTTTGCATATTTTAATCTACAGAGTGTACACTACAGCATAAGCTGTCTAACAATTTCAGGTTTTTGATTATTTGTTTGCAACTGAACGCTCATCGTTTGCAATATTTCTTTTGTCTTTTCTTTTCAAAATTCTTTATTGAATTATTTTGTGAAAATAGAACAGTAACAGAGTATTTTTTGCAAGGTAATCTACACAATAACAAAAGCTCAATACAAACCAACAGTAAGTATAATGTTCCTTGCGGCCTATTAGCGGGCTGATGTCCAATCAGGTATAGAGGAGCTTTAAAACTCAAAGTGTTGTACGTACGTCAGAACTATGAGACTGTCAAAAAAGTTCTCCTAGTCAGGCTTAGACGTAAGAATAGCAGTGGCTCCCATCGTAGGTAGGCCAGAGATCAAGCCAGTTGGAATGGGTTCCCATCTAGTAGGCTTCACATACACTTTGGTGTATTGGCTCATTTCTTCAAAGTATTGAACATAGCAACAAAAAAAAAAAAAACTATGCGGTCTAAATAGTAGTAGAGTGAAGAGGAAAGGAAAGGAAGATTAGAAATGAGGGTAGAATAGAATATCAGAGCAGTTCGAGGGGGGGGGGAGAAGGTATAGAGAGATGTAAGAGTAGAGGGGAAGGGAAGGGCGGGGCAGGAAGGGGGGGGATGGCAGGCACAGCCAGTCCCTAGAGGCTTTTAGTTGTCGATTAGTTTCTGTGGGTATTACCCTGCCTGTATTGAGTGAACGTACGTAAGCCAAGGGGTCCAGATGGTGAGGAATTCCGGGGTCGTATTATTCACTGCGGCCACTACTTCGGCCACACGGTATAAAGAGTGTATCTTCTCTTCCAGTTGGGAATGAGAAGGTAAGTCTGAGGATTTCCAAAACAGAGGAATTAGCAGTTTAGCCACTGTTAGTATGTGTTGAGCAAGGAGTGAGATATTAGCACAGTCAGGCCAGATTGGGAAGTGTAGAAAGGCCATTTCAGGGCTAAGTCGGAGGGGTTTGGTCATGATGGTCTGTATGAGTCGTTCCACTCGTTTCCAAAACTGAGCAATAGTCGGACATTTCCACCACATGTGAAAGTAGTCAGCATCGGGTGCATCACATCTCCAACATGTAGTAGAGTGATGAGCGTCCCACAGCCGGATATGGTCCGGTGTGTGGTACCACCTCGTTATGATTTTATAAGCAGTTTCCTGAGCTTTCACACATTGAGTAGGGCCGTGTGAATGCCTGTAAACATGTTTCACCTGTGTAGCCGTAAATTTGTATCTCAAGTCCTTCTCCCAAAGCGCAATATATGCTCTTTTGGGGCTAGTTTCTGCCTCCAGTAAAGCCTGGTAGATTTTGGAAAAAATTTGTTTCGGCTTTGTCACAGCGGCACAAAGGTGTTCAAAGCTAGTTAACTCCCTAGAAGAAGATCTCAGCAGCGGGCGAAGGACACTGTGTATTACTTTGTAGTGTAACTAATTCAAGTTGGAGAGGCCAGGTAGTTCGTTAGGTCTGTATATGGTAGAATAGTGCCGTCTTGTAATAGTTGGTCAATGGAATAGGCAGAGAGGTTTCGACCTGGACCCGGGACGGTATTGTGTGCAGTCTCTAAATGGGCCAATATGTCATAAAGATCAATTAGGGGCGAAAGGGGTGGTGATAAGTATTTTGCATGGGTACGCCATATCTGTAAGGCAGCTCTGGTATGCAGATTCGGGAGAGGTATGTGTTGTTTCAAATTGGAGTGTATAAGGAAAAGAGATCTAAGGCTGCAAGGTGCTAACGATTCCTGGATATTCAACCAGTGTTTCTCTTTGTTTCGTCTCAGGATGTCAACAAGGCGGGTGATTTGCGCTGCTTTATAATATAATTTAATGTCTGGGGCTCCATCCCGCCTAGGTGCTTAGTGAGGGTCAAAGTGCGTAATGATATTCGGGGTCTCTTGCTTTGCCACATGTAGTTAGTGAAGAGCGTATTAATTTTAGAGAGAAAGCTCAGTGGGATCGCTATGGGTAGCATTTGGAATAATTAATTAAATTTAGGTAGGATTAAGCTTTTTAACATATTCTTCCTCCCCATGCACGAGAGATAGGTATCTCTCCAGGCCCGTATAGTTGATGTCGTGGATGTCAAGAGAGGAAGAACGTTCAATTTAAATAGGTCCCGGTAGTTTCCGTTTAATTTCACTCCCAGGTATGTGATGTAATGTGTGGGCCAGGAAAGTGGGTATAATGTTTGTAGTTTTTTAAGGGTATGTGCACACAGGGAGGTTTAGGGCCGTTTTAGCAGCGGAAACCGCCGGTCGGTTTCCATCAGGTTTATGCAAATTTATGTTAATCCAAAAGCGGCTTTTGGATTAACATAGAAACCTATGGAAACCGACACCCGGTGTGCACACACCGGCGGTTTCCACATGCTCATCCGTTGCTAACCGCTGGGTTCCCAGCGGGTTAGCAAAGAATGAGCATGTTCAATAATCCGGCCGGTTCTGCAGCGGCTGCAAGCAGAATCATGTCCTGCTTCCAGCCGCTGCAGAACCGACGCCACTAACCCGCTGTGCACCGCCGCACACCCGCCCGTCTTCCGCAGCACGGACCCGACAGGAAGCCGGTGGACGGCTCCGGAGCTTCCTGTCGGGTCCCGCCCAGCCGCCGCCGCCCCTAACCCGCCCCCGTGTGCACATAGCCTTAGGGTGTCCGGTTTGATCTGTATTCCTAGAGCTTCAGATTTTGACATGTTTATTTTGAAGCCCGACAGGTCGCCATATCTCTCCATCACATTCATGAGAGCCGGAAGTCCCCCCATGGGTTTTGTTAAAAATATTAAGAGGTCGTCTGCAAAAGCTGCTGTTTTATAGTGAACTCCTGCTATTCTGACGCCCTCTATTTCCTGTTTTCCTTGTATCGCCATTAGGAGGGGCTCCATTGTCAACACAAATAGTAACGGGGAGAGTGGGCATCCCTGCCTGGTTCCATTCCCTATTGTGAAGGGTGTTGTCAGCGAGTTAGGACGTGGGTGTACGACGCGATGGGTGCTGTTGGTAAGGTTCAGATATTAAAGTACAACAATTTCAACTATACATTAATATTCTTAACAAGTGCAACGAGCCTATATCATGAACATGTGGGCGTTATTGTGGCCCTTATTCAGAGTAAGGAAGGTCATAAGCCATAAAAAGTAGGCCTAATCAGCAGTTTCAATAGCGCCGAGCGTAAGGCGAATTAGAGCAAAAAGGGAAAAAAAAAGAAAAGAAATCCGTGTGTTCGCCCCTCAGGTAACGTCATCTGGGCCCTTCAGCGATGGTGATTTAGACAGTTTCTTTTTTGTTCGTTGGGATTTTGGTGTTAGCATCTGTTGCCAGGGTGTCGGGGTCGGTAGTGGATGATAGAGAGAGGCCGAGTGGAAAGACTCCAGGTCCGAGTATTGGTCGAGCACTATGTCCAGGGAAATGCATGCCTTTTTTATGTCAGCAGAGGTCCTGGCGGTGATGATTCTTCCCCGGCTGTAATGGATATCCCGAAGGGGAATATCCAGCGGAACTTAAAGCCCTTCTCGAGAACCGCCCCCGTGAACGGTGAACGGTTTGCTCGGTAGTCCAGGAACCTGCACAAGACATCCCGGGGGGTTTCCCCAGGGGCTGGTTTAGGGCGAAGGACACGTGAACCCGGACTAATTCGATGTCTTGTGGATCTCCGTCTCTCAGCAATGCCGCAAACATCTCTAAAACTGTTTTGCCCAGAGCTTCAAATGCCACTGATTCAGGGAGGCCCTTAATGCGGATGTTATTGCGGCGCTCCCTGTTCTCGTGATCTTCGAGGTTGGCGTGGATTTGGTGCAATTGCTGTTCATGTGACATTAGAAACTCTAGCTGTGTATTCGTCTGGGGGAGTATCGTACCTTGTGTCGTTTCCAACGCCTCGAGTCTATGGCCTTGTTGGGCGAGATCTTGTTTGATGTCAGCTAGGTCACGCCCTATGGGTTCCAAGGCCTTTGTCAATATACGTTTCAAAAAAGATCTCGTCACCATAGAGTCCTTCTTTTTAATGCTAGTATCTGACTCGCTCTCCATGTCCGAGTCCGAATCGTCATCAGGTTGGAGAACAGAGTGCTTGAAGGGGTTAAAAGAGTATGAGGAGTCGGTTTGCTTCCTCAAGAAGTGGTCTACGTCTGCTTGGGTTATGGATTTTGATGTCTTTGTTGCTAATTTGGGGGTTTTTATGGCTGACTTCCCCATGTTTCGGAGAGTTAGATATTACAAGTAGAAAAAAGAAAAGTGGAGAACAAAAGGAGATGAGTGTTCTGGATCGCACTGATGTGGTCTGCTTGCGCCCCCTATTGCTTGCTTAGGGGGTTTACATGTCCCAAACTGCTAAGTGACTTGTTGTTAAATATAGGAAACAAATGTCTTTGGAGATCCTACTGGGTTTTGGTATTAGACACCAGTTAAGGAGGGTACGAGGTTTATATTCGGAGTGTAACAGCAGGGCACGAGTTGGGAAGGGAAGCACATAGGGTGGAAAACAGATGAGGCAAAGGGTCAATGCAGCAGGGTGTGAGGATTTGATGAAAATCCGTCTATTTCTCTCTGTCCACAGCAAAGTTTCCGTTACACAGGTGGGAGTAGATGGTAGGGTATACCAGTCTTATAAGATCACTTTAGCCTTATGGGATAGCAGGATTACAGATAGCAGTGTGCAGAGTCTTAGTAGATGTAATAGAGTTTATCGCTGCAGCTAGTGATGTCTGCCTGTAGATAAGTGGATCTTGCTGCTGTGTATCTAGGCAGGAGATGGTAATAATACAAAGCCCACTGTGTTGCCTCTGATCCAATGGGTGTGCTTCAGGGGCACCAATGTGTTGTGGCCCCTGGCCCTATGGTGCTGGGTCTCTCTTGCTGAGACCAAAGGCTGCTTGTGTGTGCGTTCCCTTGTGTCCCTCTCACCTGTAAACTCAGTGCCTCCGATTCCTCTGGTCTCCCCTGTGCCTCGCGGTTCTTCGCTCCGTGTGCCGAGGGCTTGTGCAGTAGGGCTGCCTCCAGCTTATGGCGCTCACCTCTAGGCCTTCCCCGCAGCCCAGCCCCGGGTGCCCCCTCTCATCCGTCGGCGTCTGTGAAGGAGATTTGCCGTAGCACTGTGGTGCGGGCTCAGCCGAGGTCAGAGCACGGTCACTAGGGCAGTTGCAAGGGCAGGGATCACCCGCTTCAAAGCCCCTATCCGATACTGGCGCCGTCGCGGCTCGTGCGGCTCCCTCGTGACCGGCCCCGAGGTCCAGAAAGCGGGAACCCGTGGTACGAGCAGGCTGATATAAGCCTCTGGGTGTAGGGGAGCTGGTCGCCGACTCTTCCAGGCGTCTGGGGGTCCCTCCAGTGTTCGGATGGTGCGGATGTGGGCAGATTGATAGAAGAGCTGTGAAGTGCAGCCTCCTTCATCCGTGGCCATCTTGGATCTCCTGCAATATTTCTTTTGTCAGCAATATTTCTTATATTAGAAAATAGATTATTAGGAAAGAGATTATTCTCTAATTTCAGATCGAAATACTGAAAATCATTTTGTTGCACTTCAGGCAAACTGGTAGTTACTGCATTCCAAGACTGGCAGCATGCGATAGAGGCTTACGACAAACACGCGATGTCTACATACCACCAGAATGCCATTGCTGACTTAAGACAAGCAAAGTTGCCCAACAAGTTAACGAAAATAAAAAAGCGGGAACTGCTGAGCAACCGAGACCGACTGCGCAGCGTCATTACAAATAAGACCGTTTTCGTGCAGTATTAATCATTAATTAGGTATTCAAATTTACAAGAATCGCTTGGCTTTTAGGGGGGCTTCGCTCCCCCAAACCCCCCACAGGGGGCTTTGCCCCTCGGAACCCCGCTGGGGGGTGACACCCCCCTTTCAGGGCCGGTGTGTGCTTCTTGGACCCCTACCTTGGGAAATTTCTGGGTGTGCCACTGCTTAAGATAAAGCATATTTTCCAAGTTTATCCCGAGGTGACAACAGATCATCATACCCCTACAGTTTACCTTGTCATATACTGTCATCTCACTGTTAAAAGTTGCTGGCACATTGGTGAGTGGGAAATCACAGAGAAAGTAAAAAATAATTGGTCACGTGATCTAGTGTCCACTTTATCTTCTTGCTGCTTGTGATGCTACTACCCTAATTTATACATTGTAAATGATCGATCATGTGGGGTAAATGTAGCAGGTCCATCGTCCTGATCCAAAATATTATCCTCTTGGTTGTGATTATAGAACAAGATGTATTGCATAGGTTTAGATGAAGACAATTTTCATTTCTGGCATCCCCATAAGGAGGAGGTGCCGATAGCTAGTAGTATCATTGTATCATTGTTCAGGAGCATTTGGCTTCAGAAAGCATTGGAACATGAAAAAAGCTATATAATTATCTGTACTTAGTTAAAATACAAGCTTAGAAAGAAAGATTTGGAACTTTATTTTTTTAAATAATCATTTCATGGGGTATTTTTAACTTTAAATTCCTTCCCTCTCTATCTGACAGTTGATAACTTATCAATCTCTGGGGGTCAGACTGCTCAACTCTCACTGATCAAAAGAACCGTGGCTCTGTAGATCTTTGGGTAAATGGAGTTGTGGTTGTTTATGATGAACACTGCTTCTCCACACTATCTTAATTAAATCACTACAGATAGCCAAGCCCTGCATTCAGCTGGTCTTCAAAAGTCCAATAACACTATCAGTCACTTGGTATTATTGAGAGTCCTAGTGATCAGAACCCCAATAATCTGGACATTATCCCCACTCCCATGGAGAGAGGCTAACTGCCAAAATTTACAATACACCTTTAAGGACATACTGTATAGACATTAGGTTTATCGGACAGATTACAATATTATTATCAATATCTAGGTCATTATTTGAAACACGGGAATGATATATGAAATATATAAATATATTCTGAGTTGATCTTGTTCTGTTCTAAGCATATTATCAGGTCATAATCCCTTATTGTATTCCACTGGTAATTTGTGACTTTTATAAAAGAAACATTTGACAAATCATATTCCCCATTTACTATATGGGAGCAGGCCAAGAATGACAAAACAATTCTGATATCAGACCAATTACTAGAGTTTAAGAAGGAGAATGTTGTCCTATTCTTGTTAGATTTAGGAATCTAGCTGCTCAACAGTCCTGGGGCACCTTTGTCAGATTTTAAATTTCATAAAGCACCAAGTGATTAGTATTATGAACGGTCTAGACTGCAGATGGTCAGTTCTTCACCCAAACTCTTCTTGGATGAAGCCAGGTGTTATAATGGATACAGTATATGGTTTTATATTGTCTTACTGAAATATACAAGCGAAATATTAGAATCTGAGAGATCTCAATGGTGATACCTTTTAATGATAACTGAAAAGATGGTTTCGAGACAAGCTTTCGAGACTACTTAGGTCAAGAATGAATTCTTATTGCCACACAATAAAATAAAGAAGGACAGATATACCTGTGCCTAAACATTTCTATATAAGTCAAGAACGGGGGGTGGGAGCGCATGTGAAGGAAGTTTAAACAAGGGAAATTTGTTGGAAGGGGCCGTGTGGCCACTCACCATAGGTGGTTGTGCACGGTCTGCACAACTGCGGTGTATCACCTCAGTGTTATGCCTCCTCCTTGGAGGTGTTTGCAGGGAATGCTGATGAAGGCAGGCTGTGCTGCGGAAACGCGTTGTGTCTTGTAAGAGGTGTAATATCGACACGATATGAGGCATTCACCAGGGTAAACTTTAACTGTACTTTATTCTTGTATTCAATCTTTCTCCATCATATAGCAGAACAGTCTTTTTCAGCAGCATGCTTCAAAGTGAAACTAAAACTTAACTCCCCACCTCCTTCTTCTCCTTGCCCATGATACACCAGACCTAGTTTTCTTAAAGAGGCAGATCTAATTATTGTACATTACATCATCCCCCTTTTTTTTTTTTTATAACTTAGAAGAAATACACTGACAATGTAACAATGTGAAAATGTCCAATAAATATATATGTCGGTTTTGGCCTATTTAGTCTATTCAAATCAGGCACTGAAGGAAAAAAGAACACAAACAGACAACAACAAAAAAAAAAAAAACACAGCAACCAAAAAGAACTCTGTATGTTTTTCGTTCTTTTCTCTTTTACACTTCTTCAATAAGCCGCGATGGAGCCCTCCTTTCTCGTGTTGGATAGCGTCTGGGTTCAGTGAGTGTGTCCTATTGAAATTGTTCACTTCCGGGTGGTCCTTATCACCGATCACCAAGTCTTCCACTCAGAGGAAGATCATTACCATCATTTTGCGGTATGATTTTAAAATGTGATGAATTTCGAGTTATGAAGTGTCCATTTTGCTCAGCCGTGACATGCTGCCTTTCTTATCAGTAACATTGTATTGTGCAGGATTATAAGTAGCTGAGGTCTTGTTGGTTGGTTTTTGATGCACGATGACAACATCCCCTATTTTGTTGGCACTTGGCTGTGCCCTTCGCCTTCTGTTTGCATAACGTTTCATAGCCTGTTTGCTAGAAGAGTCTGCAGATCGCACAGAGGAGTCACTTGGTAAGGGATGACTGGTCACGTCAGGGATACGTATGCGCGGAGTTCTGTTGAACGTTAGATGAGCTGGAGCAGCATTAGTAGTAGAATGTGGCATATTGCGAAAATTTGGCATGAATTTGTATAATGACTGTTTCAGCGGGGTGTGCTCCAGACTCGCTGCCTTGACGTTCTACTATACCATTGGCTTGCGGCCAGCAAGGTGTGATTTTCCTGTGACTGAACCCCAAGAATTCAGAAAATTGTGTAAACACATGTCCATTGAACGGAGGTCCATTGTCTGTTTTAACCACTCTTGGGATGCCATATGCAGAGAATATGTCATCTAGTTCTGGCACTAGTGGCAGATGTTGAAGATATGAAAGAAATGACAGGGTATCTAGAATATTCATCAATTGTTACTAGAATGTACTGGCCATTGGATAATGTCCATATATGTCAACTGCCACTTCCTCCCAGACAGCAGTGGGTAGCGGAGACATTTGCAGTGGTTCTAAGTTTGATGATGGAGTAATGAATTGACAGGTGGAGCAATGTCTAATCTTCTCTTCCACCAATTGATCCATGTTTGGGAACCACACTTTTTCTCTAAGTAATTTTTTAGTACCAACAATTCCTAGATGACCTTCATGTGCGATCTGTATGACTAAGTTACGCAAAGTCTTAGGTACAACCAGTTTGGTACCTCGAAGAATGAGGCGTTCTTCAGTGACTGATAATTCATCCCGTACACTTTAGAATAGTTTTAATTCCTTCAGATCAATCTCAGACACGGGAAATTTTTTTTTTGAATTTCATGCCACCTTCGATTTTGTATGATTTCTATTAAAGAACATAGCGTTTTTTCACTCGTTGTTGCATTCACAAAGTGATCATTGGAGAAATGGAGAGTGCTTTAGGCACTGCATGAGCTGTAATGAAGCGTATGTATTCTTCAATGGAGGAAAACTCAGGTGAGGCATCATTCATAGGATGTCTTGAAAGATAGTCAGCCAGATTGCTGAATTTTCCAGGTTTGTGAATAATTTTGTAGTTATAGTCCTGTAGACGTAGACCCCATCATTCAATGCGTGCAGGCATTTTAGCTCTGGGATTTCCAAAGATAGTAAGAAGTGCTTGATGGTCAGTGACAATGGTGAAGGGAGCTCCATAGAGAAATAAGTGAAAGTGTTCACATCCCCAGACAACTGCCAAGCTTTCTCTTTTCAGGTTGGGAATATTTCTTTTCAGTGCTTGTTAAACTTTTACTTGCATAAGAAATGATGTGAGGATCTTGATTATTATCCTTATATTGTGCTAAGATAGCACCCAGCCCCACGGGACTGGCGTCCACAATTAATTTGGTTCGAAGTGCCGGATCAAAATAAGCCATGGTAGTGGTTGAGCAAAGTTCATTTTTAATTGCTTCAAAAGAGGTCTGACAGTCTTGGGACCATTGAAAAACACAATTTTGCTTTGTAAGTTCTCTTAATGGACTGTTGATAGTTGAGAAATTTGAAATATATCTAGCACAGTAGCTTGCCATTCCAAGAAAAGAGCGTACTTCACTTTCAGTTTGTGGAATTGAGGCTGCTTTGATGGATTCTACTTTCTTAGGGTCAGGTTGTACTCCTTTTGCCGAGAAGATGTGACCATAGAACTCTAATGAACTTCTATCAAATTCGCACTTTTCTTTGTTTAAACTGAGCCCAGCAGAGAGCAGGCATTCGAAGATGTTGTATAGCGCACGATTATGTTCAGCCTGAGTTTTACCAAAAACCAGTATGTCATCACTGTAATTAAAGGCATTTGGAATGTGTTGAATGACGCTCCTTATCGCATGAGCAGACTCCAAAAGTCAATCATTTATATCTTCTGAGGCCCACATGTGTGGAAAATGTTATTAAGTATCTGGATTCTGGACTCAGTTCTAATTGGTGATAGCCTTTATTGAGGTCTAGCTTTGAAAAGACGGTCGCTCCATTTAATAAATGAATGATGTCATCTATCGTGGGTGAGATATGTCTTTCTCTCTGGATAGCGGTGTTGGGTAGGCACATGTCAATAAACAGTCTCACCTGCTCTGGAGTCTTTGGTTTTGGAACTACCACAAGGGGAGAGACCCACGGAGTGGGACCAGTAACAGTTTCAATGGCGTCCTCATCCATGAGGAATTGAAGTTCTTTTTCTACTTTCTTTCTCAGGTGAAAAGGAATGCGTCTATGTGGTTGGCTTACCGGACGAACACTGTCGTCCACATGAAGATGTACTTGAGAGTCCTTTAATTTCCTAAAACCACTAAATAAGGAGGGAAAACTGTTTACCATGGCCTGTACATCCATATCTGCCGGGTCAGTTATGGTATGAATAATCTGGATGAGACCTAGCTTCAATGCAGTGTGATAGCTGAGAAAGACAGCCTGTTTTCTTTATAGCTGATTTCCGTGTCAAATTGTCCTCTTGTAGCTAGAGGTGTTGTAGATCCATATGGGAACATTTTTGTGTTCACTTGCTGTAAAACTGGCTTATTTTTCAATTGTTCATATGCAGTGCTGTCTATAATATCCACTGAAGCACCCATATCTATTGTAAAGGTGACATTGGTGTTGCAGATTGGGCGTGTGATGCAGGAAGACTGCACAGACCCAGTGGCAGAAGTGGTGAACACATAGTTTTCCGCCCCAGACATTTCTTCTGTGTCCTGATTTAACATTTTTATACTTGCGGGCTTTGTCAGAGGCAGAGATGACTTGTACTGTGCTGACCTGCAGACAGCTGCAAAATGATTCCCTTTTCCACATTTACTGCATGTCTGTCCTATAGCTGGACATTTGTTCAGGTGGTGAGGGAAATCCTGTCCACATCTATAGCATTTCTTTTGTTTCGGTTTTTGCATCTCTTGTGTACTTTTATGCTTGAGATTATGCACATGTAAATGATCCCCACTCTCCATAGCAGTAGCCTGATGATCTGCTGTTTCTATAGCACGGGCCATTTTGAGTAAACCATGTAGAGAGAGATCCTGCTGCAGAGCTTTGCGCCTTATGTTATTGAATGAGCAGGTGACAATTACTTGGGTTAGAATTTCATCATCTACATCTGTGAAGGCACATCCATGTGCCAGCTCTCTCAGCCGGGTGACATAGGTGTCTATGGATTCTTCTGGGAGATGCTTAGCAATTCTGAATTTGTATCTTTCATATCTGATATTTTGTTTGGGATTGAAGTAGTCAGTGAGAGCTTTGCTGCAATTGCTGTATGTGTCTGTCTTGGCTGCAGGTAATGTGCTGTATACATCATAGACTCCTGAACCTGCACAATGTAAAAGCACAGCCTTTTTTCGTTTCTCCTCTTTTATGTCCATGGCTTCTAGAAAGTTCTCAAATCTGTTTAGCCATTTTCTCCAGTTATGGGAGAGATTAGTAGCATCAGTCATATCAACCTGTGGGAAACTGTGTAAGTATTCAGCCATGATAGAGTCTCTCAGTGATGCTGGTGTGTGAAGCAGTAAACAGGGATCAGTACTCTCAGCATTCGGTGGTTATATCAATCCCATCCTCGTCGCCAGTTGTAATGTCGACACGATATGAGGCATTCAATAGGGTAAACTTTAACTGCACTTTATTCTTGTCTTCCATCTTTCTCCATCATATAGCAGAACAGTCTTTTCCAACAGCATGCTTCAAAGTGAAACTAAAACTTAACTCCCCACCTCCTTCTTCTCCTTACCCATGATACACCAGACCTAGTTTTCTTAAAGAGGCAGATCTAATTATTGTACATTACAAGAGGTTAATAAAACCTTTTTACAAATATTTCCATCTCCCTGACTCTTCCTGATCCTAGCACTCCACAGACCGTTAAATTGCTGTCTCCTAAACATTTCTATATGTCTTAAATAAAAAAAGAGAAACTGGACTTACCGTTTTTTTGGTGCTCGCTGTATTTATTCAGAACTGGGTTAGATCGGTGTGGGGAGGGGGTATGTGAGCCATACTATGGCTTGCCGTTTTATACAAACTTGTACTTCTACGGGCCCTGAATGATTCCCGCACCCCCTCCCCGCACCGATGTAACCCAGTTATGAATAATTACAGGAAGCACCAAAAAGCCGGTGAGTGCAGTTTCTCTTTTTTTATTTGATATACAAAGACTTGTTGCTTTTTTGAGACACACCATGGTTAAACCGGCTGCCTCAGGGAGATATCAGGCGATTGTAACACATCGCTATAGATGGTTGTGTGGTCCATGGCTTTCTTTGTCCACATTTCTATATCTCTGATCACACCATAATGGATATGAAAATAGTAGTTTTGAAAGGTAATTTCAAATCCCAAAGAATTAGGAAAGTCTGGAAATATAAATTTATGATGATCTTTGACACATTCAGAGCAGTTATGAATGTATTGCATGGATTTATGTATTTTACATCAATTAAGGAAACTTCCAAACTTAGACCAACCACTAATCAAAGGATAATAAAGCTATCACATGTTTTATTTCTGAACTCTGATGTTTACTGCCCCAGATGCTCTTCCTCCTCCCAACACAAACCTCTATGTGTATTTTCATTGAGGATGCTCAGATTCTAATATTTCTCTATGTACTGGCTTACACGGTACAAACATTTTTATCTTATCAAAATATAGGATATTAGAATGTGCTGAATCTTTATGGAATTAACCCCTTCACCACCCGGCGATTTTTCGTTTTTCATTTTCATTTTTTGCTCCCCTGCTTCCAAGAGTCATAACTTTTTTATTTTTCGATCAATGTAGACATATGATGGCTTTTTTTTGCAGGACAAGTTGTACTTTCAGATGCAATCATTTATTTTACCATATAGTGTACAAAAAAATGGGAAAAAAATTCCAATTGCAGTGAAATTGCAAATAAATTGCAATTACACATTGTTTTTTGGGTTTTTTAGTCGTCATGTTCACTATATGGTAAAACCGATGTAGAAGTGTGATGCCTCAGGTCGATACGAGTTCGTAGATACCAAACATGTATAGTTTTACTCATATCTAAGTGGAGAAAAAAAATTCAGAAGTTCGAAAACAAAAGAATCACACTTTTTGCGCCATGTTCTAGTGTTCTCATTTTTGGGATCTGGGGCTGAGTGATGGCCTATTTTTTGCATCTTGAGCTGACTTTTCTAATGATACCATTTTTGGGTGGATGCACTGTTTTGATCACCTGTTATCGCATTTTATTGCAATGTTGCGGTGACCAAAAAATGTAATTTTGGCGTTTGGAACTTTGTTCCGCTACGCAGTTTACGGTTCTCATTAACTGATTTTATATCTTGATAGATCGGGCATTTCTGAATGCTGCAATACCAAATATGTGTATTTTTAAATTTTTTAATACTTTTATTTTGAATGGGGGGAAAAGGGGTGATTTTAACTTTTATGGTTTTTTTCTTGTTTGTAAAAACTTTATTTTTTAATTCATTCTTTATTTTACACACCACCACAGGGAGGCACACTGCTGCACAGGCTGATCTGCAGCACAACGGGACCTGTCACAAATGCGCACTTTGAGTGGTTGGCAGCGCTTGCCAACAACTCACAGGAAGCAATCAGTGAGCGCCGCACAGGAGCTTACATCAAACACCGGGACCCGACCCATGATGTTATAAAACATCATGAGTCGGGAAGGGGTTAAAGACACTTCTGAAGAAACATGCACAACTGGACAGTGACATATTTTTCTTATCCAAACGCAACAAGGAGAATCTGATTCCCAAAAGACTCTGGATTACAAATCCAATTCTATGTGCCTATTATACTCATTATGCATGAAACCTTTGTCAAAGGACCTCTGAGAGACTAAGGAACCATCTTTTACATGACTTCTACAGCATCAAGTGTAACGTCCAGGAGGAATTTGAAACACGGATTAACACACTTACAGAATGCATAGATCAGAAATTATAACAACACTAATACAAACTATGTACCCTTCTGATCCATAACAAGGAACAGAAACTACGCAGATTACACCTCAATTCAGGATTCAATACAAACAAAACTAAGACCAAACCTGACAACTTGGACAACTACCCCTGTCACGACACAAAAGCATCTAATTGTGTCATCAATCTTTCGGATTACAAACCCAACAAAGTGGAACTTGCTGTGCTTTCTAGGGGACTCTTATTTTGTCCTTCTAAAGCTCTGGATAAAACTGAAATCTGCAGCGACATGGAAGATTACTTCAGAAGACTACACCTGAGGGAATTATAAAGTGACAGAGAAGATTCAGAACTCACTTGGACTGAAGAAAGAGGGATCCTGACAACCAAGAAAAGGTTAAACTAGGCACCTGCACCTGGACACAACCCTCATTTGGATAAATATATAGACACTTTCAGACATTTGGTAAAATCCACTATTTTATATACACACAAGAGGCAACAATCGAACACCAGTGCTCAGAAGAGAAGGGCCTTACGGTCTTTAAAAACTAACAAAAAATCATCATTAAACCTGCAGACAAGGGTGGTGCAATAGTCATAATGAACAAATCAGATTACCTGAAAGAAGCAAACAGACAACCTTATGGACACACACTACTACAAAAAAATGAAGTCTGACCCTACACAGGACTATTACAAGGAATGAAACAAGCTAGTCTCTTGTCCACCTGACATATCTTTAAGAGCTGATGACCAGAAAATCCAAGAACAGACACATTCTACACATTTCTCAAAATCCACAAATCTGGAGGTCCAGGAAAACCCATAATTTCATGGGTGGACACCCTCACCGAACAAATTTCTGGAGGGGTAGAAGGTGTTCTCTAACCCCTGGTAAAAGAGGCATCCACCTATGTTCAGGACACAACTGATCTATTGAATAAACTATCAGCAATAGGTCCTCTACCACAGAGGTTCCCAACTCCAGTCCTCAAGGCACACCAACAGTGCAGGTTTTCAGGATTTCCTTAGTATTGCACAAGTGATAATTGAATACCTGCACTGGGGATGATTCCAATTTCTAAGGAAATCCTGAAAACCTGCACTGTTGGTGTGCCTTGAGGACTGGAGTTGGGAACCTCTGCTCTACCAGAAGAAACCATCCTCACCACCATGGATATGGAATCTCTGTGCTCCAATATCCCACACCAGGATGGATTAAATGCCTGCAAAGTCTTCCTGGAAAACACAGGGATTGATGCTGATTCTGTGGTGAAAATTACATAATTCATCCTCAACCACAACTACTTTATATTTGACGACAACATATATCTACAGGAAGCATATTGGCACCATAATATGCAAATCTTTTCATGGCAAAGCTTGAAAGTGACTTTTTGTCTTCTTGTCCTATCAGGCCCCTGGCCTATTACACTTATATCAATGATATTTTAATCATCTAGACTGAGTCTCAGCAACAGCTGAAGACGTTCCATGAACACTTTAATCAATGTCATCCCACTATCAATTTATAATCAAGCACTCCTACACTGAAATAAACTTTCTGGACACCATCATCAAGCTATGGAACAATGATGTGGAGACGTCCCTGTATCAGAAGCCAATTGACTATCCAACACATCTTGAATTGGAGAGTTTAAATTCAAAACACATAAAAAACTCTATTGTCTACAGTCAAGCCGTCAGATACAATTGGATATGTTCCAACCCTATAGATAAAGACAATCACCTTGAGGGCCTCAGAAAGACCTTTTTGAATCAGAGCTACCACCCAAGAGCAACTGAAAACCAATTTACAAGAGCCACCAGAATATCACGAAATTATCTCCTACATTACAAATCTAAAGAAGAAAAGAACTGGGTCCTTCTCGTAGTCATCTAAAATCCAAAACTGCAGGTGTTAAGAGGAGCTGCATGGAAACTACAACCAATACTACAAAAAAGTTGCCCGACTAAAATCTAGATCCTCCACTTCAATGTTTTAGGCAGTCCCCAAATCTAAAAAGCATCATTGTCAGAAGCTCACTGTCCTCTCCAAAAACAACAGGAACATTTCCCTGCAACCAGAACAGGTGCAAAACCTGTCCATTTATAATGACAATGGACAAGATAAAGATTCCCAGCACAGATCAGACCTGGGTGTATGGGTAGATGACAAACTCACATTTAGTGGCCAGTGTCAGGCAGCTGCTGCAAAGGCAAATAAAATAATGGGATGCATTAAAAGAGGCATAGATGCTCATGAGGAGAACATAATTTTACCTCTATACAAGTCACTAGTGCGACCACACTTAGAATACTGTGTACAATTCTGGTCTCCGGTGTATAAGAAAGACATAGCTGAACTAGAGCGGGTCCAGAGAAGAGCGACAAAAATCATTAGAGGACTAAGGGGTCTGCAATACCAAGACAGGTTATCAAACTTGGGGTTATTTAGCTTGGAAAAACGAAGGCTCAGGGGTGATCTTATAATAATGTATAAATATATGAGGGGACAGAAGAGAGAACTTTCTAATGATCTCTTTACTCTTAGGCCTGAGACTGGGACAAGGGGGCATCCTCTACGTCTGGAGGAAAGAAGATTTAATCATAATCACAGACGTGGATTCTTTACTGTAAGAGCAGTGAGACTATGGAACTCTCTGCCACATGATGTTGTAATGAGTGACTCACTACTAACATTTAAGAAGGGCCTGGATGCCTTTCTTGAAAACTATAATATTACCAGTTATACATACTAGATTCTTCGATAGGGCGTTGATCCAGGGAACTAGTCTGATTGCTGTATGTGGAGTCAGGAAGGAATTTTTCCCCCCAATGTGGAGCTTAGTGTTGCCACATGGGTTTTTTTTGTTTTCCTCTGGATCAACATGTTAGGCTATGGGTTGAACTAGATGGACTTAAAGTCTTCCTTCAACCTTAAAAACTATGTTACTATGGGGTCATTCCATGTCAAGTGATCCAAAAATGAATATTTTTTTTCCCTGACGTCCTCAGATTTTTAAAAAAATTTTTCTATCTGAAGAACAACTTTATCTAATTACAAAAAAAAAGTTTTGAATTTTTTTCTTTATCTGTTAATTTTTTACAGATTTTTAAAGTTTTAAAAAAGTGCGAATTTTGGCCTGGTATGGCTTTACATTTTCTATCATATCTCGGGCTAGAAATAAGATAGAGAAACAAAATAAACACCAATCTACTCAGAACTGTCCAGGCTTTCATCAGATATGTCACAAGAGGATATTTGTTAATATTTTACCCGTGATCGCAAGCGCAAAACTTTAAAACGCATTTCCAAAAAATCGGCGCGCTTTAAATATTTCAAAAACTGCCCATGTGTCTGCTGTGCTCTTAGCCACATCTGTACCAAATTTCAAGTTGGGATCGCAATGGGATCATATTTTAACATATTTTACTAGTAAGAGCGTCAATGGGTCATTCCATATCATGTGATCTAAATATGAATATTTTTTTTTACCTGACATCTTTAGATTTTTATTTTTTTTTTCCTTTATGAAGTACTACTTTAGTTAATTACAAATTAAAAGTTTGGAATTTTTTTCTTCATCAGTTAATTTTTTACAGATTTTTAAAGTTTAAAAAAAGGGTGAATTTTGGCCTGGTACGACTTTACATTTTTTTTATCTCAGGCTAGAAATAAGATAATGAAGTGGGAGAGGCGTCATTTTACTCAGAACGGTAACAGCTTTCATTTGAGATGTTACAAGACTATGTTTCTTTATATCAAATTCAAACTATTGACGGGCAATTGTGAAAAAATGACTGATTGTGTTCTTGGTGACTTTTGAATTGACACTATAATAGTTAAATATTTTGCACTTAGGTCCAATGAATGCGTCCATGGGGTCAAGCTGGGACAGAGTCATCACAAATTAGCCTTATTTGCAGATGACCTGCTACTTTACATCTCCCAGCCCCTGGTCTCCATCCCTTCGGTCTTAATGGAGTTTGAACGGTTCGGACAATTGAGCAACTTTAAAGTGAATTGCTCCAAAACCGAGGCACTCAATATTTCTTTGCCTGGAGAATTGGTTTCTCATCTATCTAAACAGTTCCCATTTAAATGGAAAGTAGAAGCCATTAAGTACTTGGGAGTCCTTATACCAAAAGATCTTAAACAAATATTCAATTTAAATTATCAACCCCTTTTGACTAACGCGGAATCGGCATTTACCTCCTATAGACAATTAAAGCTATCCTGGTTCGGGAGAATAAACGTAGTCAAGATGGATGTCTTGCCCCGACTCTTATATACTTTTCAGACAGTTCCTGTTCTATTGGATAGAGGTTTCCTCTCCAAAATGCAATCTATGATCCTTAGATTTGTCTGGGGGGGCAAGAGGTCCAGATTGCGAATGAATATCCTATCCTTGCCCGAGACCAGAGGAGGGGTTGGACTACCCAACATACGAGCGTACTTTGAGGCTTCCTCTCTTGTTAGAGCTCTAGATTGGCATTATCATGCGTCCTCCAAGAAATGGGTAGGGGTGGAGCAAGAGGGTTTGGGGATTCCGCTGAAACACCTGCTTTGGATTTCCCCTAAAGACTCCACAGACCTAGTACCTTTGACAGACATGACCAGAAACACCTTGAAGGTATGGCACCTAGTGACGAAAACCCTCCGCTTAAACGACAGACTTAGCCCTTTGACTCCCCTTTTTTCCAACCCATCTTTCCCACCCAGATTTGACAGGCAGAGATTTTTATGTTGGCGGATTGTGGATGACACCCGAGTAGGACAGACTCTGTCCAGTGGTGGTTTGCCCCCGATGGCAGAGCTACAACTCAAAGAACCTACGAGACCTCTTAAGTGATTCGAATTTCTCCAATACAGAGCATAATTATATTCAGCTGACCACTCTTGCAGGGTAAGATTGACGCCCAACGTATTGGAGAGGTTATTCCAACTGGAGGCTCCACCGAGGTGCAAAATATCAGTTCTATACCAGGCCTTAGGGTCCATGAGAGAGCAGGGCACCCTTTACTTCCAACGTGCTTGGGAGAGGGAATTGGGGTGTAGCATTTCAGAAGCTAATTGGCAGAAATGCTTTATATTTACTCACTCACTAGCTAGCGCTTGTTCTGCACAAGAAAGAAGCTATAAGCTGCTCACTAGATGGTACTTGTGCCCGACGACACTCCGGAACATGTTCCCTGGAACCCCTGATACCTGCTGGCGCTGTGGGGAAGAGAAGGGTACAATGATACACATTTGGTGGAGTTGTGGGGAAATCCGGCGGTTCTGGTCTGAGGTTTTCAATGCATACGCCCGGATAACAGGTAAACAAGCCGAATGCTGCCCAGAATCGGCAATGTTATCCATTTTTCCAGGTCCTATTGGGCTACAGAAGAGGGATATTCTCCGCTTTTGCATCTCGGCTGCTCGTGCTGTGATCCCGAGGTTCTGGAAATCAAGCCGGGCTCCATCTCTACTTGATTGGTTCAAAGAATTGATGGACACATATCGAATGGAGGAGCTCGCAGCTGATGCGTCGGGATCTCGGAACAAATTCTTAGGGATTTGGGTTGAATGGATTCTTTTTCACGACTCTGCAGAATTTAGGAGTATCTTTTCCAGCACAGATAATATGGCTCGACCTCTGGCTGATGGGGAGCCAGTGGGATGAGTACCCTTTCTCCTTCTCATACCTCACCCGTCCCCCCCCCCTCCTTTTTTTCTTTTTTTCTTACGTGGCTTTTCTTTCCCAGTATAACTTTCTAATGGTTTTTGTTTCTCTTCTCTCTCTCTCTTCTTTTCTATCTCTCTTTTCTTCCCATCTGATACATTCAGTCTAGGTATTTCCTTTCTACACCTATACCTTCAGAATTCTAGTGAACATTAGACAGGTATCGAAAACTCTGAGCTGTGAGTAGATCATTAATATTTCGGCCTTCCTTTCCGGTACACCAGTCGATAGACTATTCCAATTAGGCCTCAACGGGTAATGACCCACTTACGTGGTCAACCTGTTAGAAGGGGCCAAGTAATAAAAATCATTCTGCTGGGGCTGCTTGTCCCCTTGACATCAGAACATCTCAAAACCCTGAGAAAGGTTGTATACTTGAGTGTTTGGAATTATATTTAGATTGTAGTATATATTGCACCAGAGATAAGCGCAAAAGTAAATTTGCAGCTTATCTTAAAGTTACTAATAACTTTGTGAATTCTCTTTTTGTATATTTTATATGTCTCAAGATTTTGTTAAAAGATTGAATGTATGTCTTTCATATGTTTTTTCAAAATTTAATAAAAATGAGATTAACCATAGTTAAATATTTTAAAATATGATCCCATCACGATCCCAACTTGAAATTTGGTACAGATGTGGCTAAGAGCATAAAAGACACATGGGCAGTTTTGGAAAATTTTTATTAAAATGTTTTTTTCGGAAATGCGTTTCAAAATGTTGCGTTTGCAGTCGCATAGGTAAAAAATTAAAATTAACAAATATACTCTTGTGACATATCTGGTGAAAGCCTGGACAGTTCTGAGTAGAATGGTGTTTATTTTGTTTCTCTATCTTATTTCTAGCCCGAGATAAAAAAATTTAAAGTCGTACCAGGCCAAAATTCACCCTTTTTTTAAGCTTTAAAAATCTGTAAAAAATTAACTGATCAAGAAAAAAATTCCAAACTTTTAATTTGTAATTAACTAAAGTAGTACTTCATAAAGGAAAAAAAAAAAAAAAAATCTAAAGACATCAGGTAAAAAAAAATATTCATATTTAGATCACTTGATATGGAATGACCCATTGACGCTATTAATAGTAAAATATGTTAAAATATGATCCCATTGCGATCCCAACTTGAAATTTGGTACAGATGTGGCTAAGAGCAAAGCAGACACATGGGCAGTTTTTGAAATATTTAAAGCGCGCCGATTTTTCGGAAATACGTTTTAAAGTTTTGCGCTTGCGATCACATGGGTAAAAGATTAACAGAGATCCTCTTGTGACATATCTGGTGAAAGCTTGTATAGTTCTGAGTAGATTGGTGTTTATTTTGTCTCTCTATCTTATTCCTAGCCTTAGTTATGAGGAGAAACGTAAAGGCAGGCAACAGCGAAATTCACACTTTTTCCGAACTTTGAAAATCATTTTAAAAAAAAATAAATTTTTTAAAAAATTTTTCTCTTCACATTTTGCATTGTCTGACATGCTATTATCAAATAACAAAATCTCAAAAGAATTAAAAATATAGAGGTAATAATCATTGGTTCACTTGACATGGAATGACCCTATGTTACTATGTAGGTCTACAAGATCCCAGGTAACTCCAGCTGCACCACAACCAATGTGGTGTACTTAAAGGGGAACTCCAGTGAGTGAAAACTTTTTAGTACAGTTCCTGCCCTGCTACATGATGAAGCAGAGCTGTACACTGCAGTTATAGGATATATACATCCCTTATAATTCCATAAAACCATACCTGCTCCTTTGCTCTAGCCCCCACCTCAAGGAACTGAAATCTCAGCCTGTCTGCTTCATCTAGAAGCAAAGAAGAGGAGGTGTGTCGGAGTTGTGGATGCTGGGGGCTGCAGGATCAGCCTACATTCACACCCCCTCACATTTCTGTATGGGGAGAGGGCATGGCAGGGGGAGTGACCATCAGCCCCATGTTCACACACATACAATCCAGTCCCTGATATACCATTCTATGTGACAGGGGGGTCCAGGTTTCAAATAGCAATCATGTCACCAAGCAGATAGAAATACATGCTGTGATCGATAGATAGATAGTTGGATAGATGGATATATAAATAGATATAACATGAATAGATAGATATAAATAAAATAGAATGAATACAGAGGAAAGATAGATAGATAGATAGATAGATAGATAGAGAAAAAGTTATTTGAGCAGCGTTTCTTTGTAACAGTATGTTAGGTGCTAATCAATCCTTGAGGTGGTATCCAGCCACCTGTTCCAGACATATGTGTGTAAATAAGGTTGCAGCACTCCAATTCCAGTTATAAATCCTGCCTTTATTGGCCTTCAGGTATAAGGATGGCGACGTTTCGGTCAGTAATGACCTTCTTCCAGCTGGAAGAAACGCTGCTCAAATAACTTTTTCTCTCTGTATGTGTCCTATCTGAGATAAAGCGATTCTTCAACATGGATCCAGGTAAAAGTTTTTACACGGAGGACGATGAGAGCCGCATCCTGAAGGGAGCTGAAGGAAACACTGAATTTTTGAGTATACCCTCAATAACATCATTGAAACGCAAGTATGAAAATGATTCAAAGAAAATGTTAACCTTAGAAATGCACTTAGTAATGCTTGGACAATATTATAAGAATAAAAAAATCCCTAGGGGTTTAAGGTCCAACATTAATCCAACTTTGTTCTTAGAAGATAAGGAATTTTGCACTAAATTTATGACCTTATCCAATAAATATGCGATGGAGATTATGTTACTCAACATGGAACACATACAATTAGAAGTAACCAAACTAAAGGACATTATAAAGGAAACGGAAAGTGAACTTTTGGGCATACTTAAGGAGGAGGATTATTTAAAGTTTAAAGAGTCCATCAAAATTAAATTAGATAAGCAAAGAAAGGATACTGAAGAAACAAAGAGACAAAAATGGGCTCGTGATACGGAAGATTACCGTGTAGGATTGGTATACAACTGGCAAAGAGATGGCCAGAACAAATGGCAAAGAAGAGGTCATTATAGACATTCATTTCATAATAAGACACTAACAACTGTTTTTTCCAATAAACTGTCTAATCTTCACCCATGCAGACCAAGGACAAAACCCAGAGGACGAAGAGGAGGGTGGAAGCAACACCGCCAACAGAAAAAAGAGAGACAAACCAAAGGGACAACAATTCAAAGGAAGCAGAAAGAAGGACCACAGCTGATCGTCAACTTGTCTGGTAAAGAACTCTCACCTAGTCAAACTGAAATTTTAGAGAAGGGATTGTCATATTGTATGTCATCACATGTCAATTGGTTTGTGGTGGAAAAAGAGATGTACCAATTCTTTAGAAATGTTCGTCTTAAACATTACTTTCATGATAAGAGCGTAACCAAAGAGCAACCCACCAGTGAGTTAGATCTAAAAAAATTAAGAATTCAGTGTAGAAGTGACTTTATGCCAAATGATGACATCCCAATAATAGAGGCCTTTGAACTAGCAGTCAAACAAGATATAAAAATCTTAAGGGAAGCCACCAAAAAAGATCTAGGAAAACCAAACATAACAAGAGAACAATTTCAGGCGGTACAGGAACTTGTCCATGATGGCGGTTTAATTGTGAAACCAGCTGATAAAGGGGGAGCAACCGTCCTCATGGACAAGGATACCTATTTAAAAGAAGTCTATAGACAATTGGATGATAATCAAGTATATAAGAAACTGCAAAAAGATCCCAAGTTTGAAATACAGAAAAATATACAACAAATACTCAATACTGCCCTAGTAGGAGGGACAATAGATCAAAATTTGCATGACTTTCTGTTTGAAAAAAATCCAGTGACACCAGTATTATATCTGGTTCCTAAAATACATAAAGCATTAAATGATCCACCGGGAAGGCCCATAGTGGCAGGAATTAATTCAATATTCTACAATATTGGAATTTTTCTTGAGAAAGTCATGAGCCCGTTTGCAAATGAGGGAAAATCATATATAAAAGATACGGGACATTTCCTTGATAACCTGGCAGGGTTTAAGGAGCAAACCAAATCTATGGGGCATAACAATAATGAGTACATATTAGCGTCGTTTGATGTGACATCATTATATACGTCGATAAAGCATGAAATGGGAATCAAAATAATTGCAGATTTTTTAAGAACTACAGACTACACTGATCCTTGTAAACAACTAATCATAGACTTACTAGAGATAGTTCTCAAACAAAGTTACTTTATGTTTGGAGATGATTTTTTTCTACAATTGATGGGCACCGCTATGGGTGCCCGCATGGCATGCTCATATGCGGGAGCGGTTATGGTCTATCTAGAGGAGAACCATGTCTACACGTCCCACCACTTCTCCTTAGTGGAGAGGTGGTGGAGATATGTGGACGATATTTTCATTATATGGAAGGGGAGTGAGGAGGAATTGATGTCCTTTTTCAAATACATGAACACCATAGACGACACAATTAAGTTTACGGAAGTACACTCATTAACAGAGATGCAATTCTTGGATGTTAAAATACTTCTGAGGGAAGGCCAGATTGACACAACACTGCATATAAAGGCCACCGATAAAAATAAACTGCTCCACTACACCAGCGGACATCCTGACACCCTAAAAAAAGCAATCCCTTATGGACAAATGATTAGAATTAATCGAATAGTTAGCAAAGAAGATGAAAAACATCTAGAAATTGAAAAATTAATGGAGAGATTCAGACAAAGGGGATACCCCAATAAGATCTTTAAACAACAAAAGAAAAAATTATTGAATGGGAAAAGCCAGGTTAACAAAAATAAGAAAAGAATTCCCTTAACCTTGACTTATGGGGAAGAAACAAACAGCATAGTGAAAATAGTCCAAAAACATTGGACTATGCTAGGGAAATGCTTACCAAGGATTGAAGAGTTCAAAAACTCCCCTTTGGTCTCATACAGGAAAGGGAGAAACATGAAGGACCTATTGGTCAGGTCTGACATTGGTACAATGAAGGCTAGCAAACAACTAACACTAACAGGAGAAAGAAGAACAGGTTGTTACCCTTGTGTCAGTTGCATTAACTGTTCATTTATGATTAAAGGGAACAGATTTTGCCATCCCAAGACGGGAACAGAATACAAAATAAACCACTTCTTAACATGCAATTCGGATCACGTCATATATCTTTTAGAGTGTCCTTGCCGTATGTGGTATATAGGAGAAACCACTCTTGATTTCAAAATAAGAATCAGTCACCATCGTTACACAATACGTAAAAAAATCATGAACCTACCCGTATCCAAACATTTCACGGAAGCTGGCCATAAGGAGAAGGACTTGAAGTTTAGGCTCATAGATATGGTGCCAATGCCCAGAAGGGGTGGTGACAGAGTTGGGCTATTAAAAGTCAAGGAACTAGAATGGATACATAGGTTACAAACTTTGAAACCAGAGGGTCTCAACGTAGACTTCAAATTGCATACAGCACTTTAAGGAATAGCCCTCATCCATGTATCTGTGTATTTTAATCACTTTGATGTATTGTCATTGATTTGAACACCACAATGTAAATTTTTACTGTAATTCTTATCTTGTATCTTTTGTGCAGATAAATACATATGAAGTGGGAAATTGATGCACCAGGTGCCTGCAGTTCACATCACATCTATGGATGAAAAACGTACAACATGCACAGCCTCCTTTAGAAACATATGCACGTATTCCTCTATTTGAAAAGAATTTTTTTCTATTTAATGCATGTAATTTATATCACAAATCTCATATCACAGAATTTATATCAAACAAAAATAAACATTTTTAAAAAGTAACACATGTATTGCTTTGTATATATGAGACAAACGGAGTATACGTAAATTATTGCGCACAAATGACTATAATGAAAAAGCATAGAGGGAGTCCTTGGTAAACCCTGAACAGGTGGAGTAAAAGGGAGAAATACCCCTTAAGCACCGTACTGACAGGGGAGCGCTATAACCCAGTAATGGGATGCGCTTTGAATTGGGAACCCAATGCATTGCAGAAGGTCATAAGGCGTAATTATGTGGAAACCCATTAAGTGGGAAATCCCTAAATTAGTCTATTATGGTATTTTCCCATATAGAAAATATACAAGCAATATTGACACTTGCACTTTGTAAATAGAAGCACTGTCACTTTAAAATTATTAATAATGTTTTAGCTATTACATTTCATCTAAAGGATAATCATATCAACTATATTTAAACAAGGAAACATTTTTTAAGATTAACTGGTATTATTTTTTGTAAAAACGAGCATTTTTTAATACCAACACACTAAGAGGAATAATGTGCTATAGAAATCGCTTATTTGGACGCTGTACTAAGACAGCGCATGCACGGGGACTCAGACATAGAACTAAATGAATGTCCCGTAATATCGCGTGAATGGAAGCGCGAGAGTTGAATCGCGAGCGCTGCTGACGCATGCGCGTAGCGATGTAAACAACGCCGGAATGGCGGCGCGCAGCTAGAGAAACGCTGCACATGGCCACAATCACGGCAGGAAAAGTAATACAGGTTTGAATTAATTAAAATGGCACCTGAGGCATAATTAGACCACAGCATGTATTTTATGGAATATACAAGTAATAGTTGTATCCATATTTGGGAGTATAACCAGTTAATGCAAGAATAGTCACATTAAGCACTTGGTATATGTAATTTATAAACATATGATGTAAATGCACTGTAAAATAATTCTTTTAATATTTAATTGTATAATGAGATTGGACATTGGGAGATCTATATAAAAAAAAAAAAAAAAAAGGCTGGAAGAAGGTCATTACTGACCGAAACGTCGCCATCCTTATACCTGAAGGCCAATAAAGGCAGGATTTATAACTGGAATTGGAGTGCTGCAACCTTATTTACACACATATATAGATAGATAGATAGATAGATAGATAGATAGATAGATAGATAGATAGTATAGATACATATATATATATATAGATATAGATAGATAGATTTATGGGTGGATGGATGAATACATAACATATATGATAGACAGATTTATAGATGATAGATAAATAAACATGAGATAGATAGTGGAAAGATATTTTTAAGCCCAAATATGTTTGGTGCACAGTATAAGGATCAGATAAAGGAATTGGGGTTTATACCATGTCTAACAGATGCTGCAGACTTTGGATGCTGTGACACTGAGGAGTGATGATGATGAAGATCATGATGATGATGATCCATTGAAAGATGCAGGGACAGGAATCTACTATGTTCCTAAGGGGAAGGGGAGACCATGCAGAGCTGAAGCGATCAATGTAATGATTTTCCTCTGCTTGTATCCTCACATTAACAGTACACATTATGCATCATCATACAGCAGAGGATCACAGCATGTATTTGCATCTGCTTAGTGACATGATTGCTATTTGAAGCCTGGACTCCCGTCACATAGAATGGTATATCAGGGGCTGGATTGTATGTGTGTGAACATGGGATCGGCGGTCACGCCCCCTGTCATGCCCTCTTCCCATACAGAATTGTGAGGGGGCGTGAATGTAGGCTGATCCTGCAGCTCACAGAATCCACACCCCTGACACCACACCTCTTCTTTGCTTCTAGATGAAGCAGACAGGCTAAGATTTCAGTTCACTGTGGTGGGGGCTAGAGCAAAGGAGCAGGTATGATTTTATGGAATTATAAGTGATCTAAAGATCCTAGAACTGCAGTGTATGGCTCTGCTTCATCATGTAGGAGGGCAGGAACTGTACTAAAAAGATTTCCCTCATTGGATTTCCCCTTTAATTATATGTACAAAATGTGTGAGTGGACATCTGTATGTAGGGGAGACAGGGCAGAAACTTAGAACAAGAATGAATTCTCATTGTCACATAATGAAAGAAAGGACAGATAAACCTTTGTCTAAACATTTAGGTAGCCCTGAACACACCATATACAGTTGTGGCCAAAAGTATTGACACCTCTGCAATTCTGTCAGATAATACTCAATTTCTTCCTGAAAATGATTGCAATTACAAATTATTTGGTATTATTATCTTCATTTAATATGTCTTCAATGAAAAAACACAAAAGAGAATGAAGCAAAAAGCAAAACATTGATCATTTCACACAAAACTCCAAAAATGGGCCAGACAAAAGTATTGGCACCCTCAGCCTAATACTTGGTTGCACAACCTTTAGCCAAAATAACTGCGATCAACCGCTTCTGGTAACCATCAATGAGTTTATTACAATGCTCTGCTGGAATTTTAGACCATTCTTCTTTGGCAAACTGCTCCAGGTCCCTGATATTTGAAGGGTGCCTTCTTCAAACTGCCATTTTTAGATCTCTCCGCAGGTGTTCTATGGGATTCAGGTCTGGACTCATTGCTGGCCACTTTAGAAGTCTCCAGTGCTTTCTCTCAAACCATTTTCTAGTGCTTTTTGAAGTGTGTTTTGGGTCATTGTCCTGCTGGAAGTCCCATGACCTCTGGGGGGAGACCCAGCTTTCTCACACTGGGCCCTACATTATGCTGCAAACATTTGTTGGTAGTCTTCAGACTTCATAATGCCATGCACACGGTCAAGCAGTCCAGTGCCAGAGGCAGCAAAGCAACCCCAAAACATGAGGGAACCTCCGCCTTGTTTGACTGTAGGGACAGTGTTCTTTTCTTTGAATGCCTCTTTTTTTCTCCTGTAAACTCTATGTTGATGCCTTTGCCCAAAAAGCTCTACTTTTGTCTCATCTGACCAGAGAACATTCTTCCAAAACATTTTAGGCTTTCTCAGGTAAGTTTTGGCAAACTCCAGCCTGGCTTTTTTATGTCTCAGGGTAAGAAGTGGGGTCTTCCTGGGTATCCTACCATACAGTCCCTTTTCATTCAGACGCCAACAGATAGTACGGGCTGACACTGTTGTACCCTCAGACTGCAGGGCAGCGTGAACTTGTTTGGATGTTAGTCGAGGTTCTTTATCCACCATCCGCACAATCTTGCGTTGAAATCTCTCATCAATTTTTCTTTTACGTCTACATCTAGGGAGGTTAGCCACAGTGCCATGGGCTTTAAACTTCTTGATGACACTGCGCACGGTAGACACAGGAACATTCAGGTCTTTGGAGATGGACTTGTAACCTTGAGATTGCTCATGCTTCCTCACAATTTGGTTTCTCAAGTCCTCAGACAGTTCTTTGGTCTTCTTTCTTTTCTCCATGCTCAATGTGGTACACACAAGGACACAGGACAGGGGTTGAGTCAACTTTAATCCATGTCAACTGGCTGCAAGTGTGATTTAGTTATTGCCAACACCTGTTAGGTGCCACAGTTAAGTTACAGGTGCTGTTAATTACACAAATTAGAGAAGCATCACATGATTTTTCTAACAGTGCCAATACTTTTGTCCACCCCCTTTTTTATGTTTGGTGTGGAATTATATCCAATTTGGCTTTAGGACAATTCTTTTTGTGTTTTTTCATTGAAGACAAATTAAATGAAGATAATAATTCTAAATAATTTGTGATTGCAATCATTTTCAGGAAGAAACTGAGTATTATCTGACAGAATTGCAGTAGTGTCAATACTTTTGACCACAACTGTAGATATAAAAATAGAAGTTTTTAAAGGTAATTTTAAATCACAAAGAATTAGGAAAGTCTGAGAATATAAACCTATTTTTACCATTGACCCATTCAGAGAAGGAACGAATGTGTTGCATGTATTTATGACTTTTTACATCACTTGAGGAAACTTCCAATCTTGGACCAATAAAGCTATCTTATCTCTGAACTCTGATGTTTACTGCCCCAGATGCTCTTTCTCCTCCCAACACTGACCACAATGCTCTGCTTATTCAACCTTGCATATGTTTATATATGTGTGTTTAGAATTTGCATCATTATGCCTGAAGAAGAGACCCGAGTTGTCTCGAAAGCTTGCTATAATTCACCATCTTTTCAGTTATCCATTAAAAGGTATTAACCACTGTGGACTCTCAGATTCTATTATTTTTCTATCTATTGGCTGACATGGTACAAACATTTTGAAATATACAAGTCTTTCCCTGAAAAGGTTATTGTCTGAATGGGAGCATATGTGGTTCTAAAACCTCTATGTAATGTTCAGAATTGATAGCGCCTTTCAAGATGTGTTAGCCGCACCTTTGTATTAATGCAGTACCATTAGAGATGTAGGTTTGGACTGTGCGCAGTTAAGCTGAATAATTTCTATCCTCTCAAGTCTACAGGATATTGCATTGGTTGTTTTCATAAAGAGTTTCAAATTTTTATTTATCTGACCACAGAACAGGTTACCATTTTGACTTAATCCATGTTGAATGCGCTATGGCTCAGACAAGACAGGAGCATTTCTTATTGTCTTGATAAATGGCTTCTTCTTTGAATGATAAAGCTTTACCTTGCATTTGTGGATTGCATTGCAAACTGTGTTCACAAACAATGCTTTCTGTCACTATTTCTAGGCCTGTTTTGCATGACTCAATGATGGAATGACGCTTATATTTTCCTAATACCTAGGAATGTCCTGTTGTATCTAAGGCTGTGGTCACAGTTGCCATGCGTTTTTTTAAGTGATTTAACAAAACTCATGCTTTTTTTCATGTCAGCATGAGTTTTGTAAGGTGTGTGATGGCTCCCTGCGTTTTTGGGTGCGTTTTTGAATCTGCACCTAAAAATAGTGCTTGTAGTATTTTTTTGAGCGTTTTGAAAAACGCATGCGTTTTTGTAGAAAACGCATGCGTTTTTATAACATGGGTTCCTATGGAAAACGCATGCAAAAACGCATGTACAGTTAGTACCTTTTAGTGCCATTCAAAAACGCATGCGTTTCCCATAGGAGCCCATGTTAAAAAAAAACGCATGCGTTTCCGGAAACGCATGCGTTTTTTTTTAACATGGGCTCCTATGGGAAACGCATGCGTTTTTGAATGGCACTAAAAGGTACTAACTGTACATGCGTTTTTGCATGCGTTTTCCATAGGAACCCATGTTATAAAAACGCATGCGTTTTCTACAAAAAACGCATGCGTTTTCTACAAAAACGCATGCGTTTTTGGATATGCTCCAAAAACGCATGGGACAATCACACATGCTTTTTGGCTATTAGGGCATGCGTTTTTTAACATGGGGGCCTATGGGTGCGTTTTTTACATGCGTTTTTGAAAACGCAGGTCTCCAAAAATGCATGTGAAAAATGGTACTGTGACCACAGCCTAAGTCTACAATAAAGTGTTTGCACATTTTTATCCAGAGAATGGCTGGATTTTCCCTATTTTCTATTTGATTGTTACCACGTAAGAGTAGTGTTGTTTTTTATTATACAAACGGAGGATCACTGGCGACCTCATCTAAGTTGGGCTGGTTCACACCCTATTTTGTATACATGACTAAGGCTACTTTCACACTACGATTTTTTAAAATCCGATGCTGTCCGATATAAATCGGACAGCATCGGATTCTTCTGATGCCTGGATTCGGATGCCCGCCCTCACCTCCCTCCTGTCAGCTGTCATCAGCTGTCTCTCCCCCGGTGCTCCAATATGTTCCCCCGTCCTCCACTGCGCTCCCCTTCTTGTCCTCCCCTCTCCTCCTCTCCTTTTGTCCTCCTCCTCCTCTCCTTTTGTCCTCCTCCTCTCCTTTTGTCCTCCTCCTCCTCCTCTCCTTTTGTCCTCCTCCTCCTCTCCTCTTGTCCTCTCCTCTCCTCCTCTCCTTTTGTCCTCCCCTCTCCTCCTCTCCTTTTGTCCTCCTCCTCTCCTCTTGTCCTCTCCTCTCCTCCTCTCCTTTTGTCCTCCCCTCTCCTCCTCTCCTTTTGTCCTCCTCCTCTCCTCTTGTCCTCTCCTCTCCTCCTCTCCTTTCTCACCTGTCCACGACTCCTGCACGGTCCCGCGCGTCTCCCGGTATCTTGCTGTTCTGTGCTGCCAGGACCTCTCGTGATGTCACAATCACATGACTGCCGGCTATTGGTTCCTGGCAGTCATGTGATTGTGACATCACGGCAGGTCTTATCAGCACAGACGGCAAGATACCTGGAGATACCGGAGACGCTGGGAGACGACGTGGGCCTCGTGGACAGGTGAGCATAGTCTTTTTTTTTTTTAATTAACCCATTCATTCACTTTTGGAGCGATTTTAGTGTACTGAGCATGCTCAGTACACTAAAATCGGTCCGAGGAGACATAAGATGTTTCCTCGGACCCTGCTCCATAGGGCCCCATGTCAAATTGATCGGGTCGGATCGGATGTGCACTAAATGCCATCCGATCTGGTCCGATCCGAATCTGTCAGATTTTATTTTCGGTGCAAAAATCGGAGTAAGCTCCGATTTTTGCACCGATAAAAAAATCGGACAGATTCGGATCGGACCAAATCGGATGGCATTTAGTGCACATCCGATTCGGTCCGATGCCCATAGGGCTGCATGGGGCCCAAAATCGGTCCGATGCTGTCCGATTTTCATCGGACAGCATCGGAACTGATAAAATCGTTATGTGAAAGCAGCCTAAATAATTCCTGCTTTCAGTGCAGTGCTACCTGAGGGCACATAGATCATGAGAATACAATATTGGCTGTTGGCTTTATCCCTTGTGCACATGCTTTCTCCATAATCTCTGAATCATTTGATGATATCATATACCGTATATGGTGGGATATTTAAAGTCTTTGCAATTTTACTCAAAGACCCAGTTTTCTTTAATTGTCACCAGATATTTAGATGCAGTTGTTCACCGACTGGTGAACCTCTGACCATCTTTGCTTCTAACAGACTTTCTAACATGGTCTTTTTATACACTGGCATGTGTTTTCCATGTGTATTTCAAAAGTATTTTTATTAAGGGATTTTTTTACATACAGGAAAGGTCATAAATAGGGGAAGGAAGGTAATATATACAGAAAGAAGAGAAAGAAAGAAAAAAGAAAGAAAGAAAGAAAGAAAGAAAGAAAGAAAGAAAGAAAGAAAGAAAGAAAGAAAGAAAGAAAGAAAGAAAGAAAGAAAGAAAAGAAAGAAAGAAAGGATCAAGTCTACAGTGACAGATATATATCAATGAGTATCAAGGTGTAGGAATAGAGGTATTTTTAAGTAATATTAACCACATCAGGTTTGAACTTGTGTATACAGTACATATAAATATGTGTGCCAATATAAATGCAATATCTTGCTATAGAAACATGTAACATGAGCCAAGCAGTATAATAGAGATAGATTAGATCTTTAGCTTAAAGTCGTAGTAAAGAAAAATATTAGTGGTGTATTACAACTAGGGATGGGCGAGTCTACTCGCTAGGACTCGTTACTCGGCGAGTAGCAAGGGACTCGCAGGACTCGGTACTCTGCGAGTTTCCCAGCAATTACTCGCACAGCAACGAGTCCAATGGAAATCAATGGCAATCCTAGTTTTGTCAGAGACTCTGACAAAACTAGGATTGCCATTGACTTGCATTGGTCTCATTACTGTGAAAGTAATCGCAGGGAAACTCGCAAAGTAACTGCTGTTACTTTGCGAGCTGAGTCCGGCTGTCTGCTCTGTGCAGGCTGCCGCAGCTCCAGGGTCCTAGAGCCCGCCTGCTCACAGAGATGATGTAGCAGAGCTGCGATTGTTCTGAGTCTGCTCACTCCTTGTGCATAGACATCTATATCTATGCACAGGGGATGTAGCAGAGAGGACATCGCGTTTTGGACTACGTCGGACGGAAGAGGATTTTTTTAATTAAAGATGGAGTCCCTAATGGCTTTTTTTTTTATTTCTAATAAAAATTTTCTCTGTGTTGTGTTTTTTTAACCCTTTATTGGAGATTCTTAGTGGCCGGGTCAAACGTGGCCTGACATTAAGAATCTCGGGCTTAATACCAGCTTGTATAACAAAGCTGGTATTAACCCCTTTATTACCCAGGGTGCCACCGCCACCAGGGCCGCTGGAAGAGCGGGGTTCAGCGCCAGAGGATGGCGCTTCAATGAACGCGCCATCTTCTGGGGCGGCAGCTGGCTGCAATTTGCAGCGGGGGGTGCCCAGAAAGCTTGGGCATCCCTGTGCTGCGGATTCCAGCCCCCAGCTGCTTAGCTGTACCTGGCTAGACATAGAAATTGTGCGGAGCCCCATTCATGAAATTCATGAAATAATTAAAAAAAAGGGCTCCCCTATATTATTGTGTCCGGCCAGGTACAAATAGGCACCTGGAGGTTGGGGGCAGCCCGTCGCTGCCTGCTGGATCCGGCTGGTTCCAGAAATACGGCGAAGCCCACGTGAAATTTTTTTCTGACAAATCCATAAAACAAAGTAAATAAAAGGGACTGCATCTTTATTAACCCCTGGACCATGGGTGAGGGGTTAATAAAGATGCAGTCCCTTTTTTAGGATTGTTTTATTGATTTTTCAGAAAAAAAATTACATGGGCTTCGCCGTATTTCTGGAACCAGCCGGATCCATCAGGCAGCGACTGGCTGCCCCCAACCCCCAGGTGCCTATTTGTACCTGGCCAGACACAAGAATATAGGGGAGCCCTTTTTTTTTATTATTTCATGAATTTCATGAAATAATAAAAAAAAAAAGCGTGGGGCTCCGCACAATTTCTATGTCTAGCCAGGTACAGCTAAGCAGCTGGGGGCTGGAATCCGCAGCGCAGGGATGCCCAAGCTTTCTGGGCACCCCCCGCTGCAAATTGCAGCCAGCAGCCGCCCCAGAAGATGGCGCGTTCATTGAAGCGCCATCCTCTGGCGCTGAACCCCGCTCTTCCAGCGGCCCTGGTGGCGGTGGCACCCTGGGTAATAAAGGGGTTAATACCAGCTTTGTTATACAAGCTGGTATTAAGCCCGAGGTTCTTAATGTCAGGCCACGTTTGACCCGGCCACTAAGAATCTCCAATAAAGGGTTAAAAAAACACAACACAGAGAAAATTTTTTATTAGAAATAAAAAAAAAAGCCATTAGGGACTCCATCTTTAATTAAAAAAATCCTCTTCCGTCCAACGTAGTTCAAAACGCGATGTCCTCTCTGCTACATCCCCTGTGCATAGATATAGATGTCTATGCACAGGGAGTGAGCAGACTGAGAACAATCTCAGCTCTGCTACATCAGGCAGCAGGCGGGCTCTAGGACCCTGGAACTGCGGCAGCCAGCACAGAGCAGACAGCCTGACTCCTTACTGTGCGAGTTTCCCAGCGATTACTTGCACAGTAAACGAGTCCAATGCAAATCAATGGCAATCCTAGTTTTGTCAGAGACTCTGACAAAACTAGGATTGCTTCAGGCTGAAGCTTCCGAGACACATCTGTGATTTGTAAATCGCACACTACTCGCTATTACTCGCTTCCCCATTCATTAACATTGGACTCGCTAGACTCGCAACGAGTAGCGAGTCCCGGGCTCGGACTCGCTAGCGTCAAGCGATTCCGAGTAATTTAGGACTTGCCCATCACTAATTACAACTCAGGAAGATGCTAAAATGACTGGAAAAAGGAGATAGAGGTAGGAAGTTAACGTTCTAGTTGGGCTAGATCATATTTACCGTATATACTCGCGTATAAGCCGAGTTTTTCAGCCCAAAAATTGGGCTGAAAAGTACCCCCCTCGGCTTATACGCGAGTCAGTGCTGTATACCGATGTATACATCGGTACATACCGATGTATACATCGGTATACAGCAGCCCCCGCATCCCCATTAATGCAGGGCCCCCCCAGCCTCGCTCCGGTCACCTGTAAAGCAAACTATACTTATCACTGTCCCGCTGTCCGCGCCCGCTTGCTGCTGCCGTCCGCGATCCTCCATCTTCATGCGTCTTCTTCCTGTTTCTGTGCTCGTCGCAGGCAATGACGTCATTCCCTGCGACGAGCACAGGAAACAGGAAGAAGACGCATGAAGATGGAGGATCGCGGACGGCAGCGGCGAGCGGGCGCGGGACAGAGGGACAGTGATAAGTATAGTTTGCTTTACAGGTGACCGGAGTCAGGCTGGGGGGGCCCTGGATTACTGGGGATACTGTATACTACCGCTGGGGCTGCTATACACTACTACTGGGGCTGTATACACTACCACTGGGGCTGCTATATACTACCACTGGGGCTGTATATACCTCTGGGGCCCTGTATACTACCACTGAGGCTGTATAAACCACTGGGGATGTATATACTGCTGGGGCCCTGTATATACCACTGGGGCTGTATATACTACTAGGGCTGCTATATACTACCACTGGGGCTGTATATACTGCTGGGGCTCTGTATACTACCACTGGGGCTGTATGTTGTGGACTACCTGCATCACCTAATCCGTCGGGAAATGGGTCAAACTCCACACATAACACCTGAGGAGTGGAGATGGATGTCCGACCTATGTACCGTCCTCCAAAACTTTGAGGACTCCACCAAGATGGTGAGCGGCGACGACGCCATTATTAGCGTCACCATACCACTAATCTGCCTTCTAAAACGGTCTCTGCTGAAAAACAAAGAGGATGCATTGCAGGCCGAGCGCGATGACTTGGAGCAAGAAACAGTAGTGGGTGTGGGTGAAAACACACAGCCCAGCCTCATCTCATCACAACGTGCAGTGGAGGACTATGACGAGGAGGAGGAGGATGAAGACGTGGAGCAACTCTCTGGCCAAATTGAGGATATGACATGCACACCAGTCATACCCTCGATTCTGCGTGGCTGGCCAGAGGACAGTGGAGATGAGGAGGAGGAGGAGGAGGAAGACAGCATGTTCAGTCATCATGTTGGTCTGGATACTGAAGTGATGGCTGTTAAGAGTCTGGCGCACATGGCTGACTTTATGGTAAGCTGCCTGGCTCGTGACCCTCGCATTCACAACATCTTGGCCGACAATCAGTACTGGTTGGCAACACTGTGAGACCCACGCTACAAGGAGAACTTTATGTCTCTCATTCCTGAGGCGGAGAGGTCAGCCAAAATGCAGCATTTCCAGAAGGCTATAGTCACGGAAGTAGGCAAATCATTCCCCTCACAAAACGCTAGCGGCATAGGTCAGGAATCGGTGGACAACCAAGGCGTACGGCCTAGAGGGGCACAAGTCCAATCCGCCAGAGGTAGGGGATCAGTCTTTACGATGTGGGACAGTTTTCTCAGCCCCTCACGTACCACAGCCCCTGAGGTGCGGGGTAGTGCCACAAGAAATGCTAAGTTTGGCCAGATGCTGAAGGAGTACCTTGCAGATCAAACAACTGTACTGCTAAATTCCTCTGTGCCTTACAATTATTGTGTCTCCAAGCTGGACACGTGGCATGAATTGGCTCTTTACACCTTGGAAGTCCTGGCCTGCCCTGCCGCTAGAGTTTTGTCAGAGCATGTTTTCAGAGCCGCAGGTGGAATCATTACTGATAAACGCAACCGCCTGTCAACTGAAAATGCTGACAGGCTGACTCTGATCAAGATGAACAAGGGCTGGATTGGGCCAGACTTCACCACACCACCAACAAATGACAACTGAATTTAAATTTTGTTATGGGAATTTGCCATGTACCTCCATTCACCCATGGGTACACACTTCTGGACTTCCGAGTGTCCAAGTGTGGGATCAGTAATGTCCGTGGACGTGTACTCGGCCTGGTGGAAGGAAGGAGGATCAGGTTGGGAAATGTGCGGTGCAGTATCACGGCTACTGACACTTGACCGTGTGGAAGACAGGGTGTTTGTGGAGGTGCCAATCTGACTTGAAGCATTATCCGCTATCCAAGTAACAACCTGTTGACACTGGTGTTGGTTCAAGAGCGGTGTACTGCAGCGGGCCCCAAGAATTTGGGACAGGACGTGTGAGCGAGTAGATGTGCCCCTTTCTTGTTACGAAATTAGTGCTTGCACACGACCTCGGCCTCTGCCTGCACCACCATCCCGTTCACTTCCTTGTTCCTTGCCAACGCCCTTGCGCATTTTGCTTGTATACAGCGACAACAGTCTGGTGACTGTAATGGTCACAGGAGAGTAGGATTTTAGTCCCTAACCTGTATCAAGGTAGTAAGTACACCAGTCTGGTGACTCTAATGGTCACAGGAGATTAGAATTTTAGTCCCTAACCTGTATCAAGGTAGTAAGTACACCAGTCTGGTGACTGTAATAGTCACAGGAGAGTAGGATTTTAGTCCCTAACCTGTATTAAGGTAGTAAGTAAACCAGTCTGGTGAATGTAATGGTCACAGGAGAGTAGGATTTTAGTCCCTAACCTGTATTAAGGTAGTAAGTACACCAGTCTGGTGACTGTAATGGTCACAGGAGATTAGGATTTTAGTCCCTAACCTGTATCAAGGTAGTAAGTACACCAGTCTGGTGACTGTAATGGTCACAGGAGATTAGGATTTTAGTCCCTAACCTGTATTAAGGTAGTAAGTACACCAGTCTGGTGACTGTAATGGTCACAGGAGATTAGAATTTTAGTCCCTAACCTGTATCAAGGTAGTAAGTACACCAGTCTGGTGACTGTAATAGTCACAGGAGAGTAGGATTTTAGTCCCTAACCTGTATTAAGGTAGTAAGTAAACCAGTCTGGTGAATGTAATGGTCACAGGAGAGTAGGATTTTAGTCCCTAACCTGTATCAAGGTAGTAAGTACACCAGTCTGGTGACTGCAATAGTCACAGGAGAGTAGGATTTTAGTCCCTAACCTGTATTAAGGTAGTAAGTACACCAGTCTGGGGGACTGTAATGGTCACAGGAGAGTAGGATTTTAGTCCCTAACCTGTATCAAGATAGTAAGTACACCAGTCTGGTGACTGTAATAGTCACAGGAGAGTAGGATTTTAGTCCCTAACCTGTATTAAGGTAGTAAGTACACCAGTCTGGTGACTGTAATGGTCACAGGAGATTAGGATTTTAGTCCCTAACCTGTATTAAGGTAGTAAGTACACCAGTCTGGTGAATGTAATGATCACAGGAGATTAGGATTTTAGTCCCTAACCTGTATCAAGGTAGTAAGTACACCAGTCTGGTGACTGTAATGGTCACAGGAGAGTAGGATTTTAGTCCCTAACCTGTATTAAGGTAGTAAGTACACCAGTCTGGTGACTGTAATGGTCACAGGAGATTAGGATTTTAGTCCCTAACCTGTATCAAGGTAGTAAGTACACCAGTCTGGTGAATGTAATGGTCACAGGAGAGTAGGATTTTAGTCCCTAACCTGTATCAAGGTAGTAAGTACACCAGTCTGGTGACTGTAATAGTCACAGGAGAGTAGGATTTTAGTCCCTAACCTGTATTAAGGTAGTAAGTACACCAGTCTGGTGACTGTAATGGTCACAGGAGATTAGGATTTTAGTCCCTAACCTGTATCAAGGTAGTAAGTACACCAGTCTGGTTAATGTAATGGTCACAGGAGAGTAGGATTTTAGTCCCTAACCTGTATCAAGGTAGTAAGTACACCAGTCTGGTGACTGTAATGGTCACAGGATATTAGGATTTTAGTCCCTAACCTGTATCAAGGTAGTAAGTACACCAGTCTGGTGACTGTAATGGTCACAGGAGAGTAGGATTTTAGTCCCTAACCTGTATTAACCTCCCTGGCGGTATGATTATGTCAGGAATTTTGTGCTAAAAGCGGTACCATTTTTTGGCATGGAAATTTGGTGTTATGTACTGTAACATAGTAACATAGTAACATAGTTTTTAAGGTTGAAGGAAGACTTTAAGTCCATCTAGTTCAACCCATAGCCTAACATGTTGATCCAGAGGAAGGCAAAAAAAAACCCATGTGGCAACACTAAGCTCCATATTGGGGGAAAAAATTCCTTCCTGACTCCAGATACGGCAATCAGACTAATTCCCTGGATCAACGCCCTATCAAAGAATCTAGTATATATAACTGGTAATATTATAGTTTTCAAGAAAGGCATCCAGGCCCTTCTTAAATGTTAGTAGTGACTCACTCATTACAACATCATGTGGCAGAGAGTTCCATAGTCTCACTGCTCTTACAGTAAAGAATCCGCGTCTGTGATTATGATTAAACCTTCTTCCCTCCAGACGTAGAGGATGCCCCCTTGTCCCAGTCTCAGGCCTAAGAGTAAAGAGATCATTAGAAAGGTCTCTGTACTGCCCCCTCATATATTTATACATTATTATAAGATCACCCCTAAGCCTTCGTTTTTCCAAGCTAAATAACCCCAAGTTTAATAACCTGTCTTGGTATTGCAGACCCCTTAGTCCTCTAATAACTTTTGTCGCTCTTCTCTGGACCCGTTCTAGTTCAGCTATGTCTTTCTTATACACCGGAGACCAGAATTGTACACAGTATTCTAAGTGTGGTCGCACTAGTGACTTGTATAGAGGTAAAATTATGTTCTCCTCATGAGCATCTATGCCTCTTTTAATACATCCCATTATTTTATTTGCCTTTGCAGCAGCTGCCTGACACTGGCCACTAAATGTGAGTTTGTCATCTACCCATACACCCAGGTCTTTTTCAGTGACAGTTTTGCCCAGTGTTTTACAATTAAGCACATAATTATACCTTTTGTTTCCTCTGCCCAAGTGCATGACTTTACATTTATCCCCATTAAAGCGCATTTGCCATTTAGCAGCCCAAGCTTCTAGTTTACATAAATCCTCCTGTAATATAAAATTGTCCTCCTCTGTATTGATTACCCTGCAGAGTTTAGTGTCATCTGCAAATATTGAGATTCTACTCTGTATGCCCCCTACAAGGTCATTAATAAATATTATAAATAAAAGCGGGCCCAACACTGACCCCTGTGGTACCCCACTGTTAACTGTGACCCATTTTGAGTGTGTTCCATTAATAACCACCCTTTGTTTCCTATCACTAAGCCAGTTCTTAACCCACTTACACATATTTTCCCCTATCCCCATTGCCCTCATTTTATGTATCAACCTTTTGTGTGGCACCGTATCAAAAGCTTTTGAAAAGTCCATATACACCACATCCACTGCATTTCCTTGGTCCAGTCCAGAACTTACTTCTTCATAGAAGCTTATTAGATTAGTTTGACAGGAACGGTCCCTCGTAAAACCATGTTGATAATGGGTCATGAGGTTATTTTTCTTCAGATACTCCAGTATAGCATCTCTTAGAAAACCCTCTAGGATTTTACCCACAGTAGAGGTTAAGCTTACTGGCCTATAATTTCCAAGTTCAGTTTTTGTCCCCTTTTTGAATATTGGCACCACATTTGCTATACGCCAGTCCTGTGGTACAGACCCTGTTATTATGGAATCTTTAAATATTAAAAATAATGGTCTATCTATGACAGTACTTAATTCCTGCAGCACTCTGGGGTGTATCCCATCTGGGCCCGGGGATTTGTCAATTTTAGTGATTTTTAGACGATGCCGTACTTCCTCTTGGGTTAAGCAGGTGACGTTTAATTGAGAATTTTTGTTATCACTGTAGGCCTGCAATTCTTAGTAATTACCTGATCAAAGAAGACTCTAGCCTTCCTAGCGGTATTCCCGAGCCTGACTCGGGGTTGACATTCACTGCCAGAAGCGGTAAACCCGAGTAAAGCTCGGGCTTACCCGCGGTCGCGGCAGATGCGGTGAAAAAACCGCATCTGCCGCGATTGCCGCATAGCCGCCGCATAACCGCTGCACTTGCGGCGCGGTTGCGGTAATCGCCATAGTAAGTATAAGGGGACTTGCGGCAGGTGCGGTAAGTGCGGTAAGTGCGGTTTTGCACTTGCGGCAGGTGCGGCCGCGGAAAAAACCGCATCTGCCGCGATTGCCGCATAGCCGCCGCACTTGCGGCGCGGTTGCGGTAATCGCCATAGTAAGTATAGGGGGACTTGCGGCAGATGCGGCAAGTGCAGTTTTGCACTTGCGGCAGGTGCGGCCGCGAAAAAAACCGCACTTGACACACCTGCCGCAAGTGCAAAACCGCACTTGCCGCACCTGCCGCAAGTCCCCCTATACTTACTATGGCGATTATCGCAACCGCGCCGCAAGTGCAGCGGTTATGCGGCGGCTATGCGGCAATCGCGGCAGATGCGGTTTTTTCACCGCATCTGCCTCGACTGTCGGTAAGTCCGAGCTTGACTCGGGGTTACCGCTTCTGGCAGTGAATGTTAACCCCGAGTCAGGCTCGGGAATACCTCTAGGAAGGTTAAGGTAGTAAGTACACCAGTCTGGTGACTGTAATGGTCACAGGAGATTTGGATTTTAGTCCCTAACCTGGATCAAGGTAGTAAGTTTAACAGTCTGGTGACTGTTATGGTCACAGAAAAGCTTGGATTCCGATCTGTATCACGCTGCCTATATCCTCCTAGATTAGTCTGAGAAGGACTGTTGTGGTCAGCAGCAGTTTGCAGCCCTGCTCTGGATCTACCTATGAGGGCCGCAAATCTGTCCCTAAGCAGCAGCAGACACTCTCCCTACACTCACTGTCTGGATGCCTGTGTGCAGAGCACAGCGCGGCCGGGTCTTATAAAGGCTCGGTCACGCTGTGCAGGCCAGCCAATCACTGCAATGCCACAACTAACAGGGCTGTGGCATTGCAGTGGTCTGCCAGCCAATCCCTGCATGTGGACTGGCTCTCAAAAGAGCGCCAACATACAGAGATGACGACCACGAGCACAGCACCAGTATCGCGAGATTACTCGGTGCTCGCCCAGTAGCCCGAGTACAGTGATACTCGAGCGAGTACTGAGTAGTGGCGAGCATGCTCGCTCATCACTACTAACTAGCTTATAAATCTACAAAAAGAATTAACAAAGCTGTCACTATAGAAATTCTTCCTACGAAGGCATCTGACTAGCAGATTCTCCCAAAGGAGACATTTGACTAGAAGACGTTGGAGAGCCTCTTTTGGGGGCTAAAGTTTCGGTCATGATCCTTCTACAGACCTGATTTAAGTTAAGGACTCCAAAATCAAGAGATGATAATACTAAGATCCCATAGGATTTTCAGACTATCGTCCACATTATGGATGGATATGGTTTTACTCTGATAAACAAAGAAGATTTTAGTGGGGTCAAATCCCTAGCGGTAAGGAATGTTTTTAGAGCGGAGAGTATCTGTAATCTTTGAAAGTTCTTTCTATGAACCATTGTATCTTTAGATAAGTCCACAAAGACTCTGATGTGTTTATGAGGTTTAAGTGGGGTCTTGTTTTCCCTAAGGTAGTACATAAATCCTTAGTGTGTTGGAAGTAGAATTTGGAAATTACATCTCTGGGTACATCTTGTCAAAGAAAATTTGGCTTCGTAATTCTGTTTGCTCTTTCAATTACTAAATCCAGATTGGACAGTTCAGGAACAACCTTTTTAACCATATCTTTAATATAGGACTGTAATTGTTCACTTTTTACCATATCTGGGATCCTTCTGATTTTTAAATTATGTCTCCTTTCATGGTCCTCCTGGACCTAATAGAATTAAGCTCCTTTTTATGGAACACTACTTCATAATAATTTTTTTTGCTTATATTGGATAATTCCAGTATCTCCGCCTCATTCCGTTAAGTTCTGATTGCCATTGCTTCTAAAGATGATTTTAAGAAATTGAAGCGGTTGTTTAGATCTGCTTTAAGAGATGACTTAAAAGAAGAATATAGACTAAAAAGAACTTCCTGTCAAACGGTCTGTCCCAGTCAGAGTCCTGGAATGAGTCTTTTTGGCCTGGGTCATCAGCTTTTTCTTGTCTTTGGCAATGTCTTATGGGGCTAGAAGTCTGGGAAGAATTTCCATCCTCCAGGTCACAATCCACTTCAGAATCAGACTGACGACTTCAGGTGTCAATTTTAGGATCTAACTCCTTCCTCTTTACTCTAGCAGTAGATGATTTGTAAAGGATGGAATCGTCCACAGTGGGATTAGACTTTTTAGACCAAGGGTCCCTAGTGTTGGATTTGTTGGGAGTTCTGTTGGGAGATCTTGAACGGTCTTCCCGTCTGGTGCGTCTTGGCTTAGAGTCAGGTTGTGATGTTTTAATTGGGCTATTCACTGGTTTAGTGTTTTTGGATTTGGTAGAAGCTATGTGTGCAAAATTAGGAAACACTTAAGGCAGAATAAGTTATAAAATCTACAAAAAAAGAACTCCCAGCAAGGATTCAGTGTATGCGTCAAAATGAAAAGTAATAATGTCTATGTTAAATTGAGGTATCAAATTATAAATTTCTATCTAAATTGGACCCTGTCTCTTTAAAATATGATGTTCTCTCTTAGGTTCAGTATGGCAGTATTCAAGGTCTGGGAGAAGTGTTGTTTGGTTTATATGGTTTATCTTATTAATACGGGTTTCCTAGTGAGATTAGTGCTTTTGGACTTAGAAAAGGCTATATATACAAAGATTTAGTAAAGGGTCTAAGACTAGAAGCAGCAAGTAATCAACTCACTAGTTTTTGTACTATCTATAACAAGTCACGAAATGTGGGTTAAGACTACTTTAAGAATGCAGTTTGTTTCTCCAAGGTTTCAATTGTATTGGTGGGAAGTAGGTAAATTAAGTCCGCCAAGGTAAACTTCCTGTAACAATGATGTGACTCAAACCACTCCCAGGAGTCTAGAGTTTAAGCAAAGTAGGACAAATTTCCACTGGAGTATATAACAGCAAGTATGTAATGATATGTAATATTTAACTTCACTCCTAGCCAAAAATTGTAGATTTAATATTAAATGTGGCCTGTATCACTCAGAGTGAAAAACTAGCTGTCCATATATCAGTTGTGTGTAATTTGTAAGCGACTGTTACTAAGTAATGTACTTCTCCCAGTCAACGGAAAATACACTAATATCTATAAAATGAGTGCTTTAGCACAGGTGAAAAAGCAATAACCATATTGGTGTAAATAATTACAATGTAAAAAAATACAATATAAACAATCCTAAACAATTTAAAAAATTTAAAAAAAGGACTGTAAAAAGAATTTGAGTAGTTAAAGAACCAAAAACCCAAAGCTTCTGACAAGAATTTAGAGTTATTTCTGCTTATAAACACTTAAAAATTAGCTTTATACCAAGATGTAGAAGTTTAGCTTTATACCAAGATTTAGATGCTTTCCTGTATATAACATGGAGCTCTATGCTATTTACGTAATAACGCTTGAAGAATTGCGTAGGAGCTACGTTTGCGCATCGGCCTGCTGGTTACTAAGTAACGATGTAAACATCGCTTTCTCTGCGCAATTTGCTCTAGACAATGGAGTTCAATGTACAAACTCTCACTAAGACACCCCACAAACTGCTCAGAGCAACCGCGCTGTCACCAGTCGATCTCCGAGGTAATAGACCTCAGAGATGGACCGATGGAGGTCCTTCCAGCACTGGGGAGGTGGATCTGACCCCCAACCCCTATACCCACACAAGATAGACAAGGTAAGCCGGACTGAGCCTTAATACTACAACAGAGACCACGGTAAACAGCTGGGAGTCGGGTAAAATTGCAGACATGCCAGTCCAACTTGATTGAAGGTCCAGATCCCGGCAGGGACCCTCCAGTTCCTCTTTATTGAAGATTATCACAGTCCAAGTTGCTAGATGGTCTAGGTGACGATGAGGACCCACCAGTTCTGATTGATTATAGGTCACAGCAGGTCTGAATCTTTTCCTGGACTGCTTGTCCCCTCCTCCAGGTGCTTTGCTATGTTTCTGTCCCAAAATTGCAGTCTGTGCAATAAGCTCAATAAAGCAGGAGTTTCGGTGATGTTATAATCGCTGCTATGGAAACCATACGTGTGTCCACCCACAGCAGAATGGTTGTTGGTTTAGCTGCTTGATGTAAACCACAGCGGGCTTTCCAAAGGACCTCAGAAGCACTAATAGGTCCAGATATGTAGTGGATGGTCCAAGGCAGCTCCAGATGGGATCCCAAACAGGAACAAATCCACAATAAGGGGTTTCAAAGCAGAACTAGAGTCCAATAAACAATGTTATAAATCCTGGTTCTCATCTACAACTCAGCTGTGTGAGCCGCGGGTAAAGGGCTCCATAGCTCCCTCTTCAAGGTGTTGAAGAGAAGGAGTATAAATCAAGTCCCAGGGTCCCAGAATCCAGTCCAAAAGAAGCTTGTTGATGTCTTGAAGTCCTATAATTGCTTTTCTTGGGTAATTAACCCATTAAGGGTCAATTACCTGTTGCTTTAGTGCTGTGAGCAGAGGAGCTCTCTCAGCCTGCATCCAGTCAGGCCAATGTTTTTCATTTGTACCACTTACTTTCTCAGCATTTGGCTATCCCTGTCCCAACTTTTTGCTGCAATCAATTTCTAAACTTGTTAGTTTTTATTAAAATTAAATCGAGTAATGTCTAATATTCAACTTCTTGGTTCTGTTCTATATTGTGAATAAAATATGGTCACATGAGATTGCCAAATCATTGCAAACGTGTAATTTTTACATTTCACACAACATCCCAACGTTTTGGGAACTTGGGATTTACATAACATTGTGTAATGTAGCATTAACCCATACAGCACAGATATAGATCAGTAAAGACCTACTCATAGGATGTTTAGATTGTGAGCCTCAATGGGGACAGCATTACTGATGTATGTAAAGTGCTATGGAATTAATAGCGCTATATAAATGAATAAATATTATATTATTATAACTAAATTTAAAAGCAAATATTTATATTGGAACCAACCATTATTCCTACAACCAGAAGTATCTGCCTAATAAGAGAGATGTAAAAAATATATAAAGCAGAGAGCGCACCTGTGAAGGACCTTCTCGGGGTAAGATTTATGATGGGCCAAGTAACCGCTCACCTTTTGGAGTTGTGCGCCCTCCACATCCCCAGGTTACACTCCAAGCTGGTGCACTGTCCGCCGAGGGCCCTGCTGCCGGCTCCTCGGTGATCGCGGTCGTGACTTCCATGTCACGTGACGCTGACCTGGAACTTTGTCACCACAGGTCCTGCGGTTCTCACTCCGCTCTCCTAGGAAACCCCAGGTCCTTGCAGCTACTTGTTAAGCGATGTTTCCCAGCCAGAGCTGCTCCTGCTGATCTTCCAAAGGGGAGTAATGACATATGATGTGTAAATAATTACCGGCTTAGTGGAGCACTGGATGGAGAAACAAACAGGGGTCAAGATTAAAACAGACCTTTATTGGCCCCTTGTGCTGCCACTACGCGTTTCAACAGCTAATCAGTTGTCTTCATTAGGGGATACTACCTGATGAAGACAGCTGATTAGCCATCAAAGCGCATAGTGGCAGTACAAGGGGCCAATAAAGGTCTGTTTTTCTTGACCCCTGTTTGTTTTTCCATCCCAGCCCTTCACTAAGCCGGTAATTATTTCCCCATCATACGAATAAGAGAGCTGGACCTAAATATGACTAGATAAACCAAAAGAAAAAGAAAAGTGGTGCTACAAAATATCTCACAAATAACTTTATTAAATATAAAATATGATAATGGATTTGTTAAGAAACAGAGTAACTCAATGGAGGACTAACAGCAAACCTCCCAAGGCTATAAAGTTGGTATGCCCACATCTCCATTGCAATATATTCCCCTGTGGTTAACATATACATTAAATAGAAGAGTATAGGATGCAAAATTACATAGTAATGATGTGGAGCCCTGTTAGGTGTGTAGCCCTGTGCCAACGCACATTTCACCTACCTTCATTAAGGTATGTTATTCCATGGAATACAAAATTAGATCAGCGGTAGGAAAAATTTAAAGGCAAAGCTTATTGTTATTTGCTGAAATTATGTCCTTGTGCCTCATTTTGATGACCACCATTTTAGCAAAATCATTATCCTTGCCTTGAGTACAAAAAAAGTGTTTGGTTTGGACCAGCTACAGTTTATATAGTAGGTTGTAATAATTCATGAAAATCCGGAGAAAAATATAACATGTAATGATTTGCTATAATTGCAGCAGAGTAGACTGTGTGACAGACAACAGGTAACCTTTCTGCCAATCTCTCTAATTGCACCGGAAAGGTAAAAGCTTCATTTATGTATTAACTTATCCTTCACTATTGATTAACAAAAAGTGGAAGCACTTTGAGAAAGATATTATTATGGCCATAAGGTGGGCGGTTACAACATTACACTATACAAACATCGTACTAATAATGCGGTAGTGAAATAATAGGACATGTCAGAAATTAAAAAGAGCCTTTCAGCAGTTTTTAATATGTTGAAGGTTTCTTTCCTATTTTACTTACGCAGTTCCTCTTAGTATGAATAGTCTTGTTCTGGTCCAATTTCAGATAGATGGGCCATTTTGTTTAGTGCTATTTTTTATGGCCTTTACCAAGGGGGTGGTGCTCACGAAGTAATAAAGCAGAACCCCACTGCCCCCCTTCTGAGAATCCTGTGAGTCATGACACATTAGCAAACACCATAAATATTAACACTAAACTAAAAACCCATATCTCTGGAACCTTATGGCTGATTAAAAAAAAGAAAAGAATGAAAGAAAAACAGCATACTCAGAGGAACGGTAGGGAAAAACTTAAATCATTTTTGACTTGGTTGAACGTTTTTTATACTCCTATCAAACTAACACAATAAATGTTTTGTACATAGGATATACATTAAGATTCAGAATGGAAAGCATAATAAGATACAAGAAATGCAATGATATATAGATAGATATGATGTACTGAACTAATCTGTGGCTAAATATGTCCATGATATGGTAGCTTTTTAAATATTGCTGTAGAACCTCTTGTTTGGCAAAATATTTATGTTTTAGGGGTAAAATGTCCTATCCTGTAGTCTGTTGAATTGATAAGATAACATGCAACTAATTAGAAACTTGTATGTATGTGTAGTTTATTGATACCTGAGCCCATTTATTGAGCTGATATCAATGTCTGCCATCATTGACCCTTGACATTTGAGTATGTAAAACTTCAAAGACTTTTATTTCTTTGACTTTTTCTTTCTCATGCTTTTCTTAACCCATATTTCTGGAAGTTTGGAGAAAAGCACATATATTAATTTATATATAGTTTCAATTAATTACCAAATACTTTTTACACTTTAATTTAAATTTAACTAACTCGATTATATAATTTCTTTTTCAATTACTTTTATCAAATTGTAATTGTGCCGAAAACTATTTGAATCACAAATTATGATCTATAAAGTCTTTAGAAGTACAAAACTAAAATAGGACAGTTATATAAATATTCTTACTTTTTCATAGCTTTTTATATAGCATGTTCAAAGTCAGCTGGTTTTATACATCTCTATGACAATATTTATTCATCGTGTTTTTCAAGTCAGGTAGATAGAGAGAATTTTTATGTATTATGCTATGTCAGCTTTAAGGTCCAAAAAGTTATAGCAAAAGTGTTCCTTCATTTTCAACTTTGAAAAGTATGTATTTATTCGTTTCTGTGATATTCTGGCTTGGTCTATGTAGTTCAAGTATGCTCTGGGTCATTTTATAATGAAAAATATGTGTCTTGGCACACAACAGAATAATAAAAGAAAGTCCATTCTTTTTATGACCCAAAACTTAACAACTATGGTGTTTTTATGAAGCGAAATCTCCAGGTTGCGCTCTCCAATGAATAATATTAAAGAAGAATTAATTTCTAAAGTTAATCTATTTGAGTCCATATAGTTACTTCTCTTCATGTAAGTTAATAGAATTAAGAAAAAATGTATTTATGTCTTTCTGTACTAATGCTTGGATCCCATGGTGCAGCTGCTGTGTGCAGCCAGAAGTCACATCCACTTACAGATGTAGCAAAAGTTATTATAAGTCACAACACAATATTTTGATAAGTTGTCACAGAAGTTTATCTCTCCTAATAGGATTAAGATAATTTAACACTGCATAAGTCTAATGTTAAGTTGGGTGTAAAAATTACCCTTTTTTGTATCACGTTGTTCAGTGTTTTGTTATCTGATTCAACATAACATTGGTTACATTTTTCCATTTTCGAGCCACTGGACATTTTTAAAGTGTAGCACTTTCTACTCAGAAGAAGCCACTGGTTGTAAAACTGGAAGGTACTTCAGCCAAAAAAGGCAGAAGAAACTGTAGAGGAACACTGTGTGAAAAGTTGATTACGTAACGGCATTTAGAAGGGTGATCTTGAAACTATCTTGCCAAAATAAGGACCAAAAGAAAGACGACTGTAATTTATACAAACTTACAATCAACGTTCAGCATAGGTTTAAATGCAGGAACACTTGTATGACTTAGAGTAACTTCCATGATTTCACTTTGAAGAATGAAAATTTTAATCTGTCAGAACTAGAGATGAGTAAACCTTTTGAAGTTCAGATTCGGCTTGGTTTTCCGAACGGGCATATGTTCGCCGAATAGATCAGAAAACAGTTCGCCGAACTTCTGAATTTGATTCAAATCAATGGGAGGCAAATTCAAGGGCCTACAAAATACCTCCAATGCTTTTATGGGGCCCAAATGCTGACCAAACAGCTTAAATTAGAGACAGACACTAGGAAAAGTGCCATTGTGGAACCCCATGGGTTAATGTGCCACAGTAACATCACCAAGGGTTAATTCCCCACACAACCCACAACACTACACTAGCGCCTCCAGGCCAGAAGGGGGAGCTAAAGCTGCTTCCCTATATATTCTGATGTGGAGAGGAAGTGAGCAGTTAGTTCAGTTCCTGAGAGAACTGAAGAAGAAGGACTGGGGTGTAAAGGAGGTGCCTTAGGCTCCCCCCACGGTCTGCTGCTCAATTCCAGGCCTAGCCGGGGTCTGAGGGAAGGAGTTAAGAGAAACAGAGGAACACATCTGGGAGACTGAGTTACCCTATAACTCGCCCTGGAGGAGTGCAAAGACTGGATACCGGATCCGAAATTGTGCCTGACACAAGCAGCACAGTAAACACCGGACTAGTGGAGGTTATATATCTTCAGTGTACCACAGCAAAACAACACGGTGGGGTCAGAAACACAAAGATAAGACTCAAGTTGCCTAGCAAGTGGGTGCCCATGAGAGGAGACAGGGCCAGCAGCCTAGCTAAAGCGGCAGCAGGGCCACACACAAAGCGCAGAAGTGGAAAGCCAAGGACCCGGCCAGGGTGGGAGCAGCCCGGCCCTGGTACAGACTCCGTGGACAGTACTCAGCTGTATACCATCTGCTACAGTAAAGACTTAGAAAACTACAAAACCGTGAGTCTGTGTAATCCTTGCGCTCAAGCCCTACTTTCCCTCACAAACTGCTATCCTCTCTACCACTACCTCTACCCTGCATCATCTATAGACTTTTATCACCACTGCCCCGGGGAACAAGGCTCTGCCTGTGGAGAGCCGCTACATCATCGGCTGCCAAACATCATCCCCGGAGGTTCTGCAGCAGCGGTGGTCACCCTGACCACATACCACAGGTGGCATCACGACTTTCTCCCCTGTAAATACCCCCATTACTTGTGGGCTCAGGACACAGTCCGGACCAAGACTGCCGTGATTCCCCATGATACCCCGGTCTGGTACTGAGTACCCCGTCCCAGTGGGCTCCACAACTTGGCGTCACAAACAGGATCTACTGTGCTCGGTAAACCGAGCATTGTGTGCCATGCTTTGTGTGAGAAACTGTTTTAATTACCACCATTGCAGAATGCGCGATGCACAGAATTTAAACTGCGCCACAAGGACTGTATTTTTGAATTGCCGCCATTACAAAACGCAAGACTCACAGGAAGAAAAGGGGGCATGCCATTGTGGGCGGCACTCTGTGAAGCGCTCTGACATCATCCGGATGGGAATAGAATCCTTGTTGCACAGCGGAACCTTGAGCAGACATCCAGACGAAAGCGGAAGACAGGAGGGTCGACCTTAACTAATGGGGCACAGGATGTCACAACAAGGAGATGCTGCGGCACCGAGCAGCGGCGGAGCACCCAGCGGTGCTACAGCACCGGATAACAGAGGAGCACCCAGTGGTGCTGTGGCGCAAGACGCAGCACCCATCATGCCGCTCCTGATGCCATACAGTTTGGGAGCAATGTGGCTACCACAATATTCAGGTGAGCCCAATACCCTCAATGACTTTATTACCAGAATGAAAGCATACTATGTTATGTGCCGCCTGACTGAAGCACAGCGTATGATTATTAAACAGTTAACCAGCAATGTACGGCGAGAAGTAGCAGCCTGGCTGGACACAGACAAAGATACTGTAGAGCATCTTGTGGCTGGACTAAAAGCAGCATTTGAGTCCAGTGCTGACACCCGGGCTAAAATGAGGTTCTTTGGATGTCAACAAAAGCTTAAGGAGAGCACAAGGGACTATGCCTTAAACTTGCAGGAAGCGCTCAAAGCACTTAAACTAGCAGAACCTGCCTTAGCCCTGGGAGCTGATAAAATGGTAATCGATCAGTTCATAGAAGGCCTCCTATCCCCTTCTCACAGAGGACAGTTGAGTATGATGATTATCCAGAATCCCAGAATGACTTTTGCAGAGTTAAAAGATAGAGCCATCCGTCTTCAGCAGATAGAGGAGCCCCGAGATATAAACTTTACTCAAGGCCCCCCAGAAGCCAGGAGCATCAGCGACATCTGCCATGTCCGAGACTGTTGCTGAACACAGAGAGCCTATCTCTAATGAGGCCCTCAACTAAAAGCTAGATGCCCTGACAGATACTGTTGTTTCCATGGCTAGAGTCATAAAGGAGCTGCGTGGATCCAAGCCTGCACCCAAGATCAGGTTGGCGACCAGCAAGGAGGATGTCCCGTGGATGAGGCCCAGGAAGTACCAAGTGACGAGAGGATGACCCAGCGACCACTACCAGCCGGATGGACAGCCCATTTGCCGCCATTGCAAGAAGCCAGGCCACTTTGCCCGGGAATGTGCTTTAAACGAGGATCCCCTGGTAAGGCGGGTCGCTCCTCAGGAATGAACTCTCAAGGTCCTTTAGCCTGGTATGACAAGTTCATGGGAGGTCATCCCTATTGTGTTGGATGGCATTCCCTTCAGTGCCTTGTTGGATACCGGGTCCCAGATAACATCAATTCTACATGTTCTCTACAAAAGTTACTGGGCTGATTCAGACATTAGTAGTGTTCCATCCAACCTTGCATTGAACTTATGGGCTAGCAATGGTGAACTAATACCACAAGTTGGGTTCAGAGAAATGACCATTCAGATTGGGAAGGTAGATTTGCAGAGCCAGGGTATTATTATTGTAGATGTTGACCGGTTAGAACGTGAACCAGTAATGTTACTAGGAATTAATGTAATTGAAAATTGTTTTTCTGAGGTAATTACTGTCTTACAGCAGATCGCCGAGACTGCCAGAACTGGGCAACAGAGACTCCTGCAAAAGGAAATAAGGAAATAAAAGCCCTGATGCTTAAACAGCAGGTAGAAATATTAGGTGGTGAAATTGGCAGTGTACCAGTAAGTGACCCGATACCCATTGAAACACCTCCCAAAACTGAAATGTTGAACTGGTGTAGAGCCGCAATAGGCATTAAAAAGCGAGACTATCAAGCCCTGGTAGAACCCGTGTACTCAGACAGTAGGCCCACTATACTGATGGCCAGAGGAGTAGTTGAGGTACACCAAGGAAGAGTGCCATTACGCCTTCTAAATTGCAGGGAAGAAGAGGTCACCCTACTATAAGTATGCTACCATGGCTTAATTATTCACGGTTGATAACAATGCCATCACAGCCATCGAGCCCTTGAACCTGTCAAGTCAGGCAAATGACAATGGCTCAGGGGAAAAGCTGGAGGATTGGTGCCAAAAGCTACACGTGGGTACCAGTTCTACTCCTCCCCATCAAAAGCATGGAGTATACTGGGTAGTAAAAGAATATGAACAGATATTCAGCAAACACCCGTTAGACTTTGGGCAAATTAAAGGGGTAGAGCACATTATACCCACAGGTAACCATCAGCCTATAAAAGAGAGGTATAGACCATTACCACCCGCTCACTACCAAACCACCAAAGACATGCTCAAAGAAATGAAATCTGCAGGTGTAATAAGAGACAGTTGTAGCCCCTGGGCAGCACCTTTAGTGTTAGTTAAAAAGAAGGACGGGACCATGAGAATGTGCTTAGACTACCAGCAGATCAACCACATTACTTACAAGGATGCATACCCGTTACCTAGGATTGAGGCGTCATTAGCCGCATTACAATCTGCTAACTACTTTTCTACCCTAGATCTGACTAGTGGGTACTGGCAAGTTCCTGTGGCAGAGGCTGACAAGGAGAAGACAGCGTTTACTACGCTGATGGGCGTGAGTTCAATTGTATGCCATTTGGACTCTGAAACGCACCGATACCTTCCAACGCCTGATGGAGAGCTACCTAATTACGCGGCCAGGGCTACTGGGGGTACTTGGCCACCGAGTCTGCTGAGTAGGGTATCACGGGTGGACGGAATCCCGGTGCCGTGCCCGGCAGATGATGATGATGAACGGTACAGTCCAGTTTACCAGGGGGTCGGTCACCAGCTCCAGGTTCCCTGTTATGTGACAGTGAACCCTAGGCTCCGCCCCCACCCTATGGACCTACTAAATTATCGGTTCCCCCTATTCTAAGTGGTGTGGTCCTAGGTGGGTGTAAAAGCAGACTCCATAGAGTGAACACTGAGCTGATGACCTTACAGGGAAAAGAAAAACACAATTTTATATTATGGTGTAATACTACCCTGTGGCGCCTAGTCACAGGGGCGCCACAGAAGCAAGGAGGCAAAGAGAGAGTTATTGCCTTTGCAAGCAGGAAACTCCGGCCTATGGAAAGAAACCCTGATAACTACAGTTCCTTCAAGTCAGAACTACTGGCAGTAGTTTGGGCTGTAACTGAACTTTCAAGCATTATTTACCATCTACACTGATAACTCATTGACCACATGGACTCACAAAATTAGGTGCATTGGAGCAGTGATGGATAGCCCGGCTGTCTAACTACAATTTTGTCATCAAATATAGGGCAGGCCGCAAGAACAGGAATGTAGACTCCTTATCCCGGATGCCACACCTGAAAGACGTGGAAGAAGAACCGGAGGAGTTGGAAGAAATTGAACTACCGGCCTTTCACCCTTTTAAGGTAAAACAGTATCAACCCAGCATCTAGCAAAAACAACAGCAGGCAAATCTCAACCCGTAAGCACACCATTGATGGGCTGACACCCAAGATAGCAATCCAGCTGTGAAGCTAGTGAAACAACTGCTTACACAACAAGATGCATACCCAGCTGAGACCCAACAACTCTGGAAAGAAAGAAAACAAGGGAAGCTTTGCAGAAGGTACACCAACCCTAAAACACATTAGTTGGTTTGGCAGATTATCGTACCCAAGAGAGACGTCAAAATGGTCTTAGAAGCCTACCACGATGGTGCAGGTCATTTTGGATGGAAGAAGTTGGAAGTGCTCTTAAGAGAGAGATTCTACTGGGTTGGCATGAGAAAATCAATTGAAGATTGGTGTAGAAAATGTGGCCCGTGCAACCTCAGAAGAAAAGATCAACAGAGAGCCTCACTCCAGTCCATAGTAACCAAGCAACCACTTGAATTAGTTGCGTTAGACCACGTCAAGTTGTCACCAAGCTGGTCAGGCTATGTCTATGCCTTAACCATTGTGGACCATTACTCCCGCTTCTTAGTGGTGGTACCCGTCAAGGATCTGACAGCGAAGACAGCTGCAAGAGCATTTCAGACACATTTCTGTAGACCTCATGGCTACACGGAACAAGTCCTTGCAGATCAAGGTCCAGCTTTCGAGTCAGAGATTTTCCAGGAATTCTGCAACACGTACAGCTGTAAGAAGATCTGCACGACAGCCTATCATCCCCAAACCAATGGATAATGCGAAAAGATGAACCATATTGTGATTGACCTGTTGAAAACCTTACCAGAGTCAGAGGGAAATCAATGGCCAGAGAAATTTCCCGACTTGGTAGACTTGTACAACCATGTCCCAGTGAGTTCTACAAACTGCACCCAGACTACCTTATGCGTGCAAGACCCAGTAAGCTGCCAATTGATTTAGATATGGGAATTCTGAAGCCAAGATGCAGAAGTTGAAGAATCCAATAGGGATACCCTACGTCAACAGCAGTATCGCCAAGTACAAGAGGGCGTAGAGAAAAGTCTTCAGCAAGCTAGAGAAAGACAAGAGAGAACCTTTAACCAACATGCTCTTGCAACCGCATTACAACCTGGTGAGCAAGTTCTCAAGAGAAAGAGACGCACCAACAAATTGGATAATCAGTGGGAAACCACCCTATATACAGTCTTACCATCAAATTTAGACAATGCCAAAGTGTGTCTAATCAGTAAAGACAAAGGAAGAACTTCATCAGTTGTGTCAAGAGACTATCTTAAGCCGTATCCTGAAACCCTGAAGACACCAGAAGTAACCGTACCCGGTCCAACCTGTCAAGGAAGAAAAAGAAGTGTTCCATACCATCTTAGGAGATTTCCCCAAAACATGACAAAATTACTATGGAGCAGTTGTAGCTCCCATGATTGCTTTCCCTCCAATGGTTGAACCAACACCAGAACCCGTACCACCAGAAGTCCCAAAACATGACGAGCTGGAAATCGAACCTGAAGAGGAAGAACCAATTCCTGGTCCCAGTGAGCTTGCCAGTCCTACTGTCAGATCTCCATCTGCAATAGTACCAGATACTACAAATAGGTACACGTCCACCCACACCATCAGGCTAAGTACACCCAGTACACCAGCATTACACAGATCAGAGCGTAGTACCAAGGGTCAGATAACAACTAGGTACAGAGATTAAAGTATGCAATTAAATGTGAAATGTAAATATGTTGTTGTAAAGTTTAATAAGAACCCGGTAGAGTGTAAATGTACAAAAAGGGTGAGGGTAGCATGGTGTTAGGTGGCAGCCACGGAGAATAAAAACTTGGCCTCTTATGCAGTGACCGAAGGGCTTAGAAGCCTACTGCACTTAATCCAGAGACACCCGTACGTGTTAATATTGTTTTGCAACGTTAAAAGTCTAGTACCTACAGAGACTATCCTGTATGAACTTCTTAAATATTCTTGAACTTTGAACTTTTCTTCTTTATTTATTTACGGACCATACCTACCACAGGACTGGTTGTGGTAAAGACTTTATTGTATATATTTATCAGCCCTGGAGGCAATAGACTAAACCCCCAGAAAGACTATTTTGAACTTTGGACTCTTTTTGAGCGTCAGTGGTTTTTGTAATTTTTATTTTTAAGACTCTGTAAATAATCATTTTTTGATATGTTAATTGTTTGTTTGTTTTTCCACAGTCACGGAGTACTGTTCTTTACTAAGGGGGAATGTGGCACCCAAGGGTTAATGTGCCACAGTAGCATCACCAAGGCTTAATTTCCCACACAACCCAAAACGCTACACTAGCGCCTCCAGGCCAGAAGGGGGTGCTAAAGCTGCTTGAGGAAGTGAGCAGTTAGTTCATTTCCTGGGAGAACTGAGGAAGAAGGACTGGGGCTCAAAGGAGCTGCCTTAGGCTCCCCCCACGGTCCGCTGCTCAATTCCAGGCCTAGCCAGGGACTGAGGGAAGGAGTTAAGAGAAACAAAGGAACATATCTGGGAGACTGAGTTACCCTATAACTCGTCCCGGAGAAGCGCAAAGACCTGATACTGGATCCGAAATTGTGCCTGACACAAGCCGCACAGTAAACATCGGACTAGTGGAGGTTATATATCTTCACTGTAGCACAGCGAAGCAGCACGGCAGGGTCAGAAACACAAAGATAAGACTCAAGTTGCCTAGCAAGCGGGTACCCGTGAGAGGAGACAGGGCCGGCAGTCTAGCTAAAGTGGCAGCAGGGACACACACAAAGCGCAGAAATGGGAAGCCAAGGACCCGGCCAGGATGGGAGCAACCCGGCCCCGGTACAGACTCCATGGACAGTACTCAGCTGTATACCATCTGCTACAGTAAAGACTTGGAAAACTACAAAACTGTGAGTATGTGTAATCCTTGTGCTCAAGCCCTACTTTCCCTCACAAACTGTTATCATCTCTACCACTACCTTTACTCTGCATCATCTATAGACTTTTATCACCACTGCCCCGGGGAACCAGGCTCTGCCCGTGCAGAGCCGTTACATCACCGGCTGCCAAACATCATCCCCGAAGGTTCTGCAGCAGCGGTGGTCATCCTGACCACATACCACGTGTGGTGTCACAACTTTCTCCCCTGTAAATAACCCCCATTACTTGTGGGCTTGGGACATGGTCCGGAACAAGACTGCCGTAATTCCCCGTGATACTCTGGTCCGGTACCGAGTACCCCGTCCCAGTGGGCTCCACAACGTACATTCCCCAGAGTTAAAATTGTCATCATTGTGCATTATGGATGCATGGGACAAGGCCTGGCCAAGTATTTCAAGCTGAAACATTGATCAGGAACAGGAAGATGAATGACCGATGTAGGTATGGTGCTCAGAGAGCCTTGCTAAATTCACAATACACACACAAAGACACCCCAAGAAGAGTCTCCACATTTAAACAAAAATTAGGGCTAGATATCACCAAAGTGGTATCAATTGATCCAGAATAAATATGGGATAATGGCACAACCTGCATGCATTACTCAGGGTCTGGAACAAGAACTTGTGTAGCATTTCAAGGTTAAACATTCATTAGTAGCAGGGTGATGAGTGAGATACATGTGTAGGCATCATACTCACAGAGCTAAATTCAGGGGACACACAAGAAGGAGATTTCAAGAAGAAACTCCACATTTAAAAAAATTAGGGCCAAATACCACCAAAGTGGCATCAATTGACCCAGAGTAAAAATTAGAGAATGGCGAGATCAATGAAGCATGCCGGAAAGTATAACATTGCCTACTATGCTCAGTCTGCCACTGGGTGGAAAAGTACTTGGAGATCCATGACTTGTTCACCTTGACAAAAGATAGGCAGTCTACACTTTCAGGAGACAGTCAGATGCACTTTTCTGTCATGACACCCCTACAAGCGCTGAAAACATGTTCTGAGAGAATTTTTTGTACTTCTTTATAAAAGATTGGTTATGCACTAACTCTGTTTGATTATGACCTCCAATAAATTACATACAATCTTTGATTAAGCCTTGTGTTGTTATGTTTATTAGAATTACTACTTTGTAGTTTCTTATCAAAATTGTAAGTTGAACTCAAAAAATAAAGATAGAAACATATAAAAACATTTAAAATAAGTTTAAAATAAATCAGGGATATGTTGGTGAGCTATTGTGTAGGATTTTGGATATCCCTTTATTCTTGTGTAGATTGAGTTTTTACCACTTGTCCCTGCACTGATGATGAGTTTCTTGCTCAGTTGCTTCTCAAACCCTTCTGTTTGTTTCTGGTCTTAGATGAAGTATTTGTTGTTCATCCGTGGTGGTGCGTATCCTTCTCTCGGCTGACATGACGTATCACCGACCATTCAGCGAGCACGACTCCTCCAATGCCTGAGTGCCCGACCATTGGACCAATCACTGCAGGGACACCACAACATCTGAGACCCCAGAATACGTCAAAAAGCCATTACCACCTTAAGCCACAACAAAGACACCCAAACCAGCCAAAAAAAAACAGCCCAGAGAAGCATACGTACCACCATGATAAGAAACCACTAAGCAGTAATTTTAATAAACTTCCCAACACAAGGGTTAATCAAAGACTGTGTATGAAATTTATTGGTGGTCATAATCAAACAGAGTTAGCACGTAACCAATCCTTTATAATTAAGTACAAATAATCTCAAAGGTGACACCTTAGGTTTACTGCAGCAGCTCACAGACAATAGCTAGCTCCGATGTAAACATTAAATAATGTTCTGAAAGAACACTGGCTGCTGGGCATGACAAAACCTCCAAGGCATGTCTGTCCAGCTAAGGCCACTCCTCCATTTTTGAAGTCCAAAATGCAAATGGTCTATTCCGCCTGCCCCCTTCCCCGATGGCATGGATATTGAGCTCTAGATACTCCTACACCATCCTCTCCAGTCGTTAACTATGTGTCAGACTTGAACTCATTTATGCCACTGTCTGGTTTAAAAAATTTGAAGTACTCACAGAAATTGCTTCTGACAATCTGACTATTAAACTGCTGCTTCTAATGTTTCTATGCTTATGACTCAACATCCTTTGGGTTGTAAATGTAGATCTGCGATGTGTACTGTATCCCTCACTGATGTGTTTGGGAAAACCAGTCCTAAGATTGTCTACCAGCTTTTTTCATGCTCCAGCATTCACGTGTCTTTGCCGAAGGGGAGAAGCATCTGGTTAACTTTACTCTTGTATCATGGATCCAAGAGTGTGACAACTCAGTAGCTATCGTTAATTTAAATCCTAATGATATGGGCACCATGGTGCAGATAATGCAGCAAGAAGGCACTCATGTGTGTGAAGCATCCATGAGGCTCAAATCCTTGTTGCATTGGTGGCAGCATAAACATTGAGCTTCCTTCCTCTGTCCTCTCCTGCCAACCTCGGACAACATAAAGGGGAATCATTTTTGCCTCATCTCCTGGCTGTTCTATGCCCATCACCTCTTCATTCTTATCCTCCTCCTGTTGTTCGTCTACCCCTGCACCTTCACTACCACTTTGTCTGGTACCATAAGCCCATGAAGGCTTGTCGCTGCTGCCACATTTGCTACAACATGTGTAGAGTGGGATAACACCATGTCGGCAAATTGCATATGAAACAGTTAACCGCTTTTCTGAAAGACCTCTGTAGTAATGCTAGTCGATGAGCTGTGGCGTAAGAGTGGCTAGGGATGAGCGAGTATAACCGCAAGTATTTGGTACTCAGCGAGTAATGCGATACTCGAAAAATAGCGAGTATTTCACTACTCACTTTGCAATAATCAGATCTCCTGCCCAGCATTAGCCAATCACAGTAATGCCACAGCCTTCTTGGTTGTGGCATTACTATGATTGGCCGGCCGCCCAACGTCATACATGAGTCATAGCCTATGATATATAGGCTCTATATAAGCCCTGCCGCCGCCATTGTCTGCACATTGCAGAACACAGCTAGTGTATGGAGTGTGTGTGCAGCTGCTAGGGAGAGTTGTGCTTGTGCAAATCGTACAGAAATCCTGAGAAAGCTCTTGCGAGAGCCACCAGTATTGTAGTACTAGGTGTCTGTAGGCAGGGAGACAGGCAGGAGCATTACAGTACCACATAGTACAGTCAGCAATATGTCAGCTATTCTCAGAGCTGAAAGTATAAGGTCAGGGAGTAGTGACAGTTTTCCCAGCTATTTTTGGGGTCACATTTTCCCCGGCAAGCCAATTTTTTCATAATGTCACAATAATATCGCCTTAAACCTCAGGGCAATTTTTTTTTGCCGTTGCGGTGCTGTGTTCACACCAAATAGCAGGCACGGCACTGCACAACTGACATGCAGCCAGCACTGCTGTCTTGTGTGGTGACTGGTGCACGTAATATTTCGCCTTAAAGCTCAGGGCAATTTTTCTGGTGCGGTTGCGGAGCAGTGTGTAAAACACAAAGCAGGCTGTAGTCCTATCTTCCACAAAGTACTAACTGCTTCTTGTTCCCCAATATCGTCATCTGAACATCTGCAGCTATGTGAAAAAACCCGCAAATTCATAAAAAGGCTATTGTGAAGGAACAGGGACACGGACGTGGACGTAGGCGTAGGGCTGTCAGTGGTCCCCGACAAGGCACAGAGTCTGGGAGACAGAAGAAGGTTCATGCATATTTGTCTCTGGTGAAATTTCCCTGTTTGGAACGTAAACGGATCTGGAAGCCAGGAGAGCAAGAGCATATACTATCTTGGATGGCTGTTAAGGCCTCCACGAAATATTCTAGCAGCACCCAATCATGCACAACCACACAGTCTCCTGTCCATAGAGAGAACGCTGGGTCATCCTATTCTCAACCTATTCCTAGTTCATCACCCCATCAGGAGTCACAGGAAACATTTGACCCCAACCTTGGCCACTCTGAGAATCTGTTTGGTCCATATCCTTTTGTTGTCTCTGGCCTCTCACCGCGCAACATTGAAGAGGAACATGAGAAGGTATCGTCCATCCATGCACAAATATTTGACAACCCACGGGCAGAAGAAAGCCACTTTCATCCATATATCTAGAGGGTTGAGAATGCGCAATAGGGTCTTATCTCTTAGACAGGTTTAGATTAACAATCTCAGAATTACTCACCTGGTATGGTTGTGTAGCACACAACCATGTAGATCGCTCAGAAAATGCAGCTGCTGCTGGGACTGTACTTCCACAGGTTACTGCGGTTTTCAAGACAAATCTTCCGGACAAAGTACTTTAAAGTCCGCGCTGCTGCCAGGAGATGTTGCCACACCAAAGACACGAGATATCTGGGTACGGTGATAGCTGGTTTATTTTCCGACGCGTTTCAGAGCCACATACCGAGCTCCTTCCAGCCATACCCAGACATCTCGTGTGTTTGGTGTGTCAACATCTCCCTGGCAGCAGCGTGGACTTTAAGGTACTTTGTCCAGAAGATTTGACTTTCCTCCATATGATATACCGGGAGAAGTGGTGGAGGCTGATAGTGATGACACACAGTAACTATCTGACCAGCCGACAATATCAACACAGAAGGAGGATGACATGGACGACGAGGTGGCCGAAGATGAGACCACCTATCCGACCTTGACCGCTGGCACGCATAGGCAGCACAACAGCACAGAGGAAGAAGGAGGATACGTAACACCAAAAAAAGCACCAAGGGCTACTGATTTGAGCAGAATGCAAAGTATGTCAACTGTTGCCAAGAGCAATCCCTCTGTGCCCCAAGTCAAGGCAATGTGCGTTCAGCCACTGTCTGGAAATTTTTTTCAGATAGTCTTTCTGAACCAAATGTTAATATGCAAATAGAGAGGGATGTTGCTCCTCATAAGTGTGGAGTAGGATTCTGGCTAGGTGGGAAGTAATGCCTAGTTGACCAACAACACAAAGTATTCACTGATCTCAGGGAGACCAGTCCAAGAAAACACTGCGGGCAGCTGGCTAAAGTGCTCAACACAGTGAATTCCTAGGTGCATTGCCCCTGGGAATTTTGAATATGCAAATAGAGTCTGTGGAGCCTCGTTTAGGAGTCTCAACACAGACAGAACTAGCCAGATATCTCTCCAGGGAAGGACCTAGCCATGGGGTGGCTCTTTGAGGAGACCATCATAACCACCATATTAAGTGGCCCTTTGAGTCCATATCCAGCTCTTTACAAGCTTAATGATATGACAAGGGAATACCGAGACCAGGTGTCCATCCACAGACAGCTGTTTCGGGGTGTTGCCCCTCATCACTGTGGAGTAGGATTCTGGCTAGGTGGGAGCAAGCTCCTAAACAAGGCTCCACAGATAGGGATGGGCGAATCTACTCGTTAGGACTCGTTACTCTGCGAGTAGTAAGGAACTCGCAGGAGTCGGTACTCTGCAAGTTTCCAAGCGATTACTCGCACAGTAACGAGTCCAAATCAAATCAAAGACAATCCTGGTTTTGTCAGAGTTTACATTCAGTATTTTTCTCAGTCGCTAATTTCGCTATCACATCGCTGTCTATGTAGCTGGATTGTCCCCAATTCGTTTAAACAATAGCACCGGTTCACGGATACCCGCTGTCAGCAGCGAGTCTTATGGATGAGCGAGTCTACAACTCCTGTATACTGTACTCGGGACTCGCTGAATACAGAATATGTTAATGTTCCGAGACAGCCTAGCATGTAGGGTCAGAAAACTGTGAAGATGGACAATCATGTTATCCAATCATATTCAGTAATGCCACAGCCCTGTTGGTTGTGGCATTACTATGATTGGCTGCTGTCCATCGTGATGCCTATGTCATGTATGACAGGCAAGGCTGTATATAAGGCTTGCCCCCATCATTTTGGGCACATTCCTGTGACGATCTGAGCTAGTGCAGGGCGAGTAGGGAGACTTGGAGCAGATCCTAGCTAGGGAGTGTCAGTGAGTGTAGGAAACCCACCTCATGTTCCTCACATTTAACCCAAACAGCTAATAACCCAAATAGTTAATTAAAAAAATCCTCTTCTGTCCGACGTAGTCCCAAACACGGTGTCAACTCTGCTACATCCTTCTACATAGACACACATTTCTATCCAGAGGGACAGCAGGCTGAGAAATGTCTTTGGGTTCACCTCATGTGAACCTTGCTGTCAAAGTCCAAATTTCTGCTGCAGGCTCCGGAGATTACCAAGCGAGGACAGCAGTCCGTTTTTATAAAAAAAAATTGTTTTCTTTTAATATTCTTTAAAAGCCGGTGGCTTTTTGCGCTGGCTTTTAAAGAATAAAATGGGGAATTGCAGGTTTTTCCTCTGCTGCCAGACCTCTTATAGAGTCCAGCAGCACAGGAATCGCTGCAATACTCGCTTCCCTATCCATTAACATTGGACTCTCTAGACTCGCAACGAGTAGCGAGTTTCCGACTCGGACTCGTTAGAGTCTAGCGATTCCGAGTATTTTAGGATTCGCCCATCCCTATCCACAGACTCTATTTGCATATTCAAAATTCCCAGGGGGCAATGCGCCTAGGAATTCACTGTGTTGAGCGCTTTAGCCGGCTGCCTACAGTGTTTACTTGGACTGGTCTCCCTGAGATCAGTGAATACTTTGTGTTGGTGAGTCAAATGTTGTCATCTGTAGCATCTGCCATACGAAGCTGAGCAGAGGCCAGGGCAAAGGCAACCAAAGCACCACCAGTATGCGGAAACACATGGCAGCCAAGCACCCTAGTCGGTGGGCAGAACAACAGGGTACCAAATCAGTGTCTGCGGGTCAAACCACTGCCATGTCGCCTGAGATCTGTCCTTCCGAATCTGCTGCGCAGGAAGCAGGTGATCACACCTCTTGCTAACAAGCTGCGATTGCACAGACACAGGACACAACAAGCTCATCCACTTGTTTGTCCCAGCCAAGCGTCTAGTTGTCCGTGCCCCAGATATATGAAAGTAGGTGTAAATATCAAGCCATGCACCAACAAGCACAAATACTGAAAGCGCACATTGCCAAGTTGCAAGCTGTGGAGATGTTGCCCTTTAGGCTTGTGGGGACACAGTCTTTCTGTGATCTGTTGGCTGTCGCTGCCCCATGATTCTTGGCTCCCAGCCAGCACTATTTTTCCCTGTGAGCCGTACCCATGTTACACCAGCACGTCTTAAACAATCTAAAGCGCGCTCTCACCAACGCCGTAACCGGGAAGGTCCACCTTACAACAAACATGTGCACAAGTACTTTTGAACAGGGACAATATATCTCTGTCACAGCACACTGGCTCAACGTGGTGGATGGTGGCATAAAGTCTCAAACTGGATAATCACATGTCCTACCCACGCCACGAATAATGGGCCCAACTTCAATCAGGGTTTCCACCTCATCATATACCTCCTATCTCCCCTCTTCCTCCTCCTCCACCGCCTCGTCATCCTATGCTTAAAGGGATCCTGTCACCCCCAAAACACCTCTAAACCTATTAAAAGCTGTCCCTAGAGCATATTAACACTTTCCCTACACTCCTTTTAGCTCCTAAATGCCCTTAGTCAAAGTGAAGAAAAACGTTATAATAGTACCTGATTAGTGATGATAATGAGTGACTATCTATTCATAGTCACTCATCAAGGCAGCCCCTCTTCTTCATATCACGCCTATTCAGGCGTGATCGTCATCCTAGATTCAAAATCGCGCCTCCCTGCGCGCCTCCCCACTCTCCCATAGCGTCCGTGCTTCATTGTGGGGCTGTATGACGCGATCCGCGTCATTCCCGGCGCCGGTGACGTATTTGCAGCCGCGCCGCGCTGTCAGCTTCAAGTCCCGCACTGCGCATGTCCATGCGCATGCGCAATGCGTATTTTGAAGCTGACAGCGCGGCGCGGCTGCAAATACGTCACCCGGCGCCGGGAATGACGCGGATCGCGTCATACAGCCCCACAATGAAGCACGGACGCTATGGGAGAGTGGGGAGGCGCGCAGGGAGGCGCGATTTTGAATCTAGGATGACGATCACGCCTGAATAGGCGTGATATGAAGAAGAGGGGCTGCCTTGATGAGTGACTATGAATAGATAGTCACTCATTATCATCACTAATCAGGTACTATTATAACGTTTTTCTTCACTTTGACTAAGGGCATTTAGGAGCTAAAAGGAGTGTAGGGAAAGTGTTAATATGCTCTAGGGACAGCTTTTAATAGGTTTAGAGGTGTTTTGGGGGTGACAGGATCCCTTTAATTACCCGCCACATCACTCCCAAGTTGGGAACTGTGTAGCAGCACATCAGCAAAGCGGTAACACGCTCTGTTGAAGCTCATCTACTTAGGTGAAACACCACACACTGCAGCAGAGCTGTGGCAAGGAATGTAACAATAGAATGAACAGTGACTCTCCCCACTGCAACTCCAACCCGGTCTGGTTGTCTGCGATAATGGGCGTAACCTGGTGGCAGCTTTAAAGCCCGGGAACCTGGTACACATGCCATTAGTGATGGGCAAATCCTACAATACTCGGAATCGCTAGACTCTAACGAGTCCGACTCGTAAACTCGCTATTAGTTGAGAGTCTTGCGAGTCCAATGTTAATGAATGGGGAAGCGAGTATTTCAGCGATTCCTGTGCTGCTGGACCCTATAAGGGGTCTGGCAGCAGAGGAAAAAATGCAATTCCCCATTTACTTCTTTAAAAGCCAGCGCAAAAAGACGCCGGCTTTTAAAGAATATTAAAGAAAAAAAAATTACTATGTAAAGGGATGTAGCAGAGCTGACAACGCGTTTGGGACTACGTCGGACAGAAGAGGATTTTTTTGATTAAAGATGGAGTCCCTAATGTGTTTTTTTTTGTAATTACCGATAAAAAATTTTCTCTGTGTGTTTTTTTTTTTAAAACAATTTAATAGAAATTCAAGGCGGTCATGTCTACTATTGGCGTGACCGCCATAAATTTCGGGCTTAGGGCCAGCTGATAACACAAAGCTGGCACTAACCACTTTATTACCCAGTGAGCCACCGCACCAGGGCCCTGGAAGAGCGGGGTTCAGCGCCAGAGGATGGCGCTTCAATGAACGCGCCATCTTCTGGGGTGGCTGCAGGCTGCAATTTGCAGCGGGGGGGCCAGAAAGCTTCTGCCTCCCTTTGCTGCAGATTCCAGCCCCCAGCTGCCTAGCTGTACCTGGCTAGACATAAAAGTAGCGCAGAGCCCCAGTTTAATTTTTTTTTTTATTATGTTATGAATTTCATGAAATAATTAAAAAAAGGCATGGGGCTCCGCACAATTTCTATGTCTAGCCAGGTACAGCTAAGCAGCTGGGGGCTGGAATCCGCAGCACGGGGAAGCCCAAGCTTTCTGGGCAACCCCCCACACTGCAAATTGCAGCCTGCAGCCGCCCCAGAAGATGGCGCATTCATTGAAGCGCCATCCTCTGGCACTGAACCCCGCTCTTCCAGGGCCCTGGTGCGGTGGCTCACTGGGTAATAAAGGGGTTAGGGCCAGCTTTTTGTTATCAGCTGGCCCTAAGCCTGAAATTTATGGCTGTCACGCCAATATTACACATGACCGCCATGAATTTCTATTAAATTGTTTAAAAAAAAAAAAACACACACATAAAAATTTTTTTATTCTAAATAAAAAACATAGGCATTTGTGACTCCATTTTTAATTAAAAAAATCATCTTCCGTCCGCCGTAGTTCATAACTGCGTTGTCAGCTCTGCTACATCCCTCTGCATAGAGACATGTCAATCCAGAGGGACAGCAGGTTGACAACTGACTAAAACAGTCAAGGTTCCTCTCAGGTCATAGCTGAGGCTATGACCTCAGCTGAACCCTGCTGTAAAAGCCATTCACTGTTGCTGTGAGCTGCTGAAGGTTAACGAGAGCAGACAGAGCAGTGAATAACTCGCATTCAGCACGGATTGCTGTGTCCACTAGCGATTTGCAATTTTGAAGTCCTCCCTTTTGCTCTGAAGCACAGAAAATCATTTCAACACCACTACAGAAGATAAACAGGAAGTCGCCTCTGCTAATAAGCGATTTACTGCACAGGCTGATGTTATCTGCAGACACAGGCCGATCTGATCTGCACACACAGGCCCACCAAAGATGTGTAGCAGACGTGATACAGACAGGCTCATTGGCCTGGTTGAAGAGCGGCCTCAGCTGTGGCAGCCCACCCACCCTGGCTATCGGGATGACAGACAGCGAAATATGTGTTGGAGGTCCGTCGCCATAAGTATGTTCCCGTCTTTTCATGAAGCATGACAAGATGGACAGGCAAACCTTGGTAAGAGTTATGTGATATCAATTGTAGTGATGAGCGAGTACCAAAATGCTAGTGTGCTCGATGCTCGGGCCGAGCATCCCAAGATACTCGTGTAGTCGGGCCGAGCACCGAGCCAAATGTTATCCTATGGGAGACCCGAGTATTTTTATTAAATGACCACCGCCAGCATGTAGAAACCCTATAAATGTCACAAAACTCTCAGAAGAGTGCTGAAATGACATGTCAACAGCATGGTGAAGAACCCTGTAAGCATTTCTTACTGAAAAGTCACAGCTGTGAAAAATGTTGTTTGAGTTTTACGCCATTTATATGGACTCAACAGATAAAGTTCCAAAATGACACCAAGAATAATTTTCATGGCAGAAATGTTAAGGGCACATACCCACTAGTGAGACACAGCTGGTGTTTGGTACTTTTTGTGATGACATTAAAGATTTTCCGTGAAAACATTGTGTTGAACTCCGATGTCACTGAGAAGAGATGAACATGAAGGCCTCTTGACATAATGTGCCCATTTTGAGTAAGTGTGTCTATTTTACTATTTCCCTTTGCCAGGGTGGCCAAACATTTGGAGGCTACTAGCGAATCCTACAATACTATCGCTAGACCATTCTCCATGGATAGAGACGTGCATGAGGGCATCAAAACATTATACCCATTTCAAAGGAGCGGGTGTATTGTTGTTGTAATGCCCCTTCTGAAATAATGTGTGAAAAAATTTAACAATGGGGGTATATATGAAACAACGGCCTAACTTTTTTAACGGTCAACATGGTGGCGCATGAGGAGAAGGCTGAGCAGTCCAGCGATTATCAAAAGTACAGAAGTGTGTACCCATGGGTGAGTGTAGGTTAATGGAAAATTACCTTTTCAATATTTTAATTCCGCTCTCATTTCCTGGTGGTGTGGTGAAGTCTGGCCCAATCCAACCCTTGTTCATCTAGATCTGAGTCATTCTGTCTTCATTTTCAGTTGACAGGCGGCTGCGTTTATCAGTAATGATTCCACCTGTGGAAACTAAAAAAAAATCTGAAAAAACGCTAGCGGCAGGCAGGCCAGGACTTCCAAGGCGTAGAGAGCCAATTCATGTAAAATGTCCATGTGGGATACCCAATAATTGTAAGGCACACAGCAATGTCGGACTACAGTTATTAGATCTGCAAGGTACTCCTTCAGCATCTGGCCAAACTTAATATTTCTTGTGGCACTACCCCGCACCTCAGGTGCTGCGGAACGTTAGGGGCTGAGAAAACTGGCCCACACCTTAAAGACTGTTCCCCTATCTCAGGCGGATTACACTTGTGCCCCTCTTGGCCGTACGCCTTGGTTGTCCACCGATTCAAGATCGATGCGGCTATCATTTTCTGTGGAGAATGCTTTGTGTAATTCCACAACTATGGCCTTCTGGAAATGCTATGTTTTAGCTGACCTCTCCGCCTCAGGAATAAGCGACATAAACTTCTCATTGTAGCGTGTTTCTAACACTGTTACCAAGCAGTAATGTTTTTGGGCCTGAGATGTTCTTAACGCGAGGGTCACAAGCGAGGCAGCTTAGCATTAAGTCAAGCATGTGCGCCTGACTCTTAACAGCCAGCAATTCGGTGTCCAGACCAACACAATGCTTGAACATGCTGTCCTCCTCCTTCTCCTCCTCATTCTCCTCCTCATCTCCCCTGTCCTCTGGCCAACCACGCTGAACACAGGGTATGACTGGTGTGCATGTCATATCCTCAATGTGGCCGGAGAGTAGCTCCATGTCTTCATCCTCCTACTCGTCCTCCTCTTCCTCCTCGTCATAGTTCTCCACTGCCCGTTGTGATGAGATGAGGCTGGGCTGTGTGTTATCACCCACTACTGTTTCTCGCTCCAACTCATGGCGCTACGCCTGCAATGCATCATGTTTTTTTTTAGCAGAGACCGTTTTAGAAGGCCGAGAAGCGGTATGGTGATGTTAATAAGGGCGTCATCGACGCTCACCATCTTGGTGGATTCCTCCAAGTTTTGGAGGACGCTACATAGGTCGTACATCCATCTCCACTCCTCACGTGTTATGTGTGGATTTTGACCCTTTTCCCAACGCCATAGGTGAGGCAGGTACTCAACAACTGCCCTCTTCTGGTCACAACTCATGAACAACATGTGCAGAGTTGCGTAACAACGCGTGGGGACATCACACACCAGTCTGTGAGCCAGAAGCTGAAAAAGGCCCCGCCAAGCCGTCAAGGCCGCCAGAAGCTGTAGGTTAATTTACATAAACTGAACACAGGCATCAAACTTTTAAGAGGAGATCATACAGCTCTGGGTATGATTTTAGAAACCGCTGAACCACGAGGTTGAGCACATGGGCCACACTTGGAACCTGTGTCAGCTGGCCTCTCATCAAAGCCGCCAACATGCTCAGGCCATTGTCGCACACGACCTTTCCTGGCTTTAGGTTCAGAGGTGTGAGCCAGTGATCTGCCTGCTGTTTCAGAGATGTCCACACCTCTTCTGCATTTTGGGGTTTGTCACCTATGCATATTAGATTCAGCACAGCCTGTTGCCGCTTCGTCGAGGCAGTGCTGCGGTGCTTCCAACTTGGGACTGTTGTTGAGTAAACAGTGGAAGAGGATGTGCAGACAGGTTCCTTCTCTTGCCAGAACTCTCTCGCGATATGGTCCTTCCAGGTTTATCCTTCTCTCCCTTCTCTCTAGGTGTACGGTATACTTAACCATGGGTACAATGAGGGCAAGAAGTTCCTGTCTATTGTATATTTGGCACTATTGTTTGAGAGAAGTGAATGTGTTATCAAATCTGATGTCTGTATTTTATTCATCTGCTTGCAGTTGATATGGTGATGAAGAGATGGAGGAGCTGCCGGGACCAGTATAAGAAGGAGTACGAACGGCAGTTACGCCTGGGCCCACAAGCTGCACCACCGTTGCGTGTTTACGCCTACTTTTACAGACTGGCATTCCTTCATCCATTTGTGCGTATTAGAAGGTCCGTAATGGAAGATTATCATTTGCCCATAACTTTAACATGTGTAAGATTATACAATATGGTATATGTCCCCTATTGCTTTTGTAGCCATGTCAAATAGGAAGGCGGATGCTGATCTGTTGAAAGCATGAAAACATATTTGGCCATAATGCACACAATTATGTTAGGGGACCTCAGATTTTTACGATCTGCATAACACTTACATAGTTCACATTCAGCAAAGTTTTTCAGTGGGACCATGGGTACTGTATGTATTTGTTTGTGAGCGAATCGCCATAACAACAGCCGCCATGAAGGCCTGTGACCATGACGTGGGCATGTAGTGACTGGCTCACAAGGGCTTAGTCTTGTGGCTCAAGGAATACACCTTATATGTTTGTGACTCCACTAATGTGCTTCTTACAGGTACCCACCTTATACAAAAAGCAAGTGGGACACCAAAATTGGTCCCAGTTTAACATTTCACTTTGTAGGTTCGGAGAGGCCTGGTGCATGTTGAGAATTACCCTGTCAACCTGCAACATTATGTGTTTTAAGAAATGGAGTCATTACATGTTTAATTGTCATAGTCTCCATTTGTGGTTAAATGACTAGTGTGAGGGTGGCACACCATATCTCTGAATTTTTTATTTTATATTAAGTTGTGGTTCTTAATAAAGTATAAAATTATCATTGAGACTGCCACATTCTTATCTAACAAGCTTTTCAAAAATGCAATCTTTTGCAATAATTAAGTAATTTCAACTAAAATAAGTTGTGTTAAAAAGGATGAACAGACAGGACACTGTGATTGTGAAGTTTAATAACAGTTTGGAGGTTACACTGTGTGTCGCAATGTTATTTATATGTTTAACCCCATTTAATTTGTGAGATACAGTAGGGTGCATAACTACAAATGCACAACACTTATTTTATGAACACAGTTGATCATGTCAAAGTGTCCATCATTTTAAAGTCATTTTAGAGGGCAAAAATGTCTCCACATAATGTGGCAAAAAAATGACCCTGTGGTTATTCTTGCAGTCCACATGGGTACCTTCCTTGTTTTTGAGGAAAACCAGGGTATACAGTAGCATGTCAATGCGCTCTGTGTCTGATCAACAGTATCGATCTGTCTGTGCTCAGCAGTCTTCATATCCGTTCAAGAGACACAGCGGTCTCCTGGTTGTGACGTTCCCTCGCCCACTTGTGTGTTGGTCTTAATATTATTAAACTTGCCTATGCCTGTGCCATAATTTACAAATGTTACTTGGTACATTACCTTTTGTAAATATGGTGTAGTATATCTGAAGGCATCTTACGGGTAACTATATAGTGTGAGATGGTGGTCATAGCAGCATAGAAAGGCGTGATTTCTTATTGCGGGAAGGGTGCATTATTTTGCTAGCTCAATGGCATGACCTGACTTGAAAGGGCTGCCATTTGTACCTTAACGGTCCCATATACATAGGCTACATATGTGTTGTGCTGGTTAATATTTCCTTACAATGTTTTAACTATTTATTTTACGGTAAACAATAGTTTGTAATAGTAAGGTTATCGTCACAAATTATGCTACTATAAGCCAATTTAGATTGTATGTACTTTGCTCAGCTTGTTGGTTGTGTATTTTACATGGTTAACTGTGCCAAAATGTGAGTAAAGTTAGATTTGTGTAGGTTGAAAACACACAAGGGTAAATGTAAGTGTAGATTTCAAATTAGGTTGGTCACTGCACACTTTCTTTTTAACTTTCTAAGTACAAAAAATGGGCGCTTACTTTTTTCATTTTTGGTTTTGAAATAGACCGCGAAGTCTAAATCCCCAGCCTGTGGAAGTTCACCAAGGCGCAGAGGAGGCCGCTGGGGCAGCTGTTCAACATCCGGACAGACCAGCCCAGCAACAGAATGTTGATGAAGCAGATGAGATGATGCCGGACGCCAACCAACCCGTGGCTGATCAGCTTCCACCACCTTTACCACCACAGCCAGTAGAAGAACATGCTGTGAGTGGTATGGCTCTGGCGGCTCCACCAGTTTATCTGCCATCCAGTGTTCCAGCCGCTGTGGTCCCCTGTAGCTCTGCCCATGATATTGATAAGTCCAACATTGGCCCTGCTCCTGTTCCCTCCTGCACTGCCCCAGCTCCTTTTCATGTTTCCTCCACGCAAGGTCCACTTCCTTGCTCCTCTGTCCCTGGTCCAGTTCCCTGCCATTATGTCCCTGCCCCGGTTCGGTCCAGCTGTGGCCGAGCTGATCCATGATCAGCATTTGGGCGTGATTCTGTGGCCTCCTCCAGCTTCAACACAGTTGGCTTCACCCCCAGCTTGGCACCTTTACCCACATATGTCTCTAGTGTTGTTGGTCAAAATTACTTTGCTCCCTGGGAAGGGGTGGGTGGGGCATCCAATGCAGACCCCAACACACTACAGTGGGCGGCTGCCTTTGCACACAGTCTCATTGGATAACTCTCACAGATTCCCCATGAGCGGAGACTGAGTGCAAGGGCAGCCGTCCAAATAGTACTTGATGCCAATGTGCCCCCCAACAGCCCCACACGGGTCTTAAATATGCTGGAGGGTTGGCAGCGTTCACAACACAACTTCTTGGCAAGGTCACACCGCCAGCAGCCAGGCCAACCAGGACCCGTGCTGGGCTCAGAGTATTGATGTACCCCCTGTAGAACATACCGTTTGGCGTCCCTATGAGCCTTTACTTAATGTGCCTAATGTTGGATCAAGAGGTTTGGCAGAATATCACAGGCCGTTGGCTGAGGACATCAACCAGGCGCTCAGCGTCATCAATATGCCTGTCCATGAGGGTGACATAGATGTGATTGTGGAAGACAGTGGTGGCCGAAGTTACCATGTCCTGTAATGTAATAAACCTATGGAAGTTTTTATCCATAATATTTTTTTTTTTGGTGTTTTGTACACTTTGATTTTTCTCTTGTTGAGATAATTTAACATTCTGTTAATGTTAGGTTTTATGTAGCAATTTGTAACCTATGCCCCTTTCGGTGTGTTTCTTTGTTATGTTATGCTAGTAAATGTGGCTTTTTGTGGCCTTTTAAAAAAAAAAGGTGGAAAGAAGTACAGACAAAGAAAACAGACATAAGTAAAAGAAAGCCAACAGGCATTAAAGTCTACCACCTAATTAAAATATTTCTTTTGACAGCCACATATCAGTTGTATGTGTCATGTGTAATACACTCAATCCATGATTTTGGAACTATCACACACTTACCACAAGAACAATTAGTCAATAATCTCAGGTCAGTTTATGGGATACACCTAAGGTGTGATTTGGGCTGGGTTTTACATTTCCATTAATAATTGAAGCTGATTATAACATTGTTGTTGGCTTTTAGATAATAATGTGTGTCCCGTCTACAGTTCCAATGCAGTTTGTGAAGTATCATCTGCGCAGAAATCCATTTGCAACGTCGTACCATGATTTATCGTTGGGTTCATGAAGGACCATCACCTTCAATTGTTCCCTCTGTTCGACGGACGTTTGTCTCTAAAACATTCCAACGGTCCATGGGATGTATGTATTGTTCAAATTAAGCAGGCCTCAGAGCGCATGTCCAACTGTACATAGCACTTGAAGCAAAGGGCATGCAATGGTCACTGATGAATTATCGGCTTGTTGCCTCCAAAAATTAGCTCAAGGGCTTTGGTCCAGATTTTGAGAAATAAAGCAGGGCGCCTGGCCTATACAATATTGTGGGTTCTACTAAGAGCATAGTACATGCAAAGCCCACTATGCAGGCATAGGCTTATTGCCTCCAAAAATTAGCTCAAGGGCTTTAGTCCAGATTTTGAGAAATAAAGCAGGGCGGTGGCCTATACAATATTGTGGGTTGTACTAAGAGCATAGTACATGCAAAGCCCACTATGCCCAAGGGGCGTATTCAACATTTTTATAATTAATGCAAGGCGCTTGTGCTATACAATATATTTGCTTGCAGTTGTATAAATGGCCACTATGCAGGCATAGGCTTGTTGCCTTGAAAAATTCAGCCAAGACACTGTATTGTATTGTCTAAAAAAAAAAAAACGTTCAAAAATCATCACAAGTGGATGCAGTAGTAAAGTAACATGACTGAAACTGATTGTGTAGTTTTGTTCTCATGCAGCAAATCTAGCAGGAACATGTCTTATCAAAGCTTCTTAGCGGAGGCACATTGTTTAGCCCTCGTGTCAGAAAAGGACATAATGTTTAAACCCCAGTCAGCCAAACATATCAAATTTGATTATGTCCCTCTAGGTTTGGGTACTGTCGTCTGGAGGGCTTAAGAACTGTGATGATATCCAGTCCTTGTTGAACTTAATGAGAGTCAGCCTGTCTGCATTTTCTGTAGTAAGCCTTGACCTTCTATCAGTGACAATGCCCCCAGCGGCACTGAAAACACGCTCTGATGTCACACTAGCAGCTGGGCAGGCCAGCAACTCCAAGGCATAAAAAGAGAGCTCAGTCCAAGTGTGAAGCTTGGAAACCCAGTAATTAAAGGGTACAGAGGGATCGGTTAAGAAGCTGGTAGTGTCACAGACATACTCGTTCACCATGTTTGACAATGTTTGTCTCCTATTCAAGGTGACTGTAGGCACAATCCGTTGCAGATTAGAAGGTGTGTTGAACATCGCCCAGTTGGTGGACATCTTACCACCACCTCTTCTTGACATTGTGGCGGTTTGTGTCCCAACCAAAGGCTACTGTGGCAAAGAGCTGCTTCTTCGGGGTAGAGCGGAGTCAGAGGGTGAAATTGACATCAAATTGTCAACAACAACCCTCTTGAAATAATCCATCGTTAAGCCCCTTGGTGACTGCAACAGCAGCGATGGAAACTTGTCTTTGTAGCGTGGGTCAAGGAATGTTGACAACCAGTAGAGGTCGCTGTCATAGATGTTAATGACGCGTGGATCTTGGACAGACATTGAGACATGAAATCAGACATGTGTGCTAGGCTGCAAAGACTCATCTGTTCTGTTTCACCTGATTGATGAACACTACGCATCATGGTCTCAAAATTGGTCTCCGCCTCCTCCTCTTTAGCCCACCCATGCTGTACCGACATAAAGCTGGGGTTGGGAGTACCATCAGGGTTCACATCAGTACCATGGAGAAATAAATCGTCTTCATCTTCATCACCCTCATCACAGTCTTGTTCTGCAGCCAATGTTGCCAGCTGAAATTGGCTTTGCTGGCTCTGATCGTGGATATTCAAATCTGGCTCCATAGCCATCCGCTGTGCCCTCAATGATTCTGTTTTAAGATTCAGGAGCGATTCTTTAAGCAAACAGAGCATGGGGATGGTGAGACTAATAATGGACTGATCACCGCTGACATGTTTTATGCAATAATCGAAGTTCTCTAGAACCTCGCAAAGGTCAGCGATCCAGACCCACTCCATAGTACCAATGTGTCTTGTATGACTTCCGGTGTGACGGGCATGTTGCAGCTGATATTCCACTATTGCCCTCTGCTGCTCTTTGAACCTTACCAACATATGGAATGTAGAGTTCCATCGTGTGGGCATGTCGCAAATTAACCTGTGTTTGGGCAATTTAAATTGCTGTTGAAGGGCAGATAGACTTCCAAGTGCCGTGGAGGAATGTCGTAAATGTTCGCAATTTCTACGCACCTTCTCTAGTAGATCTGATAACTCAGGGTAATTTTTCATGAATTTCTGAACTACTAGGTTCAGCACGTGAGCCATGCAAGGCACGTGTAGAAGGTTACCGAACTTTATTGCCGCAACAAGGTTTCGTCCTTTATCGCTGACAACAAGACCTGTTTGTAGTTGCAGTGGGGCAGCCACTCATCTGTCTGTTGCTTAACACCTTTCCACAGCTGGGTTGCAGTGTGAGGTGTGTCACCTAGACAGATCAGCTTAAGTAGAGCCTGTTGTCGCCTTACTGATGCACTACTGCAAAGCTCCCAACTTGGACGTGATTGCGGACAAGTCAGCAGTGGTCAAGGAAGTAGAAGACGCACATTGTGTTGTTGAAGTATATGAGGACGCGGACACCCAGAATGATGTTGTGCCCGCTATTCGTGAAGTTGGTAGGATCTCAGATATTCCACTTTTAGAATTTGGGACACTCTCGACCAGGTTGATCCAGTGAACCGTTAGTGATATGTATCTGCCCTGTCCACAACTACTTGTCCACGTTGTCAGGTGGACTTTTTCGCTTACAGCATTTGTTAGTGCACGCTTTAAGTTGTTAACCACGTGCTGGTGTAACGCGGGTACGGCAGTACGTGAAAAAAAGTAGCGACTGGGGACAGAGTATCGTGGTGCTGCCACAGCCAACAACTCCCAAAAAGCCTCAGTACCCACAAGCCTAAACGGCAACATTTCAACAGCTAACAACTTAGAAATTTGCGCAGTCATTTTTTGAGAAAAAGGGTGTGTTGATTGGTACTTCCGCTGCCTTTCATACAGCTGTGGAACAGCCAACTGGACATTTGGGGCAGACTCACAAGTCACTTGACTACTGTCATATCTCTCGTCTAACGAAGCTTGTGAGGAGTACGTATGAGTAGGAGCTGCTGCATGAACAGTAGATGGTGAAGGACGGATCGGAGGTGGCCTGCAAGTGTTGGGATCAGAAGGCCCTGATGTCGAACCCTGATGGGCCAACCACTGACTTGGGTGCTTAACAGACATGTGCTTACGCATACTGCTGGTGCTCAAATTTCCTTTTCCCTGGCCTCTGCTTAGCCTGGCATAGCAGATGTTAGAGATAAAGACATTTGCTACTGATGTGCTATCCTTAAAAAATTGCCAGACAATGGCTTTTCGTCCTTTATGTTGTGTTGGAGGAACAGGAGGATAACTCTGTCCAACACCAACTGTAGACACAGTTTGGCCAACTGTTGTTAAAGTTTGGGCAACAGTTGGTACAGTGTGTGCAACAGTTGACATAATTTGGGCTACTGTTGTCACAGATAATCAAAAGGAGGAAAGAAGTGGAGCCATAATTGCTTCAATTTTGCAGTAGAATATCTAACTTTATTTGGAGACAGTTATTAAACACCAAGGTGCAGAAATAATGGTGCAATCATTACAGATACACAGCATTTATCCATATACAATAATGGATGCACATAGCAGGTTACATCATAATGCACAGACATAGGATAAGGTAAAAAGCTACTTCATTAGACTGGTGTAGTCAAATGAACAATAATGAGACAGCCATAGTAATCCAAGTAAGGACTGGCAGCTCATATAGGTTATTGCAACACCCCATAAAGTGCAGAAAGGTTACATACAATAATAAGTGCATTCACATATAGAGCACATGGTGCTAGTGCAGGATGAGGAATTCAAACCCTCCATACCGGACTCCTTACGTACGTTTCGCTTGCTTTAGTTACGCATATGCTTCATCTAGAGGAGTACTGATACAAGGTCATGGGGAATTTTATATCCCTGAACACTTGTGGTCACATGTATTACCCGGCCAATCACCGCGTTTAGATCGGCGCATGCGCCGTCGGCATCCGACGCCGGTAATGTCACTTCCGGCGCGACGCTGAGCCCATCAACACGCGCCCGGCAATTGCCATGGGAGCATGTAAACAAACCCAGCGCTGCCCGCGCCATCATGACAGACCAGCAGGGGGAGCAGACTGCGCATGCGCGCACGCTATGATGGCACTTACTTAATTGAGCCTGATACAGAAAACTACACATAGCATTATAATACAATGACATTGGGAAGTAAGGTTTTCTCCCCTCTTCCCTTCTTCTGTAGATGGTGGTTATTCAGGCTCAATAACAGATGGTAGACATTTCAGGTTAGGTAACCGCACAGCATGTGTAGTGAATCATGGAACATATCCGCTGTAAATACAGATACAATTACAGATTAAAAAAACAGACCCCACAGATAAAACATCTCACAATGCATAGATAGTGAGAGAATGAATAAAAGACAAAAAAGAAAAGAAGGAAAAGGAAATAAAGAAGCTTATTTTAAAAAAAGAGAACATCCTTATCAGATTGGGCAAAGATCTCAACGGTCGTCAGAGAAATCTCAGACATATAATTGCAAGACACAAGAACTCCTAATCTCTCAGAGAAACGGAACAAAGCTAATGGCTTCATTTAGACCTTTAGGAGACACGGTATCAAGTGTAATTATCCATTTTAATTCCCGTTGGGACAGCATTTTTTGAAGGTCCCCTCCCATGATTCCTCCATGTATCTGATCAATCCCTTTCACCTTTAACGTTTTTACATTACACCCATGATGGTGATAAAAGTGACGGGGTAGAAGTTTTAGGGCCGCGACCTCTTCCTTTTTTGCTTTTTTAGCAGCCAAAATGTCCCTCACATGTTCACGAATCCTGACCCTTAATTCTCTTGTGGTTAGCCCAATATAGATTTTATTACATCCACATGCAGCGAAATACACAACATGTGTACTGCTGCATGAGATGTGTTGATTTATTTTATAAGTCCTAGAGCCATCACTCGAGACAAAATCAGAACCCCTTACCATGTTGGGATATGCGCTACAATCCCCACACGGAAAAAATCCTTTTAATGGAGGGCCCATCCCGAAAATCCTTGGTATTTTTGGTGCATAGTGACTATGCACCAATATACCTTTTAAATTCTGAGACCGTCTAGATGTCATAAGAGGGTTCTCAGAAAGGACCCCCCTCAAGGATGGTTCGGACAATAACACAGGCCAATGTCTCACAAGGATTTGTCTCATCCTTTCCCACTGCTGATTGTGAGTAGAGATAAATCTTATTTCCCCATAAGTCTCGTCTGTTTTCTTTTTGGGAGGAAGGAGGAGATCATCACGTTTGGTCAGTTTTGCTCTGTCATAGCCCCTTTTGATGGTCCTACGGCTATACCCTCTCTGCCTAAACCTGCCACTCAAATCCCTAGCCTGTTTATGAAAGTCAGCCTCCGTGGAGCAGATCCGCCTCATCCTCAAGAATTGTCCAACCGGGATGGCCTTTATGGTTGATGGAGTGTGGGCTGATGACGCATGTAACAACGCGTTCACAGACGTCTCTTTTCGGTATACGTCAGTTTGTAACAGTCCACAACCATCAACCATAATTTTTACGTCCAGGATGTCAGTCGATGAATTACTGAATTTATAAGTGAGTCTGATGTTCAAATCATTTTTATTCAATTCGTCCATAAATAGTCTGAGCTGCTCTACAGTGCCCTGCCACACAAAAAGAACATCATCGATGTAGCGCATCCAGCACTGCACATGGGCAATGGCCCGCACACCCCCGCATGCAAATATCCCTCGCTCCCAGTGCCCTAGGAACAGGTTTCCATACGAAGGTGCACAGGCCGCGCCCATGGCAGTGCCGCGCCTCTGAAGATAAAATTGATCTTTAAAAGTAAAGAAATTGTGGGACAGGACAAAGCAGAGCAGCTCAATAATCAGCTCACACAAATGCACATCCCGGTTGGACTCCTCAAGGAAGAAGCGGACCGCCTCCTCATGATCGATGCAGGTGTAGAGGGACTCCACGTCGGCAGTGACTATGAACATATCCTTCTCCACAAAGATCCCGTCAATCCTAGTAAGGGCGTCCGTAGTATCCCTTAAGTACGATGGCAACGTTTCAACAAGGGGTTTTAAATAAAAGTCGATAAATCGACATACTGGATCACAAAGACCCTCCATACCTGAAACTATCGGACGCCCTGGCGGATTGACGGGATCCTTGTGGATTTTGGGAAGCAAGTAGAAGGTGGGCACTTTAGGGGCCCTGACCATCAGTCCATCAAGGACTTTTTTGGTGATGATCCCCTCCTCCATTGCAGTCACTAATATCCTTTCCAAATCAAAAGAAAAAGAGCTTACAGGATTCTGATCTAGCTTCTGATAGACATTTTTGTCTCTCAATTGCCTGAAGGCCTCCCTCTCATATAATTGGCATGGCCAAATAACAATGTTACCCCCTTTGTCTGCCGCCTTAATGACCACATTGTCGAGAGATTTTAACTCGGCAATGACGTGTTTCATTATTCAAACGACCCGATGACCCCGATATTTCATCCTCTGATTCTCCCTGAGTTTCGTCTCCAGATGTTAAAGAAACCAGGGACGGAGTCCTAGGTAAATCTGGCACACCAGGTTTCGGTAGGTCAGGTTTCGGTCCATGGGGTGGTTTTTTAGGTTTCCCACGTTTGTTTTTCCACTTATACACTCTGTGATTAGAATAATCACTTTGGTCTCGGTGGAATTTTTTCAACTTGCCTTCCTTAATCTCTTTTTCCCATTTTGTGATCTCGCCCTCAATTTCTTTCTCAAATTTGGCCAGCGCCTCTTTTGAGAGGCCTTCCTTAATCAGAATTTGCAATTCATCCATTTCATTTTCCAATCGAGCTATGCTAGACTTATTGTCATTAGACAGCAAGCCTATAAAGCCCCTGGAACAAGTGTCTGCAATGGTCTCCCACTGAGACTTAAAGGCCTCATCCTCAATAGGGTAGGCCGGAAACACTTGGACTCTAAGCCCTCTGGGTATTAAGCCCTTTAGCAGATATTTTTCAAGGAAAGCATGATTCCACCATAACCGTGTCCGTTTTCTCATGAGATCCTTGTATCTCACAATCTTGTTGTGTAGACCACCGCCGAGATCCCCGCCCAAATTGTCACCATGTTCCTTTAAGGTCTCGTCTAATTCAAGGAGCCACGTACGATCACGGGTCCTATAGTCCATATTGACCAATGGATAGACTGTGAAAAACACAGGAAAACAGATTATACATATATATTTCATATGGTACCATCTAAACAGCTCCCAGATCAAGTACCTGGTATTAGCTGTGCAGCTCAACACATTTAGCAAATAATCAAAAGGAGGAAAGAAGTGGAGCCATAATTGCTTCAATTTTGCAATAATGGATGGAGTCCGGTATGAAGGGTTTGAATTCCTCATCCTGCACTAGCACCATGTGCTCTATATGTGAATGCACTTATTATTGTATGTAACCTTTCTGCACTTTATGGGGTGTTGCAATAACCTATATGAGCTGCCAGTCCTTACTTGGATTACTATGGCTGTCTCATTATTGTTCATTTGACTACACCAGTCTAATGAAGTAGCTTTTTACCTTATCCTATGTCTGTGCATTTTATGATGTAACCTGCTATGTGCATCCATTATTGTATATGGATAAATGCTGTGTATCTGTAATGATTGCACCATTATTTCTGCACCTTGGTGTTTAATAACTGTCTCCAAATAAAGTTAGATATTTTACTGCAAAATTGAAGCAATTATGGCTCCACTTCTTTCCTCCTTTTGATTATTTGCTAAATGTGTTGAGCTGCACAGCTAATACCAGGTACTTGATCTGGGAGCTGTTTAGATGGTACCATATGGAATATATATGTATATACTGTTGTCACAGGTTGGATTCTGGATAAAGGAGTAAGCCTGGGTGCTTTTGGCGGTGGTACATAGCCACTTTCCTCCTCCATGCTGCTCGGTTGGCTATGCATGTCAAGAGTCCAGGTTGGATCAGTGGTCTCATCATCCACCCCTTCCTCCTCAAAGTCTTCTGGATAACGTGACTGTTCAGGCTGGCCAGATGAGATGTGTGTCTCATCATCATCATCATCCTCCACCTCCTGAGACTGTGTATGCCTTTGTTGAAAGTGACTTTCTTCAGTACGAGGTGAATCCAAACTTTGTCCATGAATAGAACGTACGTCTTGTTCAAGTATCTGGTCGGGCAGTGACAAAGAAAGGTCAGGTTGTATGAAGGGCTGATAAGAAGCAAATAAATCATCCGAGTGTCCAAGGTCGCGGTCAAAATTTTCCTCTGTCTGCCGATGGCTTGAGGAAATAGGAAGAGTTTGCGGATTAGATGACCCTGCGTTGTCTGTAGCGACACTTGAATGTGGTGTCAAGGATGATTGTGTGCTGCATGAACCAGTGGTTGAGGTCTTCTTAGCCATCCAAGATGTTATTTGGTCTTGCTCTTCCGGCCTCAAGACACGTTTAGGTTGAGTACTGGGAAATTTAGACAGCAGAAAGGTGGATCGATCAATCCTCGTCTGTCTACCTGTACCAGTGCCTTGTTGTGCATGACTGCTACAGCCACGACTTCGTCCCTGTCCCTTTGCAAACTCTTTTTTGGGCATTTGGTGTTTTTGGGACATTGTTGACAAGTGAAGATGGTCACGTACAGAATCAGATGACTAATTAGCAGTTAAGAATTCCTACTAGGATGACAATGAAGGCTACAAATGTGTATTCGCAGAGCAGGAAGGTAATGTGCCTGCTATTAGCTTGTAGCAGATAAGCAACGCTCTCTCCCTCCAAAAAATTAGTTATGCGGCAGAATCAGTCACCAATAAGGACTTTGGTACTGTCTGCATCACGGCAGAGAGGTAAAGTGCGTGCTATCACTTCGCAGAGAAGCAACGCACTGTCCCTCCAAAAAATTTTGTTACGTGGCAGAAGCAGTCACCAATAAGGACTTTGGTACTGTCTGCGTCACGGCAGTGAGGTAAAGTGTGTGCTATCACTTCGCAGAGAAGCAACACACTGTCCCTCCAAAAAATTAGTTATGTGGCAGAAGCAGTCACCAATAAGGACTTTGGTACTGTCTGCGTCACGGCAGTGAGGTAAAGTGCGTGCTATCACTTCGCAGAGAAGCAACGCACTCTCCCTACAAAAAATTAAATATTAGCTCAGCTAAGCCTCTGATTTTAGCTTTGAGGAAGGTTGAGTGACTAAACTAAGCTCTGAGGTCGGTGCTGTATGCACTGCAAGGCTGCTCCTGCCTGCCTGTCTCTCTGCCTTCAGTGCTGTACACAGCACTCCTCCGTCCTGTTAGCTCTCACAAGAGCTGTTTGGGTTATATGTGAGGAATCTTGAGGTGATTTTCCTACACTCACTGACAATCCCTATCTCTGATCTGCTCAAAGTCTCCCTACTCGCCCTGCAATAGCTCAGATCGTCACAGGAATGTGCCCAAAATGGTGGGGGCAAGCCTTATATACAGCCTTGCCTGTCATACATGACATAGGCATCACGATGGACAGCAGCCAATCATAGTAATGCCACAACCAACATGGCTGCGGCATTACTGAATATGATTGGCTAACATGCTTGTCCATCTCCAAAGTTTTCTCACCTAACATGCTAGGCTGCTAACATGCTAGGCTGTCTCGGAACATTAACATATTCTGTGTTCAGCGAGTCCAGAATACAGTATACAGGACTCGGAGTCGTAGACTCGCTCAGCCCTAGACTCGCTGCTGACAGCGGGTATCCGTGAACCGGTGCGAGTGTTTAAATGATTTGGGGACAATCCAGCTACATAGACAGCGATGTGATAGCGAGTTTAGCAACTGAGAAACATACTGAATGCAAACTCTGACAAAACTAGGATTGCCATTGATTTGCATTGGACTCATTACTGTGCGAGTAATCGCTTGGAAACTCGCAGAGTACCGACTCCTGCGAGTTTCTTACTACTCGCAGAGTAACGAGTCCTAACGAGTAGATTCGCCCATCACTACATGCCATGCATGGCTCATGTGCTGAACCTAGTGGTGTAGAAATTTATAAAAACATACCCTGACTTTCCATACCTACTTGAGAAGGTGCGCCGTATTTGCGCCCATTTCCGCCATTCCTTAACCGCTGTTGCCGGTCATGCAGCGCTTCAAAAGCAATTTAATTTGCCAAACCACCGACGCATTTGCGACCTGTCAACATGGTGGAACTCAACATATCATTAGAGATGAGCGATGTTCGATTCAAATTGCTCGCCAATCTCGAATTTGAGCGGTTTTTGGCGGTGTTCGAGTCATTCGCCGAATTAGAACAATTTGCTTGAAATTCGGCAGTTCTAGTATATGTTCAATAACGCTTCGATCCACAAAAGCTTAATCTTCCTAACCCTAAACCTAGCCCTAATACTGCAAATGAATGTTAATTTCCAGTTTGTGTGTATATTGTGCAGGGGGAGCTTGTATCAGAGCTGCAGCAATAAGGTTTTTTTTTTTTTTTTCTCCTAAAGCATGTTCAGTGGGGCGGTTCAGGCTGCTAGCCAATCACAGTGCTACACCACAGAGTGCATATTTTTTTCACACAACTAATGTCATCATTGACATAAATACCTTCATCAAGATACTAAATAGTAGCCTCCAAGTACGGAGGAGTATGCACTATGGAGCAGATAAATCGCCTAATGTCATCATTGGCTGTGTCTGTCACATGTCCTAGCCCTATAAAACCCGGCCATCTTAAAGATCACCACCATTTTGCTGATAGCTGCTGCAGGTGTTAGACGGCACCCGCGGGTGCTACTGTGTGCGACTGCTAAACAGTGCAAACTAAATTATGTTCTCTCAGTCAGCTAGTGAGTGAATACAAAGTTAGATAGATAGGTTTAGGGAGTAGGGACTAGTAATATCAGCCCTTTTTAGGGCTGATCCATAGGAGTAGTGATTAGGGATAGGGACTAGGGACTAGTAGTCTATCAGCCCTTTTCAGGGCTACTTCATAGAAGCAGGGACTAGTTTTAATTGCAGCCCTTATCATGGCTAGGTTACAGCAGTCTCTATAAGTTTTTGCCAGGCAGCTGTGTGTCAGGTGTGTGTCAGGGCTGTGCAAGTCATTCTCACAGCATCTGGCCACAGTAATATAGCTCTTTGAATCCATTAGGGCAGGTAGTGTAGCACTGCTGTGAAGAAAGCTACACCACCTGTCTTAATTAGGCATTTTTTTATTGCTGCAGCAAGTCCAGGCACTTTGTTCGGGCTAGTAGCAGACTAGCAGTGTCCCACAGTGGTGTAGCTCACTTGTGAGAGAAGCTACACCTTCAGTGTAGTTAATAATACTAATTTTTTACTGCAACAAGCTAACCTGTCAGTTTTTGCTTTAAGCAGTGTTCACTAAACCTTCACTGTAGGCCACGTTTAATACAACCATGTACACCTTGAGTGTAGTTCATTCTACTACTTTTTTACAGCAACAAGCTAACCTATCAGTTTTTGCTTTAAAGCAGTGTTCACTAAATCTTCACTGTAGGCCACGTTTAATACAACCAAGTACACCTTGAGTGTAGTTCATTCTACTACTTTTTTACTGCAACAAGCTAACCTGTCAGCTTTTGCTTAAAAGCAGTTTTCCCTAAACCTTTACTGTAGACCACGTTTAATACAACTAAATACACCTTGAGTTTAGTTCATTCTACTACTTTTTTACTGCAATAAGCTAACCTGTCAGTTTTTGCTTAAGTGAAGAGATAATGGCTAGCACTGAGTTCGGTTTGAGGATCACAGTGCAAATGAAAGGAACCAGAAGTTCCAAAGTCTACGGTTTTCAGAATCACTGCACACGTACAAAGGATATGTTTGCTTCTAGGTGAAAGTTTATTTATAGTGTTCTTATAGTACCACAGAATATGACATTTCGGCCCAGTGATCACACAGTCGCTGAAAAGATGAGAAATATATACAATCTATATATATATATATATACACAGTAATATTTCAGGTTTAAAATGAGGTTTATTGTACTAACCAAAAATGTGAAATATGCATTATTTCAAAATTTGACAGGTGCCAAAGTATGGGTACCCTTCTGATTTTCATGATTTGATTACTCCTAACTACTTTTTACTGACTTACTGAAGCACTAAATTGGTTTGGTAACCTCATTGAGCTTTGTACTTCATAGCCCGGTGTATCCAATCATGAAAAAAATATATACAATCAGAAACTTTGTTATGTGGTGCTTTTTCATCTTATTTACAATATATGTACAAGTCATATATACAAGTAAACGTTAAAAAGAGAGAACCATGTTAAAGGGATCCTGTCACCTCTAGAACACCTCCTAAGCTAGCAAAACATGTCCCTGCAGCATCCCATCACTAATCTCACACTCCTTTTGTCTCCTAAAAGCATCCTGTGAAAGTGCATAAAAACGTTTTAACACTTACTCATTAGGGATTATAATTAGCAGGGGCTATATTCTTTAGTCCCCAGGGCGGGCTGTTTTGCAGGCTCCAGGATCCACCCTCTCTCTGTCTGTTTGCTCTGCTTGTGCAGACTTTACCCTCCCCCCCTCTCTATCACTCACAGAATGCAAATCATTAGTCCTGCATTCAGCTGCACATCACAGCAGCAAAGACAGAGAGAGGGTGGATCCGCGAGGCTGCAAAACAACATGCCCTGGTGACTAAAGAATATAGCCCCTGCTAATTATAATCACTAATGAGTAAGTATTAAAATGTTTTTATGCACTTTCACAGGATGCTTTTAGGAGACAAAAGGAGTGTGAGATTAGTAATGGGATGCTGCAGGGACATGTTTTGCTAGCTTAGGAGGCGTTTTGGAGGTGACAGGATCCCTCTAAGGATTTCTGTATGAGATACAAAGAAGATATATACAGCAGTTATTACCAAGCTCGGAGTAGGGCACGGAAATTACAAGGTTAGCGTGAGTTGTATGGGTAGTGGCTAATGTAAGATTGATTTAATGGCATGAACAAACCTAATCTTGTATTGGATGTGTCACCAAGTATAGTTCATAGAGGCTGGTTTTTAGGATCAAACTTAAAGGGTATCACCTATCGGAAAATGGTGGGTGGTTATATGTAGTCAATGTTTCTTTGTATGAATGGAAAGGGGGTGCTGTGGATACAGTCATATTAAAAAGTTTGGGCACCCCTCTTAATCCTACTGATTTTTTTTTGTTTAAAATTGGGTTTTTGCACCAGCTATTTCAGTGTGATATATGTAATAACTGATGGACACAGTAATATTTCAGGTTTAAAATGAGGTTTATTGTACTAACCAAAAATGTGAAATATGCATTATTTCAAAATTTGACAGGTGCCAAAGTATGGGTACCCTTCTGATTTTCATGATTTGAATACTCCTAACTACTTTTTACTGACTTACTGAAGCACTAAATTGGTTTGGTAACCTCATTGAGCTTTGTACTTCATAGCCCGGTGTATCCAATCATGAAAAAAGCTATTTAAGGTGTCCACTTGCAAGTTGTTCTCCTAGTTGCATCTTCTCTGAGGAGTGGCATCATGGGCTCCTCAAAATAGCTCTCAAATGATCTTAAAAAAAAGATTGTTCGACATGACAATGATCCAAAACACCGCTTCAAATCTAATCAGGCATTCATGCAGAGGAGCAATTACAATGTTCTGGAATGGCCATCCCAGTCCCCAGACCTGAATATCATTGAACATCTGGGGGATGTTTTGAAGTGGGCTGTCCATGCTCGGCGACCATCAAACTTAACTGAACTGGAATTGTTTTGTAAAGAGGAATGGTCAAAAATACCTTCATCCAGGATCCAGGAACTCATTAACAGCTACAGGAAGCGACTAGAGGCTGTTATTTTTGCAAAAGGTGGATCTACTAAATATTAATGTCACTTTTCTGTTGAGGTGCCCATACTTTTGCACCTGATAAAAACAGAGAGGAGCGCTCCTGGTGCAGTATCAGGGGTCAGTAGGGGGGAGGGGGTCGGTGGATTGTTGGTGCTCACCTGTCCTGGTTATGCTGCCAGCATTACCAGGTGTTGTAGCCTTACTGCGTCTCATGCAGCTGCCGTCTCTCCTTGCTTTCAGGTCTCAGGATGACACGTGATCAGTCACACAGTCTGACATCAGCACAGGTCCTTGAGAGCTTTAGCTATTAGATCCCCATTCTCCTCACTGACACAGTTATCAGAAGCAGCTCTGCACCGCTCACCAGAGGTGCTTGTAGATTAGTTAAAGGTAAACCAATGGTTTAGACAGGCGCATTCTGAATGAACTCCGGGAAGTTTGTCCAATTTAAAACTTCTTTAATGAGTATTACTGGTCTCTCTCACAACGCGTTTCAGCGTACTAGCGCCTTCCTCAGGTGATGACCAGTATTGCAGCTTAACAAGTTTATATAGAGGCAGTCACAGCTGACTCATCACAGAAATTAGTCATTCATTTATATATAACATAAAATTATATTCCAACTATCCTTCCGATATTGCATACAATTTCACGGGAGCGCGCAAGTTTTTGGCACTTGTCCAAAATCGCATAGGTGATGTTACAAAGGGAGATATCGGCAGGCAATGCAACTACGATGTTGTACGCCCCTTTTTCATACTGTGTCTGAGCAACTCAGGGAACGACCAATTAACATTGGAGTGAATAGGGGAAGTTGCACTCCAAATCGTAGTTGCACTGTCACACAGCACGATCAAATCGTCAAGCCAATATTGCACGGTAGAAAAGCATGCACAATCCAAAAACGATATTGTAGTTGCATCGTTTTTGCGTCGCATTGCCCATTTACAGACACAACGCACGAACGATATCGACTGCATTGCCCGTACCACGTGACTTTTTATCGTAGTTGCGTTGCGATATTGTGACATGTAAAGCGGCCTGTAGACTTAAAGCTGTGACAACTTTTAGATGCTTTTTTGCCATACATTTCAAAATTAGTTGTTTTTTTTTCAAATAAAATGGAAAAATATCTAACTTTCAACTACTGATCTGTGTTCTATGTTCTGTTGTGAATAAAATATCGCTATAAGAGATTTCCAAATCATTGCTTGCTTGTTTTCTTTATATGTTACAGTGACTTTTATTGAATTGGGAAAGTATATAATGTAAAAGTTCTATTACCCATTCTTTATATTCTCTCAAAAGGAATGGATTACATTTCTATAACGATAAACACAATTCGTAGCTTTAATTACATGCTTTCAAGCTTATATTGTGCTTTTATGTTTACATCATACGATATGGATTGTTACGATTTTTTGTAAATTGACATGTAGTTTAATGAATACTTCTGAAACTAAAACCACTAATATTGTGAAAGAACCTTCATGCTGAAGCACCTTAACCTAGAATTCTTTGTGCATGAATTTCAGTTTATACGGAAATGCTGATAAGTGTTAGGAAAAAAGAACTCTTTCAATTTTCATTTAATACTTGCATTGAAGATTAAATATGTTCTAAGCTTCTTGTGGTGGCTGTTCCTTATGATGAAGTGCTCATAATCTTGTAATTAATGACCTGACAAGATGCAAACATTAATCAGTAAGTGGTACTTCCAGCAACAGGAATGGGTTTGTAAATGACTATTATTTCAATGAGTGTTATTTATGCTATCAATACTTAATCTGGGACAAACTAGAAAATTTCTATGCATATTTTATTAGGTTTTTTAGAGTTTAATATTTTTATAGACTTTGAGAAGCACTTTACATTGTATAAAACAGCTATTATGCAGACACATTGGAATTGTAATGTAATTGTATATAAATATGGGTGAATTAGATAAATACATCATCGTTTTTGTTACATTGGAAAGAATTGGGATTATTTTCATTAATGAAATATTATTTTTGTATGAAACATGCTACAGTGTATCTTGATTATGTAGGCTGGAGTGCAAAATGACACCTCTATAGGTTACTATTGGTAGAATACTGCTTTCATACATCACACTCTATTTATGTTGCATTTACAATATAATCTCTTCAGAAGGATGCATGTAACGCTCGTCTGCTTGTACCTTGTTTCCCCGGTGTTACTGTCCATGTCTCTGCTCTTACCCATTCCCTAACCAGCTGGGATACTGTTGTCTGTTACCTGTAAGGATGCTGCTCAGTTCCCTGCTCTGCTGTGCAGCCATATGCGTGTTGTAAGGTCCTTGCTGTGCTGCATGACCATCCGTGTGTGCGATCCCTGGTTGCCATTGTGGAAGGTATTCGTGGGTTGTGAGGTCCTCTGCTGCAGGTGCATGACTTTCCAATGTGTCCAGGCTTGCAGCTGCTGCCAAGTGCTCTAGGCCTTAGTTCCTGTGTTGTGTATGATGGGTTTCTGTCTGTGCCTAGGATGAAACACGGCAATACCTTCCCCGCTTTTATTAGGGGCAAAATGCACATGAATTGCTGTCCCTGGCCTATTGCTGAGGAGCAGCTCCTATTTAACCCCTTCAACCCGGGCCTATTTTGACCCTAATGACCAGGCCATTTTTGTCAATTCTGACCAGTGTCCCTTTATGAGGTAATATCTCTGGAACGCTTCAACGGATCCTAGCGATTCTGAGATTGTTTTTTCGTGACATATTGGCTTCATGTTAGTATTAAATTTAGGTCGATAATTTTTGCGATTATTTGTGAAAAAATCAAAAATTTGGCAAAAGCTTTGAAAATTTTGCAATTTTCAAATTATGAATTTTTATTCTGCTAAACCAGAGAGGTATGTGACACAAAATAGTTAATAAATAACATTTCCCACATGTCTACTTTACATCAGCACAATTTTGAAAAAAAAAAATTTTTTTGTTCGGAAGTTATAAGAGTTCAAAGTTCAACGGCAATTTTTCATTTTTCCAGCAAAATTTACAAAACCATTTTTTTTTGTGACCACATCACATTTGAAGTCCCTTTGAGGGGTTTACATGACAGAAAACACCCAAAAGTGACACCATTCCAAAAACTGCACCCCTCAAGCCACTCAAAACTACATTCAAGAAGATTATTAACCCTTCAGGTGCTTCACGGGAACTAAAGCAAAGTGGAAGGAAAAAATGGTCATTTTAATTTTTCCAACAAAAATGTTCTTTTAGCCTCAATTCTTTCATTTTCACATGGGAAACAGGATAAAATGGATCCTAAAAATTGTTGGGCAATTTCTCCTGAGTACATCCATATCTCATATATCTCATATATGCTCAGAAGGGAAGGAGCGCAATTTGACTTTTGGAGCTAATTTTCCATTCAAAGAGTCAAATGGCGCTCCTTCCCTTCTGAGCCCTGCTGTGTGCCCAAACAGTGGTTTATGACCACATATGAGGTATAGTGTACTCAGGAGAAATTGCCCAACAATTTTTAGGATCCATTTTATCCTGTTCCCCATGTGAAATGAAAAAATTTAGGCTAAAAGAAAATTTTTGTGGAAAAAAGAGTACTTTTTCATTTTTACAGATGAATTTGTGAAGCACCTGGGGGTTCAAAATGCTCACCACCAATCTAGATAAGTTCCCTGGGGGCTCTAGTTTCCAAAATGGGGTCACTTGTGGGGGAGCTCCAATGCTTAGGCACACAGGGGCTCTCCAAACGCGACATGGTGTCCGCTAACAATTTGAGCTGATTTTTCAGTCAAATTGTTAGCGGACACCATGTCACAATTGGAGAGCCCCTGTGTGCCTAAACATTGGAGCTCCCCACAAGTGACCCCATTTTGGAAACTAGAGCCCCCAGGGAACCTATCTAGGTGGGTGGTGAGCATTTTGAATGCCCCAGTGTTTCACAAATGAATCTATAAAAATGAAAAAAATAATTATTATGGAAAAAAAAGTACTTTTTCATTTTTACGGATGAATTTGTGAAGCACCTAGGGGTTCAAAATGCTCACCACCCATCTAGATAAGTTCCCTGGGGGCTCTAGTTTCCAAAATGGGGTTACTTGTGGGGGAGCTCCAATGTTTAGGCACACAGGGGCTCTCCAAACGCGACATGGTGTCCGCTAACAATTTGAAAAATTAGCTCCAATTGTTAGCGGACACCATGTCGCGTTTGGAGAGCCCATGTGTGCCTAAACATTAGAGCTCCCCCACAAGTGACCCCATTTTGGAAACTAGACCCCCAGGGAACCTATCTAGATGGGTGGTGAGCATTTTGAACACCCCGGTGCTTCACAAAATAATCTGTAAAAATGAAATAAGAAAATTTTTGTGGAAAAAAAAGTACTTATTCAATTTTACAGATAAATTTGTGAAGCACCTGGGGGTTCAAAATGCTCACAACCCATCTAGATAAGTTCCCTGGGAGGTTTAGTTTCCAAAATGGGGTCACTTGTGGGGGAGCTCTAATGTTTAGGCACACAGGGGCTCTCCATACGCGACACGGTGTCCACTAACTATTGTAATTGTTAGCGGACACCATGTCGCATATGGAGAGCCCATGTGTGCCTATACATTGGAGCTCCCCCACAAGTGAGCTCATTTTGGAAACTAGACCCCCAGAAAACCTATCTAGATGGGTGGTGAGCATTTTGAACACCTCGGTGCTTCACAAAATAATGTGTAAAAATGAAAAAAGAAAATTTTTGTGGAAAAAAAAGTACTTATTCAATCTTACAGATGAATTTGTGAAGCACCTGGGGGTTCAAAATGCTCACAACCCATCTAGATAAGTTCCCTGGGAGGTCTACTTTCCAAAATGGGGTCACTTGTGAGGGAGCTCTAATGTTTAGGCACACAGGGGCTCTCCATAAGCGACATGGTGTCCACTAACTATTGGAATTGTTAGCGGACACCATGTCGCTTTGGAGAGCCCATGTATGCCTAAACATTGGAGCTCCCCCACAAGTGACCTCATTTTGGAAACTAGACCCCCCAAGGAATGCATCTAGGTGCATAGTGAGCACTTTGAACATCCAGGTGCTTCACAAATTGATCCGTAAGAAAGAAAAAGTACTTTTTTTTTTCACACAAATTTTCTTTTTTCATTTTTACGGATCAATTTGTGAAGTACCTGGGGGTTCAAAGTGCTCACTATGCATCTAGATATGTTCCTTGGGTGGTCTAGTTTCCATAATGGGGTCACTTGTGGGGGAGCTCCAATGTTTAGGCACACAGGGGCTCTCCATACGCGACATGGTGTCCGCTAACTATTGGAATTGTTAGCGGACACCATGTCATGTATAGAGAGCCCCTGTGTGCCTAAACATTGGAGCTCCCCCAAAAGTTACCCCATTTTGGAAAGTAGACCCCCCAAGGAATGCATCTAGATGCATAGTGAGCACTTTGAACCCCCAGGTGCTTCATAAATTGATCTGTAATAAGGAAAAAGCACTTTTTTTTCACACAAATTTTCTTTTTTCATTTTTATGGATCAATTTGTGAAGCACCTGGGGGTTCAAAATGTTCACTATGCATCTAAATACAGCGAAGCCCATTTTTATTTTTTTTCTAGGACTAATTCTAGAAAAAAAATAGTGTGGGGCTCCGCTATATTTTTGGTCCATGTTACTCATACTAAATGGGTTTTGGAGAGTTTCTATACCAATAATTCAATTGCACAATTTAAACTGCTTTTCTTAAAGATGCTTTTATTACTTCATCAAAAAGGAGATTAAAATGCAGTTACAAAAGTGCTCACAGATATAATAAAACTAGTAAAAAGGCCCGATGCAATTGCATCAGGAGCACGGTGAAATGAATTGTGTGTATACAGGTGGGTCAGTGGGTATCAGAGTATAGAGGCGGGTCAGTGGGTAGTAGAGCATCGAGGCGGCTCTGTGGGTAGCAGAGTATGGAGGCGGCTCTGTGGCTAGCAGAGTATCGAGGCGGCTCTGTGGGTAGCAGAGAATAGAGGCGGCTCTGTGGGTAGTAGAGTATAGAGGCGGTTCTGTGGTGGAGGGGTGAGGAGAGAAGAGGCTCTGTGGTGGAGGGGTGAGGAGAGATGCGGCAGAGTGGTGGAGGGGTGAGGAGAGATGGGTGTCTGTGGTGGAGGGGTGAGGAGAGATGCGGCTGTGTGGTGGAGGGGTGAGGAGAGATGCGGCTGTGGTGGAGGGGTGAGGAGAGATGCGGCTCTGTGGTGGAGGGGTGAGGAGAGATGCGGCTCTGTGGTGGAGCGGTGAGGAGAGATGCGGCTCTGTGGTGGAGGGGTGAGGAGAGATGCGGCTCTGTGGTGGAGGGGTGAGGAGAGATGGGTGTCTGTGGTGGAGGGGTGAGGAGAGAAGCGGCTATGTGGTGGAGGGGTGAGGAGAGATGTGGCTGTGTGGTGGAGGGGTGAGGAGAGATGCGGCTCTGTGGTGGAGGGGTGAGGAGAGAAGCGGCTCTGTGGTGGAGGGGTGAGGAGAGATGCGGCTCAGTGGTGGAGGGGTGAGGAGAGATGCAGCTCTGTGGTGGAGGGGTGAGGAGAGATGCGGCTCAGTGGTGGAGGGGTGAGGAGAGATGCGGCTCAGTGGTGGAGGGGTGAGGAGAGATGCGGCTGAGTGGTGGAGGGGGGTGAGGAGAGATGCGGCTCAGTGGTGGAGGGGTGAGGAGAGATGCGGCTCAGTGGTGGAGGGGTGAGGAGAGAAGCGGCTTAGTGGTGGAGGGGTAAGGAGAGATGCGGCTCAGTGGTGGAGGGGTGAGGAGAGAAGCGGCTTAGTGTGGAGGGGTAAGGTGAGAAGCAGCTCAGTGGTGTAGGATTGAGGAGAGATGCGGCTCAGTGGTGGAGGGGTGAGAGAGAGAAGCGGGTCAGTGGTGGAGGGGTGAGGAGAGAAGCGGCTCTGTGGTGGAGGGTGAGGAGAGATGCGGCAGAGTGGTGGAGGGGTGAGGAGAGATGGGTGTCTGTGGTGGAGGGGTGAGGAGAGATGCGGCTGTGTGGTGAGGGGTGAGATGAGATGCGGCTCTGTGGTGGAGGGGTGAGGAGAGAAGCGGCTGTGGTGGAGGCTGAGGAGAGATACGGCTGTGGTGGAGGGGTGAGGAGAGATGCGGCTCTGTGGTGGAGGGTGAGGAGAGATGCGGCTCTGTGGTGGAGGGGTGAGGAGAGATGCGGCTCTGTGGTGGAGGGGTGAGGAGAGATGGGTGTCTGTGGTGGAGGGGTGAGGAGAGAAGCGGCTATGTGGTGGAGGGGTGAGGAGAGATGCGGCTGTGTGGTGGAGGGGTGAGGAGAGATGCGGCTGTGTGGTGGAGGGGTGAGGAGAGAAGCGGCTCTGTGGTGGAGGGGTGAGGAGAGATGCGGCTCAGTGGTGGAGGGGTGAGGAGAGATGCAGCTCTGTGGTGGAGGGGTGAGGAGAGATGCGGCTCAGTGGTGGAGGGGTGAGGAGAGATGCGGCTCAGTGGTGGAGGGGTGAGGAGAGATGCGGCTGAGTGGTGGAGGGGGGTGAGGAGAGATGCGGCTCAGTGGTGGAGGGGTGAGGAGAGATGCGGCTCAGTGGTGGAGGGGTGAGGAGAGATGCAGCTGAGTGGTGAGGGGGGTGAGGAGAGATGCGGCTCAGTGGTGGAGGGGTGAGGAGAGATGCGGCTGAGTGGTGGAGGGGTGAGGAGAGATGCGGCTCAGTGGTGGAGGGGTGAGGAGAGAAGCGGCTTAGTGGTGGAGGGGTAAGGAGAGAAGCGGCTCAGTGGTGTAGGGTTGAGGAGAGATGCGGCTCAGTGGTGGAGGGGTGAGGAGAGAAGCGGGTCAGTGGTGGAGGGGTGAGGAGAGAAGCGGCTCAGTGGTGTAGGGTTGAGGAGAGATGCGACTTAGTGGTGGAGGGGTGAGGAGAGAAGCACACAGTATATACATACATGAGACATTGAAATAGACAGACAGTATGCAGAGATTACAGAGATTATACACACAGTATACACACATTACAGACAGTATACACACATTACACACAGTATAGACACATTACAGACAGTATACAGAGATTACACACAGTATAGAGACATTAGACAGAGTATAGAGACATTACAGACAGTATACAGAGATGACACACAGTATAGAGACATTACAGAGAGTGTAGAGATATGACACAGTGTAAGACATGACACAGAGTGTGCAGAGACATGACACAGAGTGTGCAGAGACATGACACAGACAGAGTGTGCAGAGACATGACACAGCAGAGTTGCAGAGACATGACACAGACAGAGTGTGCAGAGACATGACACAGACAGAGTGTGCAGAGACATGACACAGACAGAGTGTGCAGAGACATGACACAGAGTGTGCAGAGACATGACACAGAGTGTGCAGAGACATGACACAGACAGAGGTGCAGAGACATGACACAGAGTGTGCAGAGACATGACACAGACAGAGCTGCAGAGACATGACACAGACAGAGCGTGCAGAGACATGACACAGACAGAGCGTGCAGAACATGACACAGACAGAGTGTGCAGAGACATGACACAGACAGAGCGTGCAGAGACATGACACAGACAGAGCGTGCAGAGACATGACACAGACAGAGTGTGCAGAGACATGACACAGAGTGTGCAGAGACATGACACAGACAGAGTGTGCAGAGACATGACACAGACAGAGTGTGCAGAGACATGACACAGAGTGCAGAGACATGAGACAGACAGAGTGTGCAGAGACATGACACAGAGTGCAGAGACATGAGACAGGCAGAGTGTGCAGAGACATGAGACAGGCAGAGTGTGCAGAGACATGAGACAGGCAGAGTGTGCAGAGACATGAGACAGGCAGAGTGTGCAGAGACATGAGACAGTCAGAGTGTGCAGAGACATGAGACAGGCAGAGTGTGCAGAGACATGAGACAGGCAGAGTGTGCAGAGACATGAGACAGGCAGAGTGTGCAGAGACATGAGACAGGCAGAGTGTGCAGAGACATGAGACAGTCAGAGTGTGCAGAGACATAAGACAGGCAGAGTGTGCAGAGACATGAGACAGGCAGAGTGTGCAGAGACATGAGACAGGCAGAGTAAGGCAGGGTTAAAAATATGTAAATAAAGTTTATGCTCACCTCACCCCGAGCTCCCGGTGGCTCCCTGTGCCTGCAGAGCTCTTCTATACCAGTACAGGACCTGCGGTGATGTCAGAGTCACGTGACCCGCGGTTACCATGGAGTAAGCTGGTGTCACGTGACATCACCGCAGGTCCTGTACTGGTATAGAAGAGCTCTGCAGGCACCGGGAGCCTGGAGGAGCCACCGGAAGCTGGAGGAAGACGGCGGGAGACGGCGGGGGCTCGGGGAGAGGTGAGGAAATTTTTTTTTTTTACAGTAGTGCGACTGCGGTTTGCGATGACGCTGCGCATCATCGCTCGCAGTACCGCAAAGCATCTTGGGATTCGGCTACAACGCCCGAATTCCCAACTGCCAATTATATAAGTAGATTAGTAAGTTTACATGAATCTAGATAGGAGGACACTAAGGGGTTAAAGTCATTTTACCTCACACTTCAGGACAAAATACATGGTAGCCATATCAAAAACAAGAGCTATGTGCTCTCCTGGTATACAGATGGTTAAATTGAGAACTACAGCCTCTCAGTATATGGAGGGTTCAGCTCATAATCCCCCTTCCTACTACCAACAGCTTACACTGGATGTTCTCTCAAAATAATTTCCATTACACATCAGCCTTAACAACATAGCAATTGTAACAGAGCTTACCCATGTCAGAATGCCAGAGTGTAAAGATGACCTCTAGGGGACGCCCCAACGCGTTTCCCTGAATGCTTCCTCAGGGGGCATGCTTGGCTGTGTCCCCCCCCATCCTATATACCCCCCACCACCCCTGTCCCCACCTGACTCCAATTGCGCTGCTCCACGCCGCAGATGGGCGGCCACGCCGTCCCGAGCGGCGGTTTCCAGCATTCACCCACCGGAAGTGCATCATCTGACGCTACTTCCCGTGCATCTGAAGCCTTTCACCGCAGCCCGAGAACACGCGACCGCTCATTCGCGGTCCGCAGACGCCATATTTAAAGAGGGCAAAGTGCCCATCTCACATCATCACTCTCTGGATTTACTAATCGCTTTTTTTATATTTAGGTACTATACAATCATGGCATCTTGGTGCATACAGGACACATCATTATAAGCATAGCCACAGATATGGGCACACAGTATTATTTATAAAACATATATTTTTCTGTTTATCACAGCGGTTATAAAACATATATATTTCTGTTTATCACAGCGGTTATAAAGCATATATTTTTGGTCCAGCCAGGTACAACTTGGCAGCTATGGACTGCCAGCAACCCCCAAACTGCCTCATTGTACCTGGCTGGCAACCAAAAATACAGCGAAGCCCATTTTTCTTTTTTTCTAGGACTAATTCTAGAAAATAAATGGCGTGGGGCTCCGTCATATTTTTGGTCCAGCCAGGTACAATTTGGCAGCTACGGATCGCCACCAACCCCCAGCTTCCTCATTGTACCTGGCTGGCAACAAAAAATACAGCAAAGCCCTTTTTTTTTTCTTCTAGAACTAAGTCTAGAAAAAAAAATGACGTGGGCTCTGCCATATTTTTGGTCCAGCCAGGTACAACTAGGCAGCTGGGGGCTGGAATCCGCAGCATGGAGAGGCCCAAGCATCCTGGGCCCCCCATGATGTGAATTGTAGCCCACTGCCGCCCCAGAAAATGGCGCATTCATTGAAGCGTCATTTTCTGGCACTGTACCCAGACTCTTCCAGTTGCATTGATGCCGGTGGCAAACTGGGTAATAAAGGGGTTAATGCCAGCTTTTTATTGGCAGCTGGCACTAAGCCCGAGATTCATAATATAGGACCAATGTTAGACTCGCCATTAGGAATCTCTGGTAAATAGTCAGAAAATACACACAGAGAAAAATCTTTTATTTGAAAAAATAACACAAACAAAATTCGGACTCCATCTTTATTATAAAGATCCAACCTAGTCCAAAACGAAGGTCCCACGACGCTCGATTGCCTCTGCTCATTCCAGAGACAGCAGCAAGGGATCAAGTGTCCTCTTCCTACAGCCTCTGGGGTCAGAGTTATGGTGCACTGTATGACAATGATCTGTCATACAGTGCACCATGACTATGATCCCAGAGACTACAAGAGGACACTTGATCCCTTGTTGCTCCTATCCATCCACCTATGCACCCATCATCCACGCACACAACCACGCACGCACATCCACACACACATCCACGCACGCACGCGGACATCCACACACGAACATCCATGCACGCACATCCACACACACATCCACGCACGCACACATCCACGCACGCACGTCCACGCACGCTGACATCCACGCACATTGACATCCACGCACGCACGTTGACATCCACGCACGCACGCTGACATCCACGCACGCACGCTGACATCCACGCATGCACACATCCACGCACGCACATCCACGTACGTACATCCACGCACATCCACGTACGTACATCCACGCACACACATCAATGCATGCTGACATCCACGCACCTGACATCCACGTACGCTGACATCCACGCACCCTGACATCCACGCACGCATGCTGACATCCACGTACGCACACATCCACGCACGCACGCTGACATTCACGCACATTGACATCCACGCACACATGCTGACATCCACGCACACACATATCCACGTACGCACGCTGACATCCACGCATTCACACATTCATGCACGCACACATCCACGCACGCATGCTGACATCCTCGCACGCATGCTGACATCCACGCATGCACACATCCACACACGCACGCTGACATCCACGCACGCACATCCACGCACACGTCCATGCACACATCCATCTATGCACACATCCAGGCATGCATACGTCTATGCACACAAACGTCTATGCACGCACACGTCTATGCACGCACATGTCCACGCACACGTCTAAGCACGCACACGTCCACACACATGTCTACGCATGCACACGTCCACGCACGCTCATGTACACTCATGTCTACGCACGCACATGTCCATGCATGCACCCCCCATCCATCTATCCATTCACCCATCCATCCATTATTCATCCATCCATCCATCAATTTATTCATACATACATACATACATACATACATAAATACATACTTACCTCCCTCTCGATAGACCGATGAGCAGGAGGAGGCCGGGAGAGGAGGCAGGGAGAGGAGGCGGGGCCACCGACCGGCCGGCAGAGGAGGCGCACAGTCGGAAGCAGGGCGGGCACAGCGGCAGGTGCACCGACGTGTGCAGCCCGCCGCAGGAGATGAGGGGGGGCCAGGACACAGGGCGGAGGTGGGGGCTGCCTGGGGGGGCCCGTAGGAGGGGACCAGGCACTGTGATTGGCGGGCGCACCCGCGGGTGCAGCCCGCCGGGATATACATAACAATAGAGGGCGGCGGTCGGTTGGGGGGGAAGTGGGGGTGCCTCTGTAAGACCTGGTACTGGAGGGGGCTGTGGAGGGGTGGGCACTTGCTGATCCGCCCCTCCAGATCTGATTGGAGAGCTCCAATCAGATCTGGAGGGGTGAATCCCTATGATTCCCTCCGATCGGCAGTTTCACTTTTAAAACTGCCAATCGGAGCGGTCCTGGGCATGGGGGGTTAATCCACCCCCTGTGGGGTCATCTACAGGTTGTCACAGAGCAGCAGCATCTGTGACACCTGAGTGACCCCACTCACAGGAGCTGCAGCAGCTCAAATCTGCCAGGATGTTGTACAACGTCCTGTGTCGGTAACAGGCAGAAACACAGGACGTTGTACAACGTCCTATGTCGGGAAGGGGTTAAAGTTCCTCTTCCCTGTTGGGCATCACTAGAGCTTGTCATTAGGTTGCAGAACCTAACAAGTGTGTTGGTCCAGCCAGCTGCTTCTGGTTTGTCTTGTCTCCAGCTCCAGTCCTACCTGCAACCAGTTCGGGGATAGCTGATGTCTCTTTGTCTATTTCTCTGGACCTGTCCTGTCTGTGTTTTCCCTGGTACTCATCTGTCTCTGGAATCCTTCTGTGCCTCGTACCCTATACCTAAAGACTGTGAGTTTCCTGTATCTTGTATCTTGTGAATAAACCTGCGGAGTATGTGTGTCTTAGTTCCGGTCCATGCAGGTTGTGCTTGCACTGTTTTGCTGTGCTTGCACTACTTAGCTCTGGTCCGTTCTTGTAGTACCCATGTAATGCAGCTCCGGTACACTCCTGCGGTTCTTGCACCATCTTGCTCGGGTCCTTTCATCCAGTGTCGGATGACCAATGTCCGGAGCCTTATGACCAAAGTCCGAAGCCTAATGACAGCTGCTTGGTGTGTGGAGCTGTATCCAATATCCGGAGCCTGCTTTGTTTGATTCTTTTTTTGAAGCAGATTTTAAAGACATTGTAAGCTCCCTGGAATTCACCACTGCTGGGACATTTGGTATTGTTTCCAAAATTCACACCCTGCTGGTGTCAAAACACTGCAAACTCCAGTAAGCTTAAAAAACTTAATTAACCCTGCTGTTCTGTTTGGGTCCACCATACACTTATAATGTTCTGGTCATTTTTTACTGTACCTATTAAAGTCTTGATTTTTATAATTTACCGTATATACTCGTGTATAAGCCGAGTTTTTCAGCACAAAAAATGTGCTGAAAAGTCCCCCCCTCGGCTTATACACGAGTCACTATACGTCTGAGTGTGGGGGGGCCGGTGTCCGGGGGCTGGAGGAGGCAGGGGAGGCTGTAATATGAGCGCCCGGTCACGTGGGGCCGCTCATTAGTGCAATGCAATATGCACTGCATCCCCCTGTCCATCAGTGGCAGGGGGAGCTGTGCATATTACATTGCGCTCCCCCCGCCGTGGTATATACAGGCCCCCGCTCCCCCCCCGTGGTATATACAGACCCCCGCTCTCCCCCCCTCGTGGGATATACAGGCCACCACTCCCCCCAGTAGTATATACAGGTCCCCCGCGGTATATAGAGGCCCCCCGTTCCCCCCCCCAGTGCTATACATGCCTCCCGTAGATGCCGCACACCTGTAAAAGAATCGCTTTCATACTTACCCTCCTCACTGTCATCGCGCTCCTCCGGTCTCATTCCTGCTTCTACCCGGCATCCGGCGCATCCACAATGACGTCATTGTTTCTGCGCGGTCACATGATGCCGGGTAGAAGCGGGAAGGAGACTGGATGGAGGACGCGCGATGACAGTGAGGAGGGTAAGTATGAAAGCGATTCTTTTACAGGTGTGCGGCATCTACCGGAGGCATGTATAGCACTGGGGGGGCAAAGCGGGGGGGCCTGTATATACCACGGGGGGGCCTGTATATACCACGAGGGGGGAGCGGGGGTCTGTATATGCAATGGGGGGGAGCAGGGGTCTGTATATACCACGGGGGGAGAGCGGGGGTCTGTATATGCAACGGGGGGGAGCAGGGGTCTGTATATACCATGGGGGGGAGAGCGGGGCCTGTATATACCACTAGGGAGGCTGCTATATACTACCACTGGGAAGGCTGCTGTATACTACCACAGGGGGACTGCTGTATACTACCACTGGGAAGGCTGCTGTATACTAGCACAGGGGGGACTGCTGTATACTACCACAGGGGGGACTGCTGTATACTACCACAGGGGGAGACTACTGTATACTACCACAGGGGGGACTGCTGTATACTACCACAGGGGAGGCTGCTGTATACTACCACAGGGGAGGCTGCTGTATACTACCACAGGGGAGGCTGCTGTATACTACCACAGGGGGGACTGCTGTATACTACCACAGGGGGGACTGCTGTATACTACCACAAGGGGGACTGCTGTATACTACCACAGGGGGGACTGCTGTATACTACCACTGGGAAGGCTGCTGTATACTAGCACAGGGGAGGCTGCTGTATAGTACCACAGGGGAGGCTGCTGTATGCTACCACAGGGGAGGCTGCTGTATAGTACCACAGGGGGGACTGCTGTATACTACCACAGGGGGGACTGCTGTATACTATCACAGGGGGGACTGCTGTATACTACCACAGGGGGGACTGCTGTATACTACCACAGGGGGGACAGCTCTATACTACCACAGGGGGAGACTGCTGTATACTACCACAGGGGAGGCTGCTGTATAGTACCACAGGGGAGGCTGCTGTATACTACCACTGGGGAGGCTGCTGTATACTACCACTGGGGAGGCTGCTGTATACTACCACTGGGGAGGCTGCTGTATACTACCACTGCGGAGGATGCTGTATACTACCACTGGGGAGGCTGCTGTATACTACCACTGGGGAGGCTGCTGTATACTACCACTGGGGAGGCTGCTGTATACTACCACTGGGGAGGCTGCTGTATACTACACTGCTGGGGGCTGTATACCTGTGCTGGGGTCCACCCTTGGCTTAAACACGAGTCAATAGGTTTTCCCAGGTTTTGGGGGCAAAAGTAGGGGGTCGGCTTATACACGGGTCGGCTTATACACGAGTATATACGGTAAGTGACTTATTTAAATTCCTGTTGCATTATTATACTGTATGTGAACATGGTTGCTCATAAACAAATGCAAAATGAAATAAAAAACTTCAAATTCAGTCATTTTTGACTGAACAGAACAGCAGGGTTAAAGGCTCCAAAAATTCTACAGCTTGATACAAGCTGGTAGACCGGATGGCGTGAACACTCCTGACCTTAAAGTGTAACTGCCGTTTAAATTTTTATTTAGTAATATTGTAGAGCAAGTGATTATTATAAACTTTCATATATACTTCATATGTGAAATCTGGAAGAAAACCTTTCAGAAACCTTCCAGAACACGTCCCCACCAGGCTGTTTCTAAATCTGACATATGCTGGTTGTTAAAGAGATCCATCTTCAGTTTCAACAGGGTCGGGACTTAAACAGTGTTTCACAATACAGCTGACCAGACTTTCAGATATCTCAGGCATAGTGATGGGCTCAGGCTGTCAGCACACAGCTTCTGTGAGATCTTATCTGACTCCTCAGAGCTTAGCACTGTGTCTGAGGTAACCTGAGAGTCTGATCAGCTGTATTGTGGCACACTGTTTAGGCCCCACCCCCCCTGTGTAAACTGAAGACAGATCTCCCTAACAATCAGCATATATCATGTTTCAAAACAGCCTAGTAGGGACATCTTCTGGAAGGTTTTGGAAAGGTTTTCTTCCAGATTTAACTTATAAAGTATATTTGAAAGTTTATTATAATCACTTGCTCGACATTATTAATACATAAAAATTTAAACAGCGGTTACACTTTAAGGTTATGTGTTTTTCCTGGGCAACGTGTCTTCCGGCAAGCATTTTGGCCTCAAACAAACAGGAAGTTTTAGATTTTAAATTTCGAACCTATTTTTGTAACATAGCTGCATTCGCCGATATTTTGGTAAACTGTTTGGATTTCCGATACTGAACCAAATCTGCAATATTCGTGCTGAATTTGAAATTGGCAAACATGTTCAGGGAAGGTTCGATCTTCTCTACTCGGGAGATCCCTAAAAGGAAAAAAATTATTTCATCCACCCTAAGATGCTTGGCATTTGGACAGACATATCAGCAAGAAATCCTTGTCAACATATAAAATGACAAATTAATTTTAACCCAACCTTTCCCTTGTTTGGAATTCACTGTCCTAAAAATACAGGGCTAAATTGGTAAGGTGCCATTTTGGAATATTTTAAAATTATCAGATGTAATGCCCACAAAGATATTATGATTAATAATGATTACAGACAGTGCAAAAGTTGTGATATATAAGCCCAGGACTCCATCCAATATTCTCACTTTTGGCTGTACCCTTTTTTACTTTGCAACCTAGTTTATGAGTTGGCACTACAGGTATGATAGAGATCTATGTAGGCATACCATATACAGCCTTGTAAGCAGAGGTTAGCACAAAAGCAGTATATTCAGTAAGGCCCCTTATACACTAGCGTTTCTGTCCAGATTGCTAGACCTGGACAGAAAAGCGCATCTGACGCATTTTCCTCCTAACGGCTGCACTTGCGGTACACTTGCGGCAAGTCGCATGCATTTTCTATGGGGATTTTTGCAAGTGTGGTATTGCCATGAATGGGAAAAATTTGAACCAATGAAAAGCAAGTAAATGTGGAAAAAAAATCATTTTAACTGCTATATTTTTCCTGCCAAGAGATGCTGGACTGGTGCTGAAATTTCTGCACAAAATCCTAACTATGTGCACATATTCTCTGATTGTAAAAAATTGTCCTAAAAATGCATTGCTCAGACAACTGCAGAACTTGGAAATGAATAATCCAGCTCTTAAACATGAAAATTTATTTTTTCATATTAAGTAAAAAAAGAAAATATGCAATTCACTTTTTGTATGCACTTTATATATATAAAAAAATCTTCATGTTTAAGAGGTGGATTACACTTATCTTCATTTTGTCTTACCCCCGGACCCCTGCTTCTTTTATAAAAAACTCCAAGACCATGACCAAGTGGACTTAAAAAATGAATGTTTATTCTGTCTGGAAATATTGGACTGCATTTCATACATGCCCCTATCACGTGAAGGAAATGACATACTTGGAAGGAGCCCATAAATTCTAGCATCTACCCTACGTCCAGGGATGTAACTACAAAAGGTGCAGGTATTGCAATCACACCCGAGCCCTGGAGCCTATAGAAAAAGATTAATGCTATTAAAATTTGCAAATGATTGAGGTCCCATTGGAGCTTTTGCATTAGGGCACATGAACCTCAAGTTACTCTACTGCCTACCTTCCAGCTAATGTTGGGTAAATCTCATCTATTAGGTGAATATACATATTTGTGATTTCATTATCCAGCATGCATATCACCCCTGATTAAACCACTTATTGGTGACGATACTCAAGGGGTCGCCTCCTCTCCGGACCACTCTGCCAGGTATACTTTCTATGGGCTGAAATGACATGCTTTCCAGCATTCATGTGATCATTCATATTATAGGGAGCATTTAAACTCCCATGATAGGATAATCTTATCTCTTTTCTCTCCCCTCTCCTTGCTGACAGTAAGTTATTCGATATGTTTGTGTTTATTTTGTAACAGATGCTACTTACATTTGGATACACATGGCAGCCTTCACATTGATTGTTTTTGTACTTGACTTTATATGCATATGTATCCATTGTACAACTCTCTTGCCTGGTCTGTAGGTCCTAAGTGTTATCATCTTCAGCCTGTTGGCTGCTTTAAGTATTTTTAGCTAGTTTATGTGCATGTTTTTTGGTGTTTTGTACTAATAAAATTTGAACTTATTTAGTGATCATCCCTGTCTAGCATACGTCTTTTTTTCTTTCATATAGTAACAGAGATCACGATAAACACAGCAGTACAGGAAAAGTTTATGACTGGCAGCAAACTGGGGATAGCTGCCCAATTAAGAAGCAGAGTAATCCCTGTTGGTAGAAACACCTGACTGATCCAACCCTTCCCAGAATAAAAAAAACAAAACTGTGACACTCATTCTATCAGTGAGCACAGGTGCGAAGCCAAACAACAATTGTAGCACTAAAAAAGAGAATCTGCACTCTGCTCTGACCATATAAATATATAAAATTATTTCAGTTAAGCAAGAATAAAAAAAATCGAGACACATCGTTTTAAAAATATGGCTATATCATTGAACCGTCCAGTCACCATGTTGAGTCATGTCTCTTGGACTTGGTCCCTAACCTTCAATTTCTGCCTCTACGTGGGTTAAAACCTCCTTTTGTATGGGCAAGTTAGAAAAAGTGACAACAGAGGACAATCGCATCACGGGTCAACAGGGCAGGGGAAGGGTGCGCAGCAATGGGTGTCAACCCACATTACATACTAGAGAGAAAAAAACTGCGACACTCATTCTATCAGTGTGCACAGGTGCAAAGCCAAACAACAATTGTAGCTCTAAAAAAGAGAAGCTGCACTCTGCTCTTGCTTAACTGAAATAATTTTGTATATTTATATGGTCAGAGCTGAGTACAGCTTCTCTTTTTTAGTGCTACCTTCCCAGAATCAGCATGGAGAACATGAACATCACCAGACTGACAACTCCACCACACTCAGGTACGAAAAACAGCAAGATACAAAAAAGTCCAAGACGTTCGGCATGGAGGATCATGACTAGGGATGAGCGAATATACTCGTTACTATTTGGCCAAATAGTACGGTACTCGGGCTACTCATTACTCCGCGAGTTTCCTTGAGTCGAATGTAAGTCATGGGAAATGTGAGTACTAACTCTGCTGGACCTTATAAAGGGGTCTGGGGGCCGGCTTTCCCGGTCTGTGCTGTGCTCCCTGCTCCCTAATGCCCCCTCCCCGCTCCCTGGTGCTTCGCTTCCTGCCCGGTCCTAACTTAGGATCCGGCAGGGACGGGGCATCACGAAGCAGAGAGCGCAGAACCGACAGAGAAAGCTGGCAGTGAAGTCTTCTCACGGCTGGCTTTCCCGCCGGTAATTTCAAATGAACAGCTGAGGTATCAGCTGATACTGGTCAGCTGTTCATTTGAAATAGCCGCCAGTGCCCTCAGAGTGCCCTCAGAGGGTTCATGTGAGTTCATGCTTGATTGTATGAACTCACATGAACTATCCCACGGCTGCACAGCTCAGCTACATCTCTGGTAGAGGTTCTCTACTAGAGATGTAGCTGAGCTAAAGAAGAAGACTCCATTGGACTACATCGGACGGAAGAGGAATTTTTTAATAAAGATGGAGTCTCTATGTGTATTTTTTGTTTTACTTCTCATAAAAAAAATGTTTCTGTGTTGTGTTTTTTTAAACAATTCACTAAAAATTCATGGCAGTAATGTCTAATATTGACGTGACCCCATGAATTTCGTCAATAAAGGGGTTAGGGCCAGCTTTTATATTATCAGCTGGCCCTAAGCCCAAAATTCATGTGTTCATGCCAATATTACACATGATCACCATGAATGGCGACTATTTCAAATGAACAGCTGATCAGTATCAGCTGATACCTCAGTTGTTCATTTGAAATTACCAGCGGGAAAGCCGGAAGTGAGAAGACTTCACCGCCGGCTTTCCCTGCCGATGCTGCACTCACCGCTCTCTGATGCCCCCTCCCCGCTGGATCCTAAGTTAGGACTGGGCGGGAGTGAAGCATCAGGGAGCAGGGAGAGGGCATCAGGGAGCGCAGCACAGACCGGGAAAGCCAGCGGTGAAGTCTTTTCACTGCTGGCTTCTCCGCATGGGTCCTGCGCTCTCCGCTCACTAGTGCTGCACTCCCCGCCCGGTCTTAACTTAGGATCAGGATGGGAGGCGGGCGGGGGAGCGGAGGATTGGGATGGGAGGCTGCGGAAAGTGGAGGATGGGCTGAGTGATTGTTTAAAAGCTGGCGACTTTTTACTGCCGGCTTTTGAACAATCATGCACCCATTTCAGCCTTTTCCTCAGCCCCCCAGGCCCCTTTACAGGGTCCAGCAAAGTTAGTACTCGCATTTCCCATTGACTTACATTGGACTCGTAAGGAGTACCCGAGTATCAGGACCTACTCTTATGAGTATAGTGAGTCCAATTATTTCAATACTCGCTCATCCCTAATCATGACACCAGGCAAGATAAAGCAGACAGGCTGGTTATCAAAAATAGAGGGGGAGGGGGGGAACCCATGCTTTTTTAAATTATTTAATTTATTTCTTCCCAGCAGCAACTTGACAGTTAGACCCCCGTCACATATAGCGACATTGGTAGCAAGATCACTGTTGCGTCACAGGTTTTGTGACGCAACAGCGACCTCACTAGCGATCTCGCTATGTTTGAAACATAGCAGGGACCGGGCCCCCACTGTGAGATCACCGATCGTGTCTGAATGACCTAGACCATTTTTTGATCGTCGGGTTCCTGCTGGGCAGCATGCATAGGTGTGTTTGACGCCTTAACAGTGACCTCATTGGCGACTCATAACTCAGCCACGTAGGTCTGAGTCGTCAGACTAGCTGCTGTGTGACAGGGTCCCAACGACCGCCGAGGTAATTATATGGGTCACCGTATCATTGCTGCGTCATTAAGTGGATCTGACTGTTTGACCATCAGCGACCATGTAATGACGTTCCAGCGATCCTTACCAGGTGGTATCATTGTCGGGATCACTGGAACGTTGCCAAGTGTGACGGTACCCTTAGAGATGAGTTCAGGCATCTTCCCTGTGCTGTTTCCATTTCATTTCAGCACTATTTCCATCTATTTCTGTGATTTTCTGTTACACCAGCCCTCCTAGGGGGATGTGCTGGTAAGTTATTTGAGTTTCCTACAGACTTCTATTATACTCATTATTCAAATCTAGCATCGGACCCTCTCAATTTGAGTAATGAGCACCAAGCACTTTAGTGCTCACTCATCATTAGTTGCTTTGGGCAACAAAGACAGTTCTTTATAGAAAACGTTTATAATTAAGACACATTACATATCTGAATATTCTGAATTTTAAGAGTGAGAAGCTAACTGCTTTAGTGAGGAGCAATACCTTTTTTGTTTTTGAGTTTCCACCATATCGTACTATCCTTGCAATTATTTCACACTTTCGTTCCCATCAACTTCATTAACTAGTGCAGTGTTCCCCAACTCAAAACCTTAAAGGCCACTTCACACGCTAGAATATAGGTGAACGATATTGTTAGCTATGTAACGTGACCGCGATCCTTCCGACATCGTTAGTGCGTTGTAAAACGCAAAGAAATCGTTAATGATCTTAAATTTGGCAATGCTCCAGCTATTTGGAGAAGAACGTTTGAACAATTTTACAAAGCAGCAGGAGTAGGAGAAATATGAACGACATCATTCAAAAAGGTGTCACACTGAACTATGTTGCTGCTTCCCAGGACTTTAATTGGACGATGAACGATTTGTGGTCCGGATCTCAAGTTTTGGATGACCGTTCCAACGATTTTTCCTTCCTAAATCGTTTGTTTACACACAACGATGCACAAACAATATTGTTAGAACATTCACAAATCCGTGATGTTTCAACTATATCATTAACGATATCTTAGCGTGTGAAGCGGCCTTAAGAGCAACCAACATGTTGTGTTTTCAGGATTTCCTTAGTACTGCACAGATGATAATTTAATCACATGCACAGAGGATAATTCCAACCCCTGTGCACTGTAAAGAAATCCTGAAAACCTGACCTGTTCCTGGCTCTTGAATAATGGAGTTGGAGAACACTGAAGTAGTGTAATGATGGCTACGTAGCATTAAAGGTTTTTCAGCTATTTCCAGTACTCATATCACTTGTACAAGCTTGAAAATCAAATATCTTTTATTTACCACACTGAGTATTTGGTGAGTTTTTATCTCAGAATTTGTAGCCAAGACCAAGAGTGTAAAAAATCCAGAAGTGGTGATGTGTTTCTCTTATACTTTTCCTCTGATTGTTTTACTCCTGGTTTTGGCTACAAATCCTGAGGTAGGCCAGGGTCACATTTCCGGTATTTTTCTAGAATCCTGATCCGGTTTTGAGCTTTCAAAAAGCTCAAAACCGGACCAGGAAACGCTCCTCATAGGAGCCAATGCAAAACACCAGATGGCTTCACAAGCCATCCGGTGTCCGTCTCCGGCACTGCAGCCTGCGTGAAAAATCATGCAGGCAGCAGTTTTCGGAGCGGTTCTCTGTACCGCACTGCAGTAACCGGATGGCTCAGGATGTGTAATCCTGAGCCATCTGGCAACTGCATAGTTTGCTGATCCCGGCTATTGCCGGGATGAGCAGACTGTACTATCTCTAGTAAAGTGTTAAATTTAATAACTAAAGGAATGGTTGAGGTCTCTAGGGGGGCTTAGACCCCCCTAGAGACCGGCCGCCCACTCTGGTGGGCTTCTTCTACAATTGCCCCCATGCCACGGGCTCCTCCGAGCTCCGTGCATGTCAACCAAAGTCCCCCCCCCGTATCTCTATAGAGGGGTGCATACACCCCTCTTGTATCCTTATTCTTGTATGTTGCAAAAATGAAGTATTAAAGTATATATTTAAGCTCATAGTTACGTGGTTTCGTAGGCAGTGTTCTGTGAAATCCATGGGCGGGGCTGTGTGCTGCAGCCTCCGCCCGCTCATTCATTATGGCCGCCCCCTGTGGGCTTCATCCAGTGTTGTGAGGGCGGCCGCGTCATGAAAGGGGTGGGGCTAAGCTCGGCACACCGTTAGCCCCACCCCTTTCATGACGCGGCCGCCCTCACAACACTGGATGAAGCCCACAGGGGGCGGCCATAATGAATGAGCGGGCGGAGGCTGCAGCACACAGCCCCGCCCATAGATTTCACAGAACACTGCCTACGAAACCACGTAACTATGAGCTTAAATGTATACTTTAATACTTCGTTTTTGCAACATACAAGAATAAGGATACAAGAGGGGTGTATGCACCCCTCTATAGAGATACGGGGGGGGACTTTAGTTGACATGCACGGAGCTCGGAGGAGCCCCTGGCATGGGGGCAATTGTAGAAGAAGCCCACCAGAGTGGGCGGCCGGTCTCTAGGGGGGTCTAAGCCCCCCTAGAGACCTCAACCATTCCTTTAGTTATTAAATTTAACACTTTACTAGAGATAATACAGTCTGCTCATCCCGGCAATAGCCGGGATCAGCAAACTATGCAGTTGCCGGATGGCTCAGGATTACACATCCTGAGCCATCCTGTTACTGCAGTGCGGTATTCAGCACACATTTTTGTAGAAAAATGTGTGTGACCGGTATTGCGTTCACCGCATCCGGATCCGGATGCGGGGAATGCAATTCATGTTTTAAATGTGACCCCAGCCGTAAAAAACTCCCCAAATACTCAATGTGTGCACATGGCCTTACAAATTCTTAGGTAAAAAACTCACCAAATGCTGAATGTGTGCATGAGGCCTTACAAACCCTGAGGAAAAAAACTCACCAAATACTCAATGTGTGCATGCGACCTTACAAATACTGAGGTAAAAATCTCCCCAAATACTCAACGTGTGCACGTGGCCTTACAAATTCTTAGGTAAAAAAACTCTCCAAATGCTGAATGTGTGCATGAGGCCTTACAAACCCTGAGGTAAAAAACTCTCCAAATACTCAATATGACCTTGTGGCATAACTCTCTACTAATAAGGCAGGCTTCACACTGCAGTTTCCATCAGTGTTTGTGTGCCAAAACCAGGAGAGGAACCAGGAAAGGAACTTGCAGAGAAAAACTATAATTGAAAGATTGACACCTGTTCTGAGTTTTGGAGACACTCCTGGTTTTGGCACCCAAACACTGATGGACACTGATCAGTGAAAAACTGCAGTGTGAAGCCAGACTAAGAACTTACTTGTGAGCATCCAGTTAGTATATGCTTGAATGTAGTTAACTTTGCCTGTGTTTCGTTCCTAAACAGTGAGAATAATGTACAACTGGGCAAATGTTTGAAGAGTAGTAGTAATCAGGAGCCATAAAAAAAGTTATTTTATACAGATGCATCTCAATGAACTGGAATATCATCAAAAACCTAACTTCTTTTTGGTAATTCAATACAAAAAGTGAAATGCATATATTATATAGAGTCATTACAAACAGAGTGATCTACTTCATATGTTTATTTATGTAAATGTTGATGATTATGGCTTACAGCCAATGAAAACCCAAAGGTTATTATCTCAGAAAATGAAAGTAGAGAGGATGAAGGGCTAAAGACATCAAAGGGTGAATATAATATTGATTTATTAGTCAATGCTTTTCAGGGCTCCCAGAAACACCCTGAAACATGGCAGTATGATATTGATCTGTCATGAGGAAGGGGCCAGGGAGCCCTGAAATGCATTGACTAATAAATCAATATTATACTCACCCGTTGATATTTCACAGAATACGGCAGAATGGTTTTTAACCCTTCATCCTCCCTTCTCTATATGCACCATCATAGGGACTGCACCAGCCTGATATGCTTTTATATTGGTTGTCACTCTCACAACCACATAAGGTGAAGCCTCTGATATCTATTTAGGTAACATGTTATCTCCCAGACTCTTCATCCTCCCTATTTTAATTTTCTGAGATAATGACCTGTGGGTTTTCATTGGCTGTAAGCCATAATCATCCACAATAACAGAAATAAACACTTGAAGTAGATCACTCTGTTTGTAATGACTCTATATAATATATGTGATTCACTTTTTGTATTGAATTAATGAAATAAATTAACTTGTTGACGATATTCAAATTCATTGAGATGCACCTGTACAAGACACTTTTTTTCTGGTATCTTTACAAAATAATTCTCCATGATTTTCTTAAAAATGTTGGTGATTATTAAATTTTGTACTTCATAGTAATTGTCACTAAAGTGTACGTCAGTATTCTCAGATAGGCCTTTCAGGTCTGTCTGGATTCCAAAATATGTTTAAATAAGGATTTATTCAATCAGTTGAGGAAAGCAGATTTGTCTGAATCAAGCGCACTAGCAGGCAAAAGCAGATAAATTTCACTTGTTTAAAAAATAACTACTAACCTTCAAAAAGTAAAACAAACTCTATATAAAGATAAAAGATTTTTGTTTACTCAATATTACAAATAATGTAATGTTCTATTAATTATCAACGTAACACTTCTAATTATATAATGTGTTCCTTTATGGCCACATAATAGTGAGTCATGGTTTACATAATATTATGAAACTACATTAATTATAGTTTGCGTTCATAAAGTAGCTAATTTATTTTATTTATAAATACTTTATAATAGCACAAAATCATGTCTTCTGCACATCTGTTAATATAAAAGGGGTCAGCAACATTATGTTTAAAGGAAAACTGTCAGGTCAAAAATCCACATATAGCTGCTATAATTTTTTAATTCCTCGCTCTAAGCTCTCTCTTTTCATGTATTTATATTATGTATATTCCCCTTCTATCTTCTGTAAACTTCAAATAAAGAGATTTATTCCATCTGTCAATCACAGTGAATCATCCACTTAGTTCTCTGCTGTCCCCTCCCCATAAGATGAATATGCATGTCACATCAGGAGATCAGTGAGGGGGACTGTTTTCTCCTCTTAGCTCTCTGTGTGCAGCATTACAAGAAGTGAACTACAACACAGAAACGGTCACAGCACAGCAGGGTATCTGCTTTACAAAAACAAATGGAGTCTAGGTCAGACAGAACTGGAGTAACTCTCTCCCTTCATGGTGATATCAACTGAACACACCTGTAAGTGAAACCTGACGCTGCACTGTTAGCAAAGAGAGGAGGAAGGAGAGAGCTGCTGAGAGGGAGGGCATAATTACATTACAGTTTATACAGTACAGGACTAATCATCTCTGCTTATAATGGGACAGGACTAATGAAGCAGCTCTCTGCAGGATCTGAAAATGCTGATAACATGGAAATTACAATAATGATTTAACATGCTTTTAAAAGGTCTTCCCAAGCACTATTCAAGGGTAATATTAGTATCATACTGAAAAATCGCCGCAGCATACAACATCTTGCTGTGCCCCCCGGAGGGATCCTAACAATCAATCAGCTCTCTGTGAGGTGCCAGCTCAGTGTGTTCACTGAAGGGAGCTGTGTATTTGTGTCAGATTGCTAATTATTAGCGAGGAGTCCGAGCATCTCGGCGGTACTCGGCGCTTGCCGAGTATCCTGAGTACCGGGATACTCGTGCGAGTAACGAGTAGCGCCAAGCATACTCGCTCATCCCTATTTATTACCAAATATTTCAAGGGATCTACAAAAGTTAGCTTGCTAACTAATTGATTGCTGTATAAGGAGCGACCAATAGAAAAGTGCATTCTCACTGGAAAGAGGAGAGAAAATAACAACAAATTAGAAAATAAAAACAAAAATTAAAAATTAAGTTGAACAGAAGCTCTTCACTTATGCCCCGAGGATCCAAGCTATTAAGGTTGTGAATCCATCAGGATTCTTGCTGTTGTAGATCAATGGTGATGTCACCACTAGAGATTAACAAATCTTTTGAAGTTTGGGATCAGTTCGATGAATGGGCATATGTTTGCCGACTAGTTTGGCGAACTTCCGAACCCCATTCAAATCAATGGGAGGCAAAATCAAGAGCCTAGAAAACCCCTTCAAATGAACGCAAAAGCTGCCGCAACAGCTCAAATTAGAGACAGGTTTTAGGAAAAGTGCTATCTATTCCCCAGAGTTAACATTTTCATCATAGTGCATTATGGATGCATGGGAGAAGGTCTGGTCTAGTATTTCAAGCTTCAACATTGATTTGAAACAGAGAGATGAGTGACAGATGTAGGCATGGTGCCCACAGAGCCCGGTTAAATTCTCAAAACACACAACAAAGACACCTTAAGGAGAGGCTCCACATTTTATAAAATTAGTACCAGATAGCACCAAAGTGGAATCAATTGACCCAGAATAAAAAATGTATAATGGCACAGCCTGCTTTTATGGCACAGTGTCTGTAAGCACCTGGCCTATCATTTGAAGGTTAAACATTCATGAGTAACAGGGGGATGAGTGACACATGTAGGCATCATGCTCACAGAGCCCTGCTATATTCAGGAAACAAACACGAAGAAGACCCCCAAGAAGAGTCTCTACTAGGGATGGGCGAATCTACTCGCTAGGACTCGTTACTCGGCGAGTAGTAAGGGACTCGCAGGACTCGGTACTCTGCGAGTTTCCCAGTGATTACTCGCACGAGTCCAATGCAAATCAATATCAATCCTAGTTTTGTCAGAAACGCTGACAAAACTAGGATTGCCATTGTTTGCATTAGACTCGGCTACTGTGCCAGTGATAGCAGGGAAACTCGCAAATAACTGCTGTTACATTGCGAGCCGAGTCCAGCTGTCTTCTCTGTGTGCAGGCTGCCAGCTCCAGGGTCCTAGAGCCTGCCTGCTCACAGACATGATGTAGCAGTGCTGAGATTGTTCTCAGTCTGCTCATTCCCTGTGCATAGACATCTATCTATGCACAGGGGATGTAGCAGAGAGGACATCGCGTTTTGGACTACGTCGGACGGAAGAGGATTTTTTTAATTAAAGATGGAGTCCCTAATGGCTTTTTTTTTTATTTCAAATAAAAAATTTTCTCTGTGTTGTGTTTTTTTAACCCTTTATTGGAGATTCTTAGTGGCTGGGTCAAACGTGGCCTGACATTAAGAATCTCGGGCTTAATACCAGCTTGTATAACAAAGCTGGTATTAACCCCTTTATTACCCAGCGTGCTACCGCCACCAGGGCCACTGGAAGAGCGGGGTTCAGCGCCAGAGGATGGCGCTTCAATGAACGCGCCATCTTCTGGGGCGGCTGCGGGCTGCAATTTGCAGCGGGGGGTGCCCAGAAAGCTTGGGCATCCCTGCGCTGCGGATTCCATCCCCCAGCTGCTTAGCTGTACCTGGCTAGACATAGAAATTGCGCGGAGCCCCACGCATTTTTTTTTTTATTATTTCATGAATTTCAGAGTCAGAGTCTCAAAGTCAGAGTCTCAGAGTCAGAGTCAGAGTCTCAGAATTTCATGAAATAATTTAAAAAAAATGCGTGGGGCTCCGCGCAATTTCTATGTCTAGCCAGGTACAGCCAAGCAGCTGGGGGCTGGAATCCGCAGCGCAGGGATGCCCAAGCTTTCTGGGCACCCCCCGCTGCAAATTGCAGCCCGCAGCCGCCCCAGAAGATGGCGCGTTCATTGAAGCGCCATCCTCTGGCGCTGAACCCCGCTCTTCCAGCGGCCCTGGTAGCGGTGGCACGCTGGGTAATAAAGAGGTTAGGGCCAGCTTTGTATTATCAGCTGGCCCTAAGCCCAAAATTTATGGCGGTCACGCCAATATTAGACATGACCGCCATGAATTTCTATTAAATTGTTTTAAAAAAAACACAACACAAAGAAAATTTTTTATTAGAAATAAAAAAAAAAGCCATTAGGGACTCCATCTTTAATTAAAAAAATCCTCTTCCGTCCGACGCAGTCCAAAACGCGATGTCCTCTCTGCTACATCCTCTGTGCATAGATATAGATGTCTATGCACAGGGAATGAGCAGACTGAGAACAATCTCAGCTCTGCTACATCATCTCTGTGCACAGACATTCATGTCTGTACACAGGGAATGAGCAGACTGAGAACAATCTCAGCTCTGCTACATCAGGCAGCAGGCGGGCTCTAGGACCCTGGAGCTGGCAGCCCGCACACTGAGCAGATGGACTCTTATCTGTGCGAGTTTCCCAGCGATTACTTACAAAGTAAACGAGTCCAATGCAAATAAATGACAAAACTAGGATTGTTTCAGGCTGAAGCTTCCGAGACACATCTGCGATTTGTTAATCTCACACTACTCGCTATTACTCGCTTCCCCATTCATTAACATTGGACTCGCTAGACTCGCAACGAGTAGCGAGTCCTGTGCTCGGACTCGCTAGAGTCAAGCGATTCCGAGTAATTTAGGATTCGCCCATCACTAGTCTCTACTTTTCAAAAAATTAGGGCCAGACACCACTAAAGTGACATCACATGACCCAGAATAAAAATTGCATACTGGCGAGATGAACGGAGTAAGCTGAAAAGTAGAAAAATAACAGCACCTTGTGGATAGTGGGGGAAAGGTACACTCCAGAGGATGTGACCCTATAATGTAAACAAGAAAAACTGTGGCAGTGGCACTCAATCCTAGTGTGTACTGGTGTAATGCTGATACACTATACTTAGTAACAAAAGTTCAGCAGCACTCAAATGCTAAGGCTTGCTTATTTGTATATAAGACAGCTTTACAGCTAATGAAATATGAAAAATGGAGACTCTAGGAATAGACCCTAACAAGAGTACCCACGAATTCTGACGATTCAGTTCGTGATTGGAAAACCCGAGCAATTTACTAAAAAATCGGCGAATGTGGCTTTGTTTGGGGAAAAAATTAGAAATTTTAAAATGGCCCTAAAACTTTCCATGAAGGTTTGGGGCCAAAATGCTAACCAAAAGACCTGATGGCTGAGATAACACCTAGCCTAAGATTAGGTGTTTTCATCACAGGCATCAGGTCTACAGTGCCAGATGTGGCAGCAGCTTTTAACTCTTATAAACTATTTTTTTTTACTTTTTTTTTTTTAATACATACATTTTTTTAATTGTATTTTTGTTTAGAGAGCAAACCTTTATTATTGCAGAGAGTTGGCAGTGTGTGAGACCGCTTCTTTTACAGTTATCTGCTAGCAATTCAGATAAAAATAGCATATGTCCATTACATGTTTAAAATACATGGTCTTATACAGTAGGTCTGTTCACAGTCATGAAACACCATATTATGGATATTGCTTGTTGAAAATATGCAATCCGTTTATTTTTCATTCCATATGTTTAGAATACAGTTACATAGAGCTTTGTGTATTTTGATTCTCAGTGCAGATAAAGTGGACAGCTATGGGCTACCACCCTTAGCTGCCTGGCTTTACCTTGAGTGACAATCAAAACACATTTTATTAAATAATTAAAAAAAATCAGTGGGCTTCACCCTATTTTTGATTGCCAGACAAGGTAAAAACCAGGAAGTTGGAGTCTGGTATTCTAAGTGTGGTGAGGCCCATAATAATTGAGTCCCCACAGGCTAAAGAATAACAGCTGCCCCATAAACTGGCATGCATAAGAACTGCAAATTAATGACGCTTTACCTGGCTCTTCCCGATGCCCTGGTCTGGTGGCATTGGTGTGATAGAAGATAGAAGGAGTTAATGACAGCTGAGTATTGACAGCTTGTCATTAAGCCCAGATTGATAATGATCAGGTCCCTATGAGACACGCCCATTTTTATCATTCGATGGTATGCGTACGGTTAATACCCTAAATGGGAAAATGAGGGTTGTCTGTGTGATTTCAAATAAACGATTTTTCTCTGTAATTTATTTTATATAAAGAATTTTTGTCTGTGTATTGTGTTTTTTAATTATTTCCTCACAGGATTGATAATAGACGGTGTCATAGAGACCTGAACATTAGCAATTTGAGCTTAATTACAAGCTGTACAGTGGCAGTTGGGGTAATTGAAGTGGCTAATGACAGATGAGCATTGTCAGCTGGTATCAATCCTGAATTGGTAATGTTGAGGAGTCTATGATAACTAATCCAGTGACTAAATAATTAAAAAGCAAAGACGCATGGAAAAATGCATTATTAGACATAAAACACAAGGGGAAAATTCCTTTTTTGTTGCTGCATGCTCCCATCATAGCGATGTAGCCGTGCCAAGTGTGCTTTGATGAATAACATGTTATGTGGATTAAAGTCTGAACTGGGTATGTTTGACTTAATAAATCGGTGAAAGTCTGTGTATTTTAATTCTAATTAAGGACTTTTCTCCACATCTCTGGTGTTTAACTACAGTGCTGTGTAAACTAATTGGGACAAAGCATTTGTAAAATCGTAAGTTAGGGTTACCAGTCAGTGATTCAAACCAGTTTTAACTGCTTTGAACAGGTGTGAGTGTACAACCTTGAGTAACAAAATGTGGTTTGACTGGTTTTAGTTAGAAAATAACAGCTATCTGCTCCCTCAGCTTCAGTTGAGAGCTTGTTTCTGTGAGGATTGGTTTAGTGTACTTTTTCTCTCAGTGTGCCTGTAAAAATGGATGTTACTCCACGGAAGAGGTCTAGAATTATTACTCTTAATGAACATACAAGTCTGACTGTAAGAGAAATCACTTCCACCGTTGGTATTGGAAAATCTACCGTTTCGAGAATAATTTGCACACATAATGAAACTGGATCGTTTTCTCCAAAATGAAAAGGGAAATGTGGAAGAAAAAGGAAAACAACATCAAGAATTGATAAAACATTTATCAGAAATAGTAAAACTAATGCAAGTAAAACAAGCAAAGACTTGCTTTGTCCCAAGTAATTTGCACAGCACTATATTTACTCACTTGTTTTGTAATGTGGGGGTATCATATATGCCTAAGCTTTAACAATCCAGGCGTTGATGACAGCTAGCAATACTTGTCTGTTTTTAACCTCTTCTATTACCCCCTTTGCCACCGCACCAGGGCAGTGGGAAGAGCAAGGATGAAGCACCAGGATATGGCTATTCTAATGAATGTGTCATATTCTGGAGTGGCTGTGAGCTGCTATTCATACCCTGTGGGGAGTCAATAATTATGTGCCTCCTCAGGGTAAGAATACCAGCCCCATTCATGCATTTTTCCTTGGCTAGTATAAAAATTAAGGGCGGACCCTACTCCAATTTTTAAATTATTTATTTAGTTGACCAGTAATCTGACATCAGTTTGGTTGCCATACTGGCAACCAATCACAGACACCGGCAGGGGCAAGAGATACCCCAGATACTAATGGAACCTGATCAGACGGAACCAGTTCCAACATTGCCTTCACCTTCCAACAAATTACAGGTAATAAATCTCTCCAACCACAAACTTACTTCTGTAGAAATTTCGGTGGTTGAGCGTGGTTTAGCCTCCTGCCCAATGAATCAACTTGATAAGTTCACTTTGATTAAGGACTTATACCTCTTTTGTCGTAAACAATTTTTTTCTGTTATGTACCATCACCCAAAAACATTGGAGGCACTACCAGAAAGGGAACAATGCGCTAGGTGTGATTTCCGGGACCTGCTCGATGACAGTACACCAAGAACAGGTAAGACTGTCTTCCCACTTCGTAACAAAGATCCCCCACTCTCTACCTTACCAGCTGTCAATTTGTTCTTTGAGACCATTAAGAGGGATGTAGATAAATTACAAACAAACACGGCCAAAGACAAAAATTTGACATGTAGAGAACTAACTGCCATCCGCCAATTGAGAGCAAATTCTGACTTTATAATAAAAGATGTGATAAAGGGGGAAACGTGATGGTGTAGCCGACAGCCATGTACCTTGAAGAGGCCCATAAACAATTGGCTAATAGCAGGTTTTATGTAAAGTTACCTTCTGACCCCACCTCTGTCTTTCAGAATAAACTTTACGAGCTCTTGGAGGCAGCCAGCAGGTATGGTATCATCAACAAGAAAGAAAAGGAGTCCTTTGGGTAGAGAGGCCAGTGACACCTACATTTTACTTACTCCCTAAGGTACATAAAAACATGACAAAGACACCAGGCAGACCGATTGTCTCAAGCGTTGGTAGCTTATGAGAGAAAGCGAGTGAATACGTGGATTTTTATCTACAATCACAAGTACATAATCAACCTTCCTATCCTAATAATAGCATTTAATTCAACATATGCAGACATTGTCTGCCTTGCCTGAAACATTGATTGTGACTTGTGTTGCTGAGTCACTCTATACAAATGTTGCTTACTCAGACGGTATGCATGCAGTCCTTTACTTTTTGGATTGCCAGTCTGGTTTGGATAGGATGCATGATTCATTTTTGGCTGATCTTGATTTCGTGTTGACACACAATTATTTTGTACTAGATGGTGGCCCAATTCTAACGCATCGGATATTCTAGAATATAGAAATAGAGATTGCATAGGGAAGGCGGTGAGGGCTGAATTGGAAGGAACTTTGAAGAAGGAGTGGCGGGGAAAGTACGGCGTGGCAGTGATTTAGTTATTGCCAACACCTGTTACGTGCCACAGGTAAGTTACAGGTGCTGTTAATTACACAAATTAGAGAAGCATCACATGATTTTTCTAACAGTGCCAATACTTTTGCCCACCCCCTTTTTTATGTTTGGTGTGGAATTAGATCCAATTTGGCTTTAGGACAATTCTTTTTGTGTTTTTTTCATTGAAGACAAATTAAATGAAGATAATAATACCAAAGAATTTGTGATTGCAAGCATTTTCAGGAAGAAACTGAGTATTATCTGACAGAATTGCAGGGGTGTCAATACTTTTGGCCAACACTGTATAGATTCAACACAAATATTGCAACAATGGTGATGAGGGAGGAAGTGGAATTGCAGGCCCAAAGCTTTATTAATCCACCAAAAGGAACAGGAATATACTAATAAACTTCAAAACACTTCAAGTATTGTGCTATTCTACCAAAAATATTAATGTAATAAAATTAGGTACTGTATAATGAAGTCGAATTACATGGCCAAAGCATTATTACACCACAAACACAAAAATTATGATTTGTCAACTTCAACAAATTAACTATTTACAAAAACAGTAATCTAACTTTGTGGATAGTTGGGTAAATGTATTTACTGGAAATATTTATCAACAATCAGAATAACCAAAGGGAAGGGGTGGTGGAGAATGGGTTAACAATCAACAAATATTTGGTACATTTAATCACAATTCTTGATTGATGTAGTTTGCAAACCAGCTTTTACACCATTCGGTCCTGCCATGCGTCATGTCCTTTGTCCGAAACGAAACAAGCGGCAAAACTGTCCCTCATTTGGGCAACTTCCACTGTAGTCCTTAAAGTGTACTCTCAGTAGTCCTGCAATGTGGTAGTAACAGGTTCCTTGAGGTCAAAGTGGTGTCACTCTCTCATCAAGATGAAATTGTGCAGAACAACACATGCTTGACAACCTCATCAATTGTCTCAGTTTTCAGATTGATGGCAGTTCCTAAAATAAGCCATTTCGATGCCAGTAAAGCAAAGGCATACTCCACAGTCCGTCGTGCCCTTGTCAATTGGTAATTGTAAATCCTTTTTGTCAGATTCAAGTCTCAACTAGAGTATGGTTTGATGAGTTGGCCACATATTTGAAACACCTTGTCCCTAACCACAACAAACGGCATTGGCGGTCCTTCAGTATTCAGCAAAGGTCGTGGCGGTGGAAAGTTGAAATTGTTGCCATACAATTGTTGGCCCATGTCTGAGATTTTGAAATTCTGCAAGTCATTTCCTCGTCCAAATGAGCCAACTTCCACAGCAACAAATCGATGGTCAGTGTCCGCAATCACCATCAAAACTATTGAAAAGTATGTTTTGTAGTTGAAATACTCGGATCTGCTTCCAGCAGGCTTCAGGATCCGAATATGTTTGCTGTCCACGGCCCCCAAACAGTTCAGAAATTGACAAATCTCCTGAAATCTTGCAGTGTTGTCCGGCTAGAGTTGAGTTGTGGGATGGTAAAAGGAATTCTTCTCGAAGATCTTCCAGATTGCACGGCAGGTCTCTTCAACAATCCCAGACAGCGTTGACACTCCAATCTGGAACAGTAAATGCAGAGATAATAACGTTTCTCCAGTCGCCAGGAATCTGACAAACATAAATAAAGTAAATTAAAGTTTTGTAACAATTACATCATAATGACATGTGTTTGTTTTTAAAAATAAATGTACCACAGGGTCACCAACAGCCGTTCTTCCGTAGGAATTGCTCGACGTAGCTGTGTGTTCTTCCTGTTGATAGATCCTCGGACACATTACAGCAACTCATTGAAGCTCTCTTCGGACATCCTGGTGTAATCAAAGAACTTCTGCGGGTTCTCTCGAACTTCGCTGTATAATGAATTGTACGTTCTGCGGTTCTCTTGCACTTCCACGATGGGGTGTTGCCAGAAATGCCGACATCTTCTCTGTCTTTCTCTTCTGCGATCTTCTTTACACTCCACAGCACAGGAAAATGCCATTTTCAACGATAAATCCAAGTTACGATAGAAGCTCTCCATGTCAAGATCCATCTTGCATCTGGATACAGCAGCAAAAGAAGAGGATTTCCTCTGTGCAGGGTCTATTTATAGATTTCCCTTAAGACACACCCTTTGGGCATGGCTTATCTGGAAAATCCAAGAAAACACTCCTGTAAATATTGAACGCATGCGCAATAAAAACGCATATGTATGCTCAAACGCATACAAATGCATTCACGCGCTGCGTTTTTTTTAATGTCTTGCGTACGCTCATGCGGATAAAAAACAATGAGTATGTATGTGTTTTGACATGCATTTCTGCATGCGCAGCATACGCAGTGTTCAAAAACGCAAATGTGAAAGTAGCCTTAGTGACAGTGGCGTAATTTGAAGCTCATGGGCCCCGATGCGAAAGCTCCAACAGGGCCCCCAATTGTTGCAAATCTTTATTAGTATTAGTCTTTTTCTATAGGCCAAAGGGACTTTTGGGGTCCCCTAGGCTCCAGGGCTCGGCTGCGATTGCAGCCCCTGCTTTGCGACTTCTTTTAAGTATCCAAAAGGTTTTTATAGTCAATAGTGAACCACTCCATTTGAACGACATTCTCTATACACGACTTAAACATATATAAACAATAAAACCATGTTAGGTAATTTTGTCAGGTGTTCTGTGTACTACTTTTCATAATTAAACATGGTGCCTAGGGCCTTTTTTCAAGAACTCTTGTGGGGGAAAACTTTCCTGAGGAGGATCTTTCTGGCTATATTTAACACTGCCTCTGTGTGATATCTGTACAGTCACGTAGTTTAGATAATAGGGCACTTGTGTAATTGTACATTTGTGCTAATCTTTACAACAATGATGCTCAGGGATTTCTATACTGTGGTTTTGGTGACTGACTTAATATTAGGAATTGTGCCTGTACTCCAGTGCACTCCCTCTGTGTGATTAGTGGCATTTGTTTATAGCAGCAATTTTTCAATATACGTATGGATGCATATACATTATTAATTATAACCCAGGTCTGATATACTTGATACTTGTTCTTTATAGTAAAGCCCACATATTCATCTAGGTTACTGCTCCATTATCCTGAATCTACAGTTTATAGATCCAAAGTTCTGTATTGGTTAACAATGTTAACTATCACTTTCTGTGCTTTCCCTTACATCCCGCTTTATTGGATATCTATTGGATATACATTGGATATTTTCTGACAAAAATGCGCTAAAAAACGCATCCTAACATGCATTAAAATAGCACTGTGTGCACAGAGCCTAAAGGCCCCGTCACACGCTTCAATCTTGTTCAAGATATTGCCTGAAAAGTCACGTGATCGAAATCGCTAGAAGAATTTATTGATATTGTTTGTGCGGTGTCATAAGCATAGATCTCGTTAATGATGTTAAATTTGGCAACACTCCAGCGATCGTGTGCACTACTCAGCGATCGACACCATCTAGCATCAGGAATAGGCGAAGTCGAGAATAAGATCATTTGAGAGGTGTCACACAGCACGATGCAGCAGGTTGAACGCAGGTTAATTGAACGATGAACGACGGATTTGAGGTCCTGCTCACAAATCTTCAACCAAACAATCAAGCGATTTTTCGCTGAAAGATTGCTCCGTTACACGCAACGACGCACAAACGATATCACTCAAGCGATCAAAAATCCAGATCGGTTAAGCGATATCGTTCACAATATTGAAGCGTGTGACGTGGCCTTTAGTCTATAAGTAGAAGTCACTTTTTTCTGGTATCCCCAAAAATGTTTATAATTTCCTTAAAGATTTTTGTGATTATAAATATAATTTTGCACTTCATAGTAAGGCTGCTTTCACGCAAGCATTTTTTGAATTTCGCGGTAGATCCGGCAGATTTACTGCATCTGCTGTGAAACTGCCCACTTGCGGCAAGCCCCATTCATTCTTTAAGGGACTTGAGGCAGGTGAGGCTAGTGCGGCTTTGCCGCGATCCGGCAAATACAGCACTTGCGGCAGCGCAAAATAACCCGCAGCTAACCGCGTTTTTTTGACTTGCCGCAAGTGCTGGATTTGATGGATCTCGGCAAAGCCGCACTTGCCTCACCTGCCGCAAGTTCCATAGAGAATGAATGGGGGCTTGCCACAAGTAGGCTGTTATATAATAGATGCGTTAAATCTGCCACAACATTCAAAAAACTCTGATGTAAAGGTCCCTAATTGTTGTATTTTTTAACCACTCCCTGTTACTGGCTTACAAATACAAATGTAAAAATCTCATCAAATACTCTATGTGTGCACATGGCCTAAGGAGGCAAGATTTAGGTCGAAGTAGTGCCAATTACAATAGTGGCATACAAATTATGATCCTGGCTACCAAAAGGAGAAAATGACTACTAGAATTTAGCCCTGAACTGTGGACTATTTTGCAGAGGCACATTTTGTTTTTTGAATTGTACTATTGGGTGTAGTTATTTTTTTTAATATTAAGTTGTCATATACTAATATGTTTATGATTCAAATTTTCATTTTCATTCTAATCCCATGAAAAAAGCTCCCTAGACTTAAAGTATTGTCATTTCCATGTTTAAATGCCTTTCTATTCACGTAGTGCGGAATCTGGCTGGGCTATAAATAGATTTGTAATGAGTGTCTGACTCTGTGCCTAGGAAATTTCCTAGTAGGTTTCTCATTACAGAGACAACATCATTAATAAAGTTGCTAGGATATTTTTTTTTTACCATTGCAGAATTATCTTGCTCATCAGTAGCTGCAAGGAAATATGCCTATTGTGTATAATTGGCGACTAATTTTTAAGACTGTTATTTATCATAATTATCTATATAACTTACTGACAAAACAGACTTAATTGCTGATGACTGGATAGATATGATAAGCAAATAAAGTAACGGCAGATGGTTGAAATGTCAAGATAGTATAGAACATAATGTCAAGGGATGCAAACTGCAGTATTGCTGCTAAATTGACCATAGGAGGAATCTGTCACCTTTGCCCCAATGTTTCAGAGTGTCACTGTGCTGTGTCCAGCTTGTTTTTGTGTTTTTTTCCACTGCAATCAATAGAAAGACACTTTAGGGAGCACGCAAATTTATAAAGTAATGCATCAAATTCTACAAGTGGGATTTTTCTTGTCAAAATTATGCTAGAAAAAGCTGCGAGATTCCAAACTTGGCTTAAACATTTCAAGCTAATGATCTGCATCAAATGTGAGAAATGTGATTAACAATAGTAGCTCGCTTGAGCTCATTACTTTCTCGTAGCAGAATTTCTCATAATAACATTCTCTTTTTGCACTCTATATTATATTGAAATAAGACAAATGCAATATGGTACATATACAAAAGGCTAAAACAGATATCTATTATAAAGATTAACTAATAATTTGATAATAGCTTTTGTGATCACTTTAATGGCCACTTTACACGCGGCAACAGGAAGATAGAAACCGGCAGGTGTCGGAGACAATCGTACCTTTTACCTTCAAAACACCTTGAAGTGGCTGCGTGTAATTCAGGTATCTACAAGGTGTTTTGAAGGTAAAAGGTAGAATTGTCTCCGACACCTACCGGTTTCTATCTTCCTGTTGCCGCATGTAAAGTGGCCATAAGGGTTGTCCAGAACTTACATACACATGAAATATCTTAGGAAAAAGGTGTTAACAGAGTTTAATATGACTCTGTTACCTTATTGCAAAGATTAAGATGATGGCCAATGCCCACACTATTATCACGATAGTGATAGTGACTGATCTCTCTGCTCACCGCATGTAGCAGAAAGTGAGTGGATAATGCTGTGGACTATCATTGGAGGGTATGTTTGGGGTTAATAATTGGGAAAATAAGTGTTGTTTGTGTTTCTTTTTTCAAATAGGATATTTTTTTACCATTGCAGGCACGGTGGATCAAGTGGTTAGCACTGCAGCCTTTGCAGCACTGAGGTCCCGAGGTCCTGGGTTCAATTCCCACCAAGGACAACATCTGCAAGGAGTTTGTATGTTCTCCCCGTGTTTGCGTGGGTTTCCTCCGGGCACTCCTGTTTTCTCCCACATTGTAAAGACATACTGATAGGATATTTAGATTGTTAGCCTCAATAGGGACAGAATTACTGATGTATGTAAAGTGCTATGGAATTAATAGCGCTACATAAATGAATAAATATTATTATTATTAAATAAAGGATTTTTCTGAGTGTGCTTTTTAATTGTTTACTTACATGATTGATAATGTACTGTTCTCATAAAAGCCTGAAAATTATCAATCTGGACTTAATGACAGCAGTCAGTAACCCCTTTTATTATGCCAATGCCACCGCACCAGGGCATCGGGAAGAGTAAAGGGTAACGTGATAGCAATTGTTGATTCTAATGAATGTGCTCATTTCTAGGGTGGCTGCGAGTTGCTATTCTGTAGCCTGGGTGGGGTTGGCAATAACTATGGGCCTCACCATGCTGAAAATATCTCAGCCCCCAACTGCCTGGCTTTTACCTTGGCTGGCAATCAAAATTAGAGTGGGACCCGTGCAATTTTTTTAAATTATTTATTTAAATAATAAAAAAACAATGGTCTTAACTATATTTTTGATTGCCTGCCAAGATAAATCTAGGCAGGTAGGGGTTGCAGCCAGTAGCTGTCTATTTTATCTGTGCTAAGAATAAAAATTTCAGGGGACTCATATGCAAATTTTTAAAATTATTTATTTATTTTTACACACCCTATGATGGCAGGTTTGTTGCCCAAGACAGGCACTCGCATAATAGATGGGGGTACAACAGCCAATTAATAGATGCTGTCACAGAGAGTGGGCATCTGTGATTGGCTGTGATTGGCTGTTGAAGATAAAGTCCAGTGAATAAACAGGAGGTTAATGAGCAGCCCGGAAGTACAAGCGCATGGTCTTTGGTAAGTATTTGCTGCAGTTTTAATCACTAATTGACTTACTTTTATAGCCCTCCTAGCAGAGCCTAAACAGTAACACGGACTTCTCTTTTTGTTTTTACAGTTCTGGTTCACCCATCACTAGTACTGAGGATGGTTTTGGTGATGTACTTATGTACTGAGGATGATTTTGGTGATGTATTCATGTGCTAAGGATGGTTTGGTAAGGTAGTAGAGTACTGAATGTTGTTCTGGTAATTTAGTTGTATACTGATGATATTTATGAGGTATTAATGTAGATATTTTAATATTTTATTAGAACGTTCAACCATAGAAATCTACATTTTTACATACCTGACGCGTTTTAGGCCTGTGTGCAAATAACATGGAGTAACTCAAATAGAAATACTTTTCAAAGTTTATTTGAGATGTGAATATTTCAAAACATTATAGTTATTCCATAAAACAAAAAAAGTAATTATACCTGCTTAAAACGCCCAATATATGTATTCTGTATAATTCTTTATATATATAATGATTTTTTGTCTAAAATTTTTTTATATAAAAGTTGTAGTAAACATAGCGCAGGAATATTTCTTTTCAAAAACTTTCCTTTTCAACTTTACTGATTACCCCAACAATTTTCACATATTTTGGAAGAATGTTCCTTGCAGACATTTTGTCCACTAGTAGAACAGAAATGCTCAGATTTCCTTTCCTTCTTTGCTGGACAAATGTAACAGTGCATTCTTTTTTTTTCTCTTGGCTCTGGATGTTCCTGAAAATGTATACCACATCGGATCAGATCACAGCTTCCGCAATTTGCCTCGGCAAGCATTTCGTGTTGCTTCGCTCTATCATTGTAGGCATCAAAAGTTCATAGCAAAGTTCCGTCAAGAATAGACGTCTTTTGTCCATCCTGTTGGCATGGAATTCTAGATGAGTTTCATTATAAACTATATAGCTATTGAGGGCTGACACATCAAGGATATTATAAAAAATGACTACAGGCCAACCTTTTGTCTGCCTCTTGCACGAATACTCTCCAATCATTTCATCCATCTTGTCCACACCTCCTTTTGTTTTATTATAATGCAGTATGATTTCAGGTTTCTGTTTCCTGTCATCGGTGTCAATACTTCCATCATGATGCATTGTACTCAGTAATATCACGTATTTTTCTTTCTTTGCTTTATAAGATACCATTGTCACTTGATTGCAGAAACCAAGGACACTCTCATAAAGTGGTCGCTTGGAATTGTGCTTCATGATTGGAGGAATTTCGCGGCGGTTTGGCCTCATAGTACCAACAAGTGAGAGTTTTTCCTAAGCAAAAATTTGCCCAGTTCCAGATTGTACAAAAACTACTCGAAAATAAGCAGCATCAAAAAATCTTACCATCCATGCCAAAAACAGAAACCAAATGCACTTACAGGATGCAGTCAGAGCCCAAATGTGAAGCAAGCCCAGGTGCAGGCTAATGAATCGCCTCAACCAGCAAGGTGTGGGAGGCAATTTGCCATGCATACACAGGGCCTGCATAGAGCACCATTCACACTGATACACATGATGCAGAGTGTCTGAAAGCTACCCAACCGCTCTGCTGCCTGAGCATTGGACTGCACAGTTCGATGCTTCTGCACCACTAGATGAATGGTGCCCCTAGGGGCCCAACTGCATCCTGGATGGATAAGAAAGTGCAAAAAGTTTTTTATGTGATAAAAAAAAACTTTTATAAATGGGATATTGGATCATGTATTGGCCAAGACATTTAAGCTGATGATCCACGTCACGGATTCCCATGCTCATCAGTCCTATCTAAATTGTACAAAAACTACTCGAAAATAAGCAGCATCAAAAAACCTTACCATCCATGCCAAAAACAGAAACCAAATGCACTTACAGGATGCAGTCAGAGCCTAAATGTGAAGCAAGCCCAGGTGCAGGCTAATGAATCGCCTCAACCAGCAAGGTGTGGGAGGCGACTTGCCATGCATACAATGGGCCTGCATAGAGCACCATTCACACTGATACACATGATGCAGAGTGTCTGAAAGCTACCCAACCGCTCTGCTGCCTGAGCATTGGGCTGTACAGTACGATGCTTCTGCACCACTAGATGAATGGCACCCCTAGGGGCCCAACTGCACACTGGATTGATAAAAAAGTGCAAAAAGTTTTTTATATGATAAACAAAAAACTTTTATACCGTAAATGGGATATTGGTTCATGTATTGGCCAAGACGTTTCCAGTTCCAGATTGGTAAAGTAGTTGTGCATTGTTATATTTTTTCCAGAATTGAAAATTGGTACTGCAAGTGTTTTTACTATGTCAGAACATAGGTCTTTCTGGACTGGAGTATCAGCTTCTTTGCACACAGTAAATCAGACCATTCATGCCATAATAGCTTGTAGAAGCACATATCCAGAAAATTTTTATGCCATATTTGGCAGGTTTACTGGGCATATACTGAATGAATTTGCAACGTCCCCTAAAGGCAAGAAGTTGCTCATCCACTGTCACGTTGTCATTAGAATGGTAAAGCTTTGTACAGTTTTTGATAAAAAGATTCCAGTTGTAGCTAATAGGGGCTAATTTATCTGTTTCCAACCTCACAGAACATGTTCTCTTATCATCAAAACGAAGGCTTCTCCGAATATCCGAATATCTATTGATTGACATTGTAGCTTTGTAGTGTGGATCTGAAAAAGGGTTCATAAATAATTCTCTCATTGGAACATTGTACGATTTTGTACACCCTGCCAGAAGAGTATGGCAATATAACCATATAGTTCTTCTTTTGTTATATTTTTCCATGTTTTTTTTCTTCCTGAAGCAATATGTTTTCCTTCTAAGTTAGTACACAAAACTACCTCATCTGCAATATCATCTGAAAAAGATTTACAGAAAACATCTCTTTTGGAAAAGAATTGGGGAATTTCTACATCACCTTCAGCAACTCTCATAATATTATGTGATGGGGTGCAACCAAGAACCCCAGCAGTACTGTTCCAAAAAACATTAGTTTTGGATGTTCTATTTGTTATGTTCTGCTGGATCCACTACTTCTTCATAATCTGAAGAATCACTGGACAATGAAGTAGAGACATTAGCTGGTGGCATGTACTCTTCATCGGACAAAGAAAGTTCACTGTCTTTATCACTATCAAAAATGATTACCTTGATTTCTTGGTCAGTCAAACCCCTGGATGTAGACTGTGCCATTGTAACCTTAGATGTTAGTAAACTAAAATGAAAAAAAAAATGATTACAATCAGGGTTGTGCACTCTTTGTTAGTGTGTGTGCTAAAGGTAAAGTGCAGCCCCCCCTTCTCTTACCTTCAGCAGGTCACCACTTTCTTTTAGGCGCAGTAGAAGCCTCTGAATTTTTGAAGCTCAGAAAGTTTCTTTTTCCAGAAACAAGAAAGCTGACTCCTTCCTCCAAAGTCTCTTCAGCAAGTAGCACACGATGAACAAGATGCTGTCTGTGCCTGTGTGTTCATGACCTGCGATGATGTCAGAGACACATGACTTTGTGAGGGAGCCTCCCTCCTAAAATCACATGACCGTGTAGTCAGGCAGAATCCACACTCTTCCCAGCAACAGCAGAGTCATAAAGATTGACTAATAAAGACAAAGTCTACCCCAGCAACAGTACAGACAAAAAGTCTGAGGCTCACATATAAACCAAGTACAGGCCTAAAAGGCCCCAGGTATGTAAATATGGGATAGTCCCAAAAAAGAGTTGTTTTACTGAAATGCCTATAACATAACAATATATGAACAACTGGAAATTACTAACAACTATATACCTGAGGAATACATATAGTTTCAAAATTCTAACTAAAGTAATCTTGCAGAAAATAGAAAACAAGTAACCTAGCAGGCCTGCAAGGCCCCAGGTATGCGTTGTAGGGTTAAACTTATTACTTGATCATTATATGGTCAGTATATTGAAGTGAAAATACAGTCATCTGAATTAGGTCATGTTTGTCACCCTAAAAAGTGTTTAACTAATGTTGCGATACACTGAAAACAGTTGGCTGATTCTTCAGACGGCAGCTATCTTGCTTGACCCTCCCACGAGTACTAATTATGCGGGACGCTCCTATGTTCTCTGTGAGAGAGCTGTTGACAGACATCTCTTTCAGCGTCTTATTATTTGGAGAATAAAAGGGTCTTCAGTACTAACTTGGACATACCGGATTCTTATCTCCCCAACAGAATACATCAAGGGTACCAATACACATAAGACTATTAACAAAACATTTCCATATTGGTGGATTTGGACAACTTTAAGGCCCAGTTACACGGTACGACATCGTGAACGATATCGCTGAAATGTCACGGGTTTGGAGTCGTTCAAACGACATCGTTGGGACGTCGTTGCGTTGAACACCTAGATACGACTACGATAAATCGTTGGATCCTTGATCGTAGATTTGAGAACATGTTCTCAAATCAAACGATCCTCAATCAGCCAACCTGCTGTATCGTTGTGGGTGACACCGCGATAACAATGTCATTAACAACTTCACCTATTCACAATAGTGAACAAGTATAGTATACGCGCTACATCTTTGGTGCAACGTCTACAATATCTACACGTGTGACATCTCACCATCGATGTTAAAAAGATGCCCTAACGACCGCACTCCTGTGAGATCACTGATGATATCATTACAACATTGAAGCATGTAACGGTACCTTTAGTCTAATGAGTATGCAAAGACTTAACACGTGTCTAAAAGTTATAGGCATTGTCAAGGTATGTGTACAAAATGTTTTTTAGATACCTGCAAGGTAGGTTTGTCAGGCAGAAGACATTTTTAGGGCACACCAGTATTTTTGTTTTTGCTAGCATTTTAGGATACACTTTACTTGGCATACCTGCCAGATTAACCATGGACCTTGTTATTTCATTATTGTAACCCCCCTTTAATGTTGGTTTTGTTGGCTAATCATCATTTTTGTTGGTATTAGCATCCAACACGTTTCATTAGATTATTAAGGGAGTAAATAGAAAACAGATCATTTGTTTTCAGTCATTCTTACTGTATCTGCATCAAAAAAACTTCAAACAATGCACCATGGGCATAGGGCCTAAGGGGGTCCAGGGAGAGCCACTTTCTTGTGGTGAAAGAGCTTGAGGATTCCTCTTGCCCCCTTGCTAACCCCACAGAGATTTCTAGGGCAGGGGTGACCAACTACAGTCCTCAAGGTTTGAAAATAATGGAAGTTTTCAGGATTTCATTAGCATTGCACAGGTGCTATTTCATCACCTGCAAAGGTGGTGATTCCAGCACCTTGTGCAATGCTAAGCACATCCTCAAAACGTGCACTGTTTGTGGCATTTGAGGACTGCACTTGGCCAGCCCCGTTGTACAGGTGTGTGTGTAGTAAAATGTTAAGTCTAACAATCTCATTCATTAGTTTTTTTGGTTCACATAATAAACGCATATATTATGCACATAATATGCATCAAGATCTCAAAGAATAACTGAGACACAGGAGAAGACACGAGAATTTGTGCAAAATGAACAATATTTTATTAATTGTATAAAAGATTAATTTTTAGAGAGATGTTTCATAAAAAAGGGTGACAAAAAAAATGAAACAAACAAAGAAACAATGCGGCAAAAGAGTTAGTGTATGGGTACATGCATATCGGGGACTGTATCATGGTAGTTAGAAAACAAATTTAATATTAAAAATTAAAGAGTTAAAATGTCACTGCACTCTCTGTATTTCAACACCAATGTTAATGCAATGTGGAATAAAGGGTTTACATTAAAAACACCAATATTGCACAATTTTTACTGCAACAAGTTCCCCCATAGATATTTAAATAGACTGTACAGCCTCATACTGAATGAACATTATATTAAAGTGCAAGATCAGCATCTCTAGTAAAGTGTACAGGCTCATCAGTCAGAGGAGGGGCAGACCTAAAAGTTACATCCCAAGCACCACTCGTACGATTTATGCACAATTGGATCTGTTGTTGGCTTGATCAGGAAGGAATAGCGCTACAATGCACGTGCTATTTCTAGCTGCAGGCTACAGTTTTCAACATGGAGGCCCAGAACGGTTTGGGCTTTACCATGCTGAGAATCCCAGCCCCAGCTACCTGGTTTTACCTTGGCTGGCGATAAAAATAAGGCAGGAGCGCATGTATTTTTTTTTCATTATTTATCTAAGTAATTAAAAAAAATAATGGGCTTCCCTGTATTTTGATTGCCGGGCAAGGTAAAGTCAGGCGGCTAGGGTTGGCAGCCCATAGCTGTCAGCTTTATCTGTGATGGGAATCAAAAATACCACAGAGCACTAAATCATTTATTTTTTTTAATTATTTATTTATTTATTTATTTATTTATTTATTTTTACACTACTATATGTGTGAGCGGCCCAACAACCAATCACCAATGCTGTCACACAGAATGGGCGTCTGTGATTGGCTGTTCAAGTAATCTTCAATCAGCTCATACATTCTAGTATGGTAGAATGTATGGGCTGATTTCAGCTTACTCCACCGAATTTCTAGTAAATATTAAGAAAATAAAACAGCACATTTTTTTTATAATAAATAAAACACAAAACACATTTAGGGACTCCAACTTTATTAGAAAAAAAAACCTCTCTCTGATGTAATCCAGGTCTTCTTAGCTCCACCTCTGCTACATTTTTGTCATCAAACAAACACATCTGCTGGCAGAGCAGGCACAGAATGACAGCCGAGTGCTGTGTGTGGTGTAAGCTGAAACCAGCCCATACATTCTACCATACACTCATTCTGTGTGACAGTGACTGTTATTGGCTAATAAAGCAAGTGCAGTGAATATCCCGGAAGATAATGAGTGGCCTGGAAGTAAACACGGCGGGACAGCAGGACGGCAGGACGCGGACAGCGGGACCCGGTGAGTATAATGATAATGTTTATTAATCACCTGTTTTTTTTCAGTTCCCCCCACCCCCGGATCCAAATTGTAACACGGATTTCCCACGAAAACCCATGTTCGGGATTTGTGCACGAACATTGGGTGTTCAGTATGGACCCCGAACTTTACAATTCAGGTTCGCCCATCAATGTACATTGTATCATTAGTAACATTTATCAGACTCAAACAGTAATAATTTTAACTTAGGCACTTAGCAGACTATAATAAGTCTAAAAGATACATATATCAATATACACAGTATATATAAGGAAAGTCCCACCGGGATCAGCAGACTCCATTACAATGGTGCAAAGTCCATTAGCAGGGGCAGAGTTTCTTAAGGTCTTTGAGGGTTAGCCCAAAGGCTGCAGTCCCTCTAATCCAGCAGGGGGAAGCCCAACCGGTGCTAGACTTGGGATGGGGCAAAATAAAATGAACAAAAAAATAGGCCTCACTCTTCTAAGAACTGAAAAACAATTGAAAAAAGTTATTCACTGGACAAAATCCAAACTAAAGGACGGGTTAGTAACCCAACAGCATGACTTTTTTTAGAGATATGTACTTGAATTGGACTAAAAACTGTTTGCAGCTTTCTCATCACTGCCTGGGATGGTGGCTGCTGTTCCTCATGGTACTCCTCTTCCAGCTGGTCTTGGGTGATCACAGGGGCTACTCCTCCAAGGGCATTTTCTGCCACCATCAGCCACTCAGCACACCTCATAATGGCCACCATTGGAGAAGAGAATGGAGGAATTAGGGGATGACCACTTGATGGCCCCTGTGGGTTTAGGTTCAGCTGGCTTGCTAACTAAGAGAACTGAGGCCTCCATCCCACACAACTTTTTCTCTAGATTGACTTACTGCTGCAAGTTTTGAAACTCGTCGACAGTGCCAATCCAACTTACACCAACCGCAAACCACCCCTTGCAAACCTTCAACTTCATGAAGGTGATATCCTCACCAACATAGAGTATGGGGAGTCTTTTGGGATGATGGTCATGGAGTAGGGCGAACCAGTTGATGTTGCACTGATCACCAGTACCTTCTTTGGCTATGAAGCCAAACCTCCTCTGCGGAATGAATGCAACCACCATGCCTTGGGCACATTGGTCATTAAAGTAATTGGCCTTAGGCCCATGCAACCACTCTCAGGCAATGGTATCCACAAGTCGAATTTCCTCAAGAAAGGAGACAGTTAGGGGTAGTTAATGTATTGGATAGTTGCTTCTCCCAGTCGAATACCTCTGGCAGATGTGCTATACAAGGCTGGGAAACAGGGCCTTCCCCCTTTAATACCTCCTTGTCTTCCTCATCCTCCTCATCTTGTTCATCCTTGTCATCATGCTCCTGGCGTTTCAGAGCTAACACCCAGCTCATTCCTCAGGGATTCCCTGAGGAAGGAGCTGGTGTTTAGCTCCGAAACGTGTTGGAAAATAAAACTGAAGATATCTTATTTCAAAGCACTCCAGTGTTTTTTGATACTCATTGGAGCAGCGGCGCGGACCAAAAGACACTTGGTCCCTGATAGAGTTTCATACTCCAAAGTAGGCACATTTTGGGCTGGATCAATCATTAATATCACTGGCAGTGTAATGCAGGCACACAATATCAAGGTGTAGCTGCATTGTCATGCACTGCCAAGATGGCACTGGGCTTCATGGGGATGCCTCTTTGCTTTGCCTAGGGGCCCACCTCTTTCAGTCCCAGGACACAAATGCTTACAGGATATTATTGTCTGGACAATCTTTTTGCCTAGCTCATCATTAATCCCGCAATGGAGTGGGCTGCCAAAGGAACCTGATTTATATTACAATTCTCTTTCCCCATGCCACAAGTAACACCTGAGTTTATGGTTGGGTGGAGTGATTATTGAAGCCTGATATATTTGGTAGAGAGATAAGGAAAACAAAATAGTTTATTCAGCTCACCAATTCATCTGGAATGTTGAATAAGGCTAGTGAGGAGCAATGCATGGACAAGTTCAATATTAGTGATACATATAACACACTTGTGCACATGCCTCTAATCTGTATTCTAAACATATGGAATAAAATGAAATAAAGTTATTGCACATTTTCAATAAGCAATATCCATAGTATTCTTGTCTCCCACCCCTTTTGTTTTTACACAATACCAAATTTGTGTATTTTTAAAAAAAATTTAATAGTTTTATTTACAATAGCGCACAACAAGTGTGATTTGAACTTTTGTGTTTTGCTCCACTGTCTGATCTCTGCCCCTGTGTTCGGATAGCTTACACCACATCCAAACATAAGGAAAATGATCACTCCCTGCTGATGATGTCACTGGGACATAACAGACAGGAAGTGAATCAGGACAGCTTCCAGGATCATTGCAGGACTCCGGCCTGTCCAGGTAACAGCTCAGGTCTAGTGATTGGCTTTATGGGTCCTGTAGTCCCAGTGGGGAACAGCACGATCCCCGACACAGTGCTTTAGATTGAGCTGTCAGTGAATGACAGCGCTATCAAAAGGGTTACCAGTGCTGATCAGATTGAGGATCTTATCGGCACTGTTAGATACACATGTCAGCTGATGACATCAGCTACGATGTGCAGGGGATGATGCGAGCTCACAGCGTGGGAGGTGTACATACATGTATGTCATAGGTCATGAAGGAGTTAAGGGTTAAAATATAAATGAATTAAAAAATTAAAAGAAGAATAGTATTTGTGTTTTACAGAAAGTCAATACCAACAACTTATGAAAATGTGGAAAGTAAGATGGTACATTCAAAATTATGTAAAGGGAAAAAAAGGACAATTTCTTAAGGGATAAGATGGATTTTGATAGAATATATGAATGTTCTTACAGTGGAAAGTATCTCTTAAAAAGACATCAAATGAATATAGAAATAATAGAATGAAAAAACTGTGGGTATTGGGCTACAGACCCTGGTTCAAATTCCAGAGCGTCAGAAGAAGAACTGAATGTCCACATAAGGGGTTGTAGCCATGAGGGCATGCTATATTTATGTAATACAAGCTATTCAGATCCCAGATTAGAAGGGGATGTTAAAATTGTGACTCACCGTTGCCGGGTTCTCAGGTCTCAGGTGCTGGCTGCGGCCACGGTTCAGTGCCTGAGGCTGTAAGGGCCCGGTGGTCAATGCAAGGTTGAATAAAGAATAAAGTTTGTTTCATGACGCCACCTGTGGGTGTCCGGTGATGGCACCGGTGCTGCCTGGACCTCCGGGGGATGTGCGGCAGCTTGGATGGAACCGCTCCCCACAGGATGAGCAATAGTCCCCAGGGTCAGGAGCTGCACTGATGGAATACGGCAGCTCAGTTGATTTGATAAGTGAATGAAGTAGCAACAATTCAAAAGGAATACTCGGACACAGTGCTCCTCTGCACGGGTCTTTACTGAAGTTATGCACGTTACATGGGAAAACAGTCACTTTTAGGTAACTGGGTGGTCCCAGTGATGAGCGGTATCTTCCCAAGGCTCCACAGTATTCCTCTTTAACTAACTGTCCCTTGTTACACATCGCTGCTTTCGGACGCCAGGTCAGGATACTGGGGAACCTCTATTGAGGACCTGAGCCTAGGCCTACAGACTCCCGATGGATCCCCTGAACCCCAATGGTGGGTAACCCTCCTGGCACAGCTGCGGTGATGGTGGTTGTTGTGATGTGCTCCTGAGAAGCCCTCTATCACTCCGGTGTCGTAGTACAGCGGTGGATGTTTGTACTGCCTCGGAGCCGGTACTCCGGGTGGACTGGGCTTGGGTGTCTTTTGACCTGTTACTTGTTACTTGGTTACTTGGCGCCCTTCGCTTCTGGGTCACCGCTTCTCCGTACCCTCTCTGTTAGCTGTCTCAGTGCTTTTCTGCACTTCTTCCACTCTGCTAAGTCTGTTGGTTTCACTTTTCCTCTTTGAGCTGTACGGCACTGTGCAGCTCCGGTTCTACTTGATTACTTCCTGAACTAACTCTGTTCTTCTCTTTCTCCACTGCTATGCATCTAACTCTCCTCCCACCAGGATCTAATTGGTCCTCTGCCTCTAGATGTAGCATGTGGTACATGGAGCCTTGGGATTAACCTATTCATCACCAGGACGGAGAATACAGCACCTTCGGTCAGGGGTGCAGTACCCTCCTGTGACGCACTCGTTGCGAGGCGCCACAATTGCAACAATCCAAAAGAAGGTGAAAGCAGAAACTAGTCTCATGGTACAAGTAGTAGGTACTGGATCTTTGAGTACCACAGGTATTTTAGATATTATGAATAATATTAATGTGTATTTATCAGGCGTGCATTTACCATTAGGATATTTTAATGAATTATCAAAGGATTTGAGTTTTTGCAGAAATCAATTTGATGAAATCTAATTTTAGATACATTTACAGAAAGTAATTACAAAAATTATTTTTTCCACATATATAAAGATAGACATTTTGAGGAATAGTCTAATACATATAATACCACTCCAGCTAATATAGTTTTTTAGACTTTATGCTAAATTTGAATTTTAATCAAATTTAAAAAATGATGTTGATTAATTTACAACACCAATGGAATGATTGAGGTGAGCCACTGGATCTTATGAGTCATTATAAAGACCAATTAAGGATACTGTTGAGTTGAAAATGGTATAATATCCTGCTCTATAATGAAAAGTTAATACCGGATAATCCTAAAAAAAATGGTATTAGCATTTTCTTTCAAAGTTTCATAAATCAGAAACTTTGATCCCAAGGCTGTTCTATAGATGCCCGGAGTGGATTTTTCATTGAACTATAATCTCTATTGAACAAGCACAGCAACTCCCAAACAGTACCAATCTTCTGGAAAACAACAGGACAGCTTAAGCAGGACTGCAAAGGGCATCCACACAGCACACGGTCATGCAGAGTGTGAACTCTAACAACAACATCAGCTGAAATGTCATGGGACTGCTTAAAGGTAGGGGAGTGGTCAGCTCATATCAGCTGACACACACAACCTGAAGAGCCACAGACGGCTAATAACATGAACAGCAATTTCTTCTACAGCTATTCACAGAGACAGCAAAGCAGTCTACACATTACGTGTATGCAAAGACACAGTGAGAGAGCTCTGCTGAGTAGAGCCCTGACAATCCACACAGCATGAAAAGTCACATGAATAATGGTATATCATAATTAAGAGTCAGGATATCAGGAAGAAATTTTTGTGTCATCACAAGATATAAAGGGATTTTCAGCCAGAGATCATGTGGTCAAGGAATCAGTTCAGGTTACATAAGTATTTTGGAAATGAAGGTATTTACAAAAGTGCTCATAAAAGGTTCTCATGAAATGGACTTTTAAAGTAGTGACCAACCCCTTTAATGTAGAAAATGTATGCACTTGCATTTTTGTCATGAAGATAGTTTTGCTTCAGCCAGAAGGTTTCTCGAAAACACTGATGAAGATAGACCACATGCCCATGCACTTTTTTAAGCCCCTAGAAAAATGCATCTGTTTTATTTAGGGTGCCAATAGTGTTCCCTGAGGTCCTGGTCATTTTTTGGAAATTTTGGGGCTTAGTCATTTTTTCATTAAAAATGCATATGCGTTAACGCATGCGTTAACGCAGGTGCCTATATGTGCCATGCATTAACGCATGCATTTCCCATAGGGCTCCATGTTAAAAAAACGCATGCATTTTTTTAAAGCACCCCAAAAACGCAGCTAGCAGCATTTTTGGGCTTGTGCATAAAAACTCATGCGTTATTTCAAAAAAACGCACACACATGTGTTAACCCATATGCGTTTTTGGACTTTGAAAAAAAAAACTTCCAAAATGTTCCCAAAAACGGATTTAAGGTAAAAACAAATTTGTACATGTGATCCTGGCCATAGGTTGTTCCTGTCTTCATTGGCGAACCCTTTCTTTTAGTTGTGTAATTTTAGCTGTGCATAATATTGGTGCATTCACCTGAGTCCAGAGCTGTAGCTAAACTCAGGTGGCGCACCCTGTGATGTCATTCCACTCACAGTGAGTCTGAAAACTAGCTTTGGAGCTGGGAGCCAGGTTACATGGGAAAGGTCGTCTGAATTCAGAGTTGTGGCTGAACTCAGGTGAGTCAAAATGTGGTGTCACAGCGGTAGCCTGAAATCAGTAGGTTTCCAGTCACGTCATGAGAGGATGTCACAGAGGATCATAAAATCAAATAAATAATTTGCCTTTGTGTGGTGTGCTATTTATTATTTACTTAGAGGTTCTTAATGGCTGGGTCAAACATTGGCTCGAAATTAGGAGCCTTGGGCTTAGTGCCTGCTGGCAATATTCATCTGGCATTTACCCCTTTATTACTCAGTTTGCCACCGGCACCAGGGCAACTGGAATAGTCTGGTACAACGCCAGAAAATGGTGCTTCTATGAATGTGCCATTTTCTGGTGTGTCTGTGGGTTGTAATACGCAGTGGGGGGACCCAGAACTCTTTGGCTTCCCCACGCTGAGGATTCCAGCTCCCAGATGCCTAGTAGAACCTGGCTGGCAACCAAAAATATGGTGAAGATCACATAATTTTTTTATTATTTCAAGAAAAAAATTTAAAAAAAGTGCTCCCATATTTTTTATTAACATCCAATGAAAACTAAGCAGCTGGGAGTTGGTGGCAGCCCATACCTTTAAGCAGAGCCCAATGTCATCAGTGCAAAATAGTCCCAAAATATGCACCAAAAATGCACTAAATATGCACCGTGTAAATACTGCTACATATTTTGTGTGTATTTAGGAGCTAACATTGATGAATTCATGGAAATTCTACATATTTCCAGTGAAGTGCTGGAGTGTAGGTAAGCAGCGGCTGCGAGAAAGTGACACCCACCTCGCAAGAAGGGCTTGTGCTTATGCTGAGAAAAGGTTAACTAAAATGTATGTGCACATGCTTATTGTGTGGGGTAGCAAAAGTGGTTTCAAACCACAACTGTATTATAATTAATGATTTTGCCGCTGGAGCGGGATTTACACTCCTGACATTAAGAACTGTCAGAATTGGCTTAAGTCCCACTTCAGTGACAAAAGCAAGAGACTGACTGGCTGCTGTTAGCAGGGTGACATCACAATCAGGTTCACCTCAGGTAAGCTACAACGACAAGGCTGAGCTGTGACCTGAGGTCAACATGCTCACAGTGGTAGCTAGAGATCAGTCAGTTTCCCTCCCAGTGTGAGAGGACATTGCTGAGAATTGTGGAGAGTTTATAGAGGAGAAATACAGATGAGAATGAGGATTTTTACTGTGTTAATTTTTTCAAATAAATGATCTTTTCATGGCGTGGTGTGTTATTTACTATTTCCTAATGGCTGGGTCTATCATTGGCCCAACATTAGCAAACCTTGGCTTAGCTCCCACAGGGCAGCTGGAAGAGGTGGGTACAACTCCAGAAAATGCGCTTCGATATGAATCCACCACATTCTACCACATTCTTGGGTGGCAACAGACAGCTATTTGCAGCATAGGGGTCTCAGAACGCTTGGGCTTTCCCACGCTGAGCATTCCAGCACCTAGCTGCCTAGTTGTACCTCGCTAGCAAACAAAAACAGCAAAGCTCCACATTGTTTTTATCAATTATTTGTTAATTTTTACAGTAATCTGATATCAGTTTGGTTGCTATACTGGCAACTAATCACCGATGCCAGCAGAGAGGATGTGCAGGGCTAAATCTGACTTTAACCAATCTAGAGGGGGAAGCAGTAATGTTCATGAGTGGGCCTGGAAGCATGCTGTCAGCAGTGCTGTAGCCTGGTAAGCAATACGTTAGGAAGCTAATGTCTGCTAAAACAGCAGGGCTCTACTGTAAAATGGTTTGAGCTGTGTTTGGCAGCTTTTGGGCCCCACTGAAAGTGTTTTCTTGGCCCTTGTTTTTGCCTCCCATTGATTTGAATGGGGTTTGGAAGTTTGGGGAACTGTTCACCAACCCATTCGGCGAATGTCCGTTCGGCAAACCGAGCCAAATGTGAACTGTAAAAGGTTTGCTCATCTTTAGTTGTCAGTACCCAGAATTCATGAATAGCTTTACTGATCTGCTTTTCACAGCTGCTAGAGTTTTTTTTCGTACTTGCATGTGCTGAATTAAACTAAAGAATCTATGAAGTTCCAATGAGCACTCATGTTCTGCAGTTTTTAAACACTATATGATAGCACCAATGGCGTAACAACCGCGGAGCAAGGGTCGCAAGTGTGACCGAGCCTGGAGGTACAGGGGCCCGGCACCTGCCGACCCCTGCGACCCATGCGCCTGCTTAACATGGATGTGCGTCCCTGATGACGTACATCCATGTCACTGCAAGGCGGTCTGCCCAGCCGGTCCCTGGCAGGAGCTGTAGCTTTAAAATTCCTGCGGCCGCTGCGTACTGCACTGTGATGAGGACATGTGACCTGCCACAGTCAGGACACAGCTGCCGGCGGGAGCGGTGAGGGTGAGTTCCATTCAGGAGCAGAAGAGCCTCCACAGCTTCTGGAGAAGGACAGGGGGGAGTGTTTGTTGGGGGCTGTACAGGGGGCAGTGTGACTGGGTGTGTGTGGGGGGGGAAGGGTGTACAGAGGGTAGTGTGACTGGGTGAGTGGGGCAGGTTGTACAGGGGGCAATGTGTCTGTGTGGGGAGGATGTATGCTATATGGAGGGCTATGATGCTCCATTATTGCGTCATTCTATATGAAGGGCTGTGAAGCTGCACTGTATTATATGAAGGGCTGTGAGGCGGCATTATATTATCTGGAGGGCTATGAGGTTGCATTATATTATCTGGAGGGCTATGAGGCTGCATTATATTATCTGAAGGGCTATGAGGCTGCATTATATTACATAAAGGGCTATGAGGCGCGACTGAATTTGGACATCATTAAAGGGCAATACTCAAAGCAATATTTGAAAAACAAGGGAAAAAGTATCTCACTGCCCGTAACTATAGTTAAATCCCATAGGTTGTGGAGCCCACTGGGACGGGGTACTGCTGGGGGATATCATGGCAGTCCTGGTCCGGACCGTGTCCCGGGCCCCCCACATAAAATGGTAGTTATTTACAGGGGATTAGGTTTGTCGTGACGCCACCCACGGGTTGTGGTCAGGGTGACCACCGCTGCTGCAGAACCTCCAGGGATGATTTTTGGCAGCTTTAGATGGAACGGCTCTCCACAGGTAGAGCCTGGTTCCCTGGGGTAGTGGTAGTTATAGTCTGTGATGGTGGTTACAGATGTTGCAGGATAGTAGGGGCAGCAGTAGAGATGATGAGAGTAGAGGCAATGGCAGTTTATGAGGGAAAGTGGGGCTTCAGCACAAGGATCACACACACTCACGTTTGTTGTCATTTTCCAAGTCTTTACTTGCAGATGGTATAACAAAGTATTGTCCACGGAGTCTGTACCAGGGCCGGGTTGCTCCCACCCTGACCGGGTCCTTGGCTTCCTACTTCTTCGCTTTGTGTGTGGCCCTGCTGCCGCTTTTAGCTGAACTGCTGGCTCTGTCTCCCCTCACGGGTACCAATCTGCTAGGCAACTTGAGTCCTCTGTGTCACTGACCCCTCCGTGTTGCTTTGCTATGGTACAGTGAAGTTGGTGCACCTTCACTATTCCGGTATTCACTGTCCTGTCTGTCTCAGGCATAGCCTCGGATCTGGTATCCGTCCTAAGCGCCTCTCCGGGGTTAAGTTTTTGGGTAACTTCTTATCCCGGGTATGTTCCTCTGTTCCTTTGACTCCTTTCCTCAGACCTCTCAGGACCTCCACTTCTACTTGACTCTGCTCCTGCTCTCAACTAACTGACTAACTATCACTCCTGCTCTGAGGTAAACAACATTGGCTCCTCCCACTCTTGCAGGTGCCATCTAAGCTTCTCCCACTTTCTAGTGTAGTGTTGTGTGGGAAGTAAACCCGTGTTGCTGTTTCTGTGGCACATTAACCCTTGGGGTGCCACAGGTCCACACATGTGTAATATCAAATAAAGGTGTCTTTATTTTGCATGAGAACCAAATCACATATGAATCAGATGCTGTGGTATAAAATCAATTGGAGTAACACTGGAGGGTAAAAGGATAGGAGAAGACAGAGGGCAGAGCTGCATAAGGGGAATGGTATCCACAGCATTAGTGTTCACAGCGGATAAAGTGCAATGCTGATGGGCAGGGTGGACTGAAATTTATTAATTGTTAGTCAGCCTAAGTCACTATAATAGTGCCAAAACCACCCCTATCCCTAAAGTGCAAAAAGATAACTGCAGAATATTTCACCTACCCATAGTAATGAATTCCTCCTTAGTCAGGCACGTGTCATAGCCCCAATATGTGTTTCACGTGTGGCTGCTTCAGGGGGCATGGGGTGATTGTGCTAAAGCAGCTGTTTAAGCCCATATCCTCATTAGGAAGTTTATGTGCAGCCGCACATCACAATTAGCGCTGCACAGCAGGTGCTCAGCAGGAGGTGAAAGCATTCCAGGGCTCACGGGGCAGGATGAAAACTTCCGAGGATGTCATCGTCCCCGCGCATCCAATCAGGAAGCCCCAGCCTCCGCCTGACACCAGCGGCGCAGTGTGCATGAGCGGCTGCGGTCCGCCATTTTACTTGTGGGAAAACTTGAGGGCTGTCATCCTATAATGTCACAGAAAATTGTGACACAATGTGGAAGGCTCTACAAGTCACTATTAAACAAGGGGGGAGCGCTAGCACACTAAATACTGTAGTACAAGGTGCAATTAGGTACAGTATTAGATGGAATGGAGAAACATAAAGAGGCAAGCATATAAAATGTCACAAAGAGGCACCCAGTATACATAATGAAATCATTAGATGTATAAGGAGAGGACAAGTGTCCTTAATCACAATACATGACAAATATTTGACTCATCCAATGGAGTGCACTCGATATCTTTCCTCTTGCAGTCTTGCCTCCATTCTCCTTATATCTTGCTTCCTTGTCAATACAACCAAATGGGGTAAGGTCAATAGCTAAGGTAGACGTGATACACTCTAAAAATAAAAAAATGATAAAAGTGCACAATTAAAAACTGATGCTTCCAATAAGGAAAAAAGGACATTACAGGAGCTCAATCAGGATCCAAGACCAAACGTTCCTAGCAAGACCATTACATTCTGATACCGGGATTGTCCCAAGACCCCTCATCATAGTCCAATGAAATAGCCAGGGACCACCAGTAGTTGAAACTAAAACATACAACCACCTAAACCATCATCACTACCAACACCTTACAACACAGCTAATTGGATGTGTGGTACGGGAAAACCCCCCAACTACCATTACAAAAATTCCCGGGATGGTGATCATTGGCAACGTATGGGTTGTTGTCCGGTGCATAACCCCCATCTGGTTAAAGGATTATTAGAGGGAGACATACATAATTATCAACGGCAGCGGTGCGTGGAGCAAATTACAGGAAAGGGGCATAGCTAACCTTTTCATTAAGGCCTGCCGCTTTTATGTGCCTCACATGTTCTCTGACACGTTTCCTGAATTCTCTGGTGGTTAGGCCTACATATTTTAGACCACATCCACACGTTGCCAAATAGACCACCCCCACTGTCACGCAAGAAATTTATTTCCTTATTTCAAATGTGGCTGAGCTGTTGTGATTAGTAAAATTCTTTGCACATATAATGTTCCTACACGAGTGGCAGGAGCCACAGAGATTGACGTCCAGTATTATATGGACTCAAGGGTGTTTTCACATAATGGCTGTGTAGTAGAGTATCCCTGAGGCTCCTGCCCCTCTTAGCTGTAATCAGAGGCCGATCAGTCACAAACGGAGCAAGGGTGGGTTGCATCCTCAGGACATCCCAATGGCGAGATGAATGTCTCTAATCTTCTGTCATTGGTTATTGTAGGGTGAGAGGAACCTCACGACCGGTGTAGTCTCCTCTCTGGCCTGAATACAGCCCCCAAGGAGATCTCCTGGTGGGGTTCTTCACTGTAACCGTGAGCGGCAAATCTCTCACTCATGTCACCAGCACATTCCTCAAATGTTGGATCATTCCTCATAGATTGTAAGCTTGCGAGCAGGGACTTCACTACTAATGGGCTCAATGATGCATTTATCTATTTTTTGTCTCATATGGTTTGTATTGTATTATATTTGTACTGTTGTATTGTATTTTGTTATATATTAATGTATTGTATAGTATACCCTCTGAATTGTAAAGTGCTGTGGAATATGTTGGTGCTATATAAATAAAAAATATTACTATTATCTTTAAGGATGAGAACATTCATTTTTACTGAATAATTGTAATATAATGTTTATGTAGCATTTTGAAATTAAATATTTTTCCTTTTTTTATTTCTAATAGTGGAAGTACTATTATGGTATTTCAATTAATAAAAGGGTGGATTTAATTTAACAGCTTTGAGAAGTGTGAAAATGTGTATTTTCTGTTAGGACATAGACCTTCGTGTGGGCCATTGCATCCTGATTCTCTGGAGAAATATTCTATAATTAAAAAAATATAGACTTATGCCTTGGAGACATCTGTATAATTTACATTTCATCTGGCAGCAATGCTTGTCCTGATAGCTGAAAAGTCACTGCTTTAAAACATGAAGAAAAAAAGCAAGCAGGTGAAACATGAAATTGGTAGGTGGTCAATGAAAATAAATTAGCTGCTTTGCCCAATAAAGTTTAACTCTGTTACATGTAACTTAACTGAATGTGACATGTTATCTGCAAAATAATGTGAAATCCAAGGGGTGGTTTAACCCAAGAGTATGGAAGAGATTGATCAATCTTTACAATACAATAATGTGGACCTGAAATTATCAGACAATGAGTCTGGCTTCAGACATAAGAATACTCTGGATTCTGTCATTATCCATCTGTCTCAAACGTGAGGTCAGCTTTTGTGTTGTAGACCAAACACTTGGTAGAAGGTGATTACAATTATTCACACTTTGGCCATATTATTAAAGTAATAGGTTGCTCCTTTATTCTTCCTTGAATGACATTTTTCGTTGACAATTTCAAAAGTAAACAGATTTATCCATTTTTAGTCTATTATAAACCAGGACATTACAATGAATAATAAGATATTTACATGTAAAATCTAATATTCCTAGCCCAAGGTTTGCACTCTTTTATTGCACCCCCTCTCCATTTTAATGCTTTGAAAAGGCATAAAAATGTGTTTAATGATCCTGATTCAGGTGAACTATTAGAGCTTTGTTGCTTAACATCAGCCTTTTATTTTATTTTCTGTTTTTATTTTCCTAATGATTAGCGTGTTGTATCAACGTTCTTGGTTTATAGTACTACATCAGCCACAATCTAAGATCAAAGTAACATTAATTACTATCACTCATGGGCAACCAAAAGTCCTCATGTAGCCCCAGCCTCACTTAGGTCTTTAGAAGGATATGTTTTACCCATACATTATGGATAAAATACAAAGAATGAGTATATTTGAAGAATGAGGTTCATGGGACACCCACAAAATTAATTAATAATTTAAAATGTATTTTTTTTACTACACATTGCAAATATGTAGTGTTACCAATAATCTCATACAAACAACACTTTTGATAAAACACAATTAAGACATGACAGTAGTAAATGTTAATTACCAAACAACACCTAGTAGTTTGTCTGATGTTGGCCGGTCATAAAATAAAACACGATTGGCTGAGTGATCTACCACTGATTTGCGACCTATCACTCTCTGACACTGAGGATCAGCTGCCCCCCTCCTCCATTGTCTAAACAGATTGGCAGTGCCTGACAGTGGATGGACATGGATGGTGGAATGTGGCAAGGTGAGCATGTGACATTTTCATAATAATGTAACTATGCTGTACAACCAGGGACAGACATATCATTGGTGCAACCTGTGCAGACGCACAGAGGCCCAAGAGGATAGAGGTGTTCCCTCCAAATCAGGTAAAATTATACATTATTATACATTATGATGAGTTGTTGGACTGCAGAGGGCCCAAATATTGTTCTTGCACAGTGGCCCTCTTTAGTCTGTTTCCGCCAGTGTGTATATATTTCTTCAAGAAAGCTTACAGCCTGCAATGATCATACTGCCACCTCTTCACTACCAGAGCTGCCACAATCCCCGACCTACTGTCTCCTTCTCATTACCCTGTAGACTGTAAGCCCACAAGGGCAGGGTACTCTTCATTCTGGACTAGTCTGTCATTGTTAATTTTAATGACTCTAATCAATATTCTTATCTTGAACATAACCCTTTGTTGCGTGAATTGAGTCAGGCTAGGGTCACATCTGCGGCTGTGTTTTCAAATCCTGATCTGGTTTTGAGCTTTTAAAAAGCTCAAAACCACATCAGGAAACCCTCCCCACCGGAGCCCATTATGGTAACCGGATTGCTCTACATGCAATCCGGTTACCAGCTCCGGATCTGCAGCCTGCACGAAAAATCATGCAGGCTGCAGTTTTCGAAGCACTTCTCTGACCCGCAATGCGGTAACCGGATTGCTCCGGATGTGTAATCCTGAGCAATGCGGTTACCGTATAGTTTGTTCATCCCTGCTGCCGCAGGGATGAACAAACTGTTAACACTGTGAAAAAATATGAAATATTAATATTAATTGTGGGCAACATGTCTCTAGGGGTGCCCACCCCCCCTAGAGATATGCTGCCCACTCAGGACGGCATGTCATGGGTTAATAACCCATGTACAGTAAGCCGGCTATTGTCAGCTCTGTAGATTTTTATTAATGAAGCCACGGCTCCCCATACTATACGTGATGTACGTATAGTATGTGCCACTGTCCGAGATCCTGTAGGCATTTACAGTAGATCTATGGGCAGCGCACCGCCATAGATCTACTGTAAATGCCTACAGGACCTTGGACAGCGGCAGATACTATACCTACATTACGTATAGTATGTGCGCATCTGACAGGGGAGCCACGGCTTCATTAATAAAAATCTGCAGAGCCGGCAATAGCCGGCCTACTGTACATGGGTTATTAACCCACGACATGCCGTCCTGAGTGGGCAGCATGTCTCTAGGGGAAGTGGGCACCCCCTAGAGACATGTTGGCCACAATTATTATTAATATTTCATATTTTTTACAGTGTTAACAGTTTGCCCATCCCTGCGGCAGCAGGGATGACCAAACTGTATGGTAACCGCATTGCGACTTCAACCACACATTTTTCATTAAAAATGTGTGTGAAGCAAATTGCGTTCACCGCATCCAGATCCTGATGGCTGGGCAAATGTGACCCTAGCCTCAATGATGGTCTAAAAATGTATAATAATATTAATAGCTACACTGTACCAATTTTATATTGATGTAATAAATAAAGTATTTATTCCCTGGAAACAAATCAAACATTTCACTTATGATTATACACTACAAACAAATTATTTTGTATACAGACAGGAAATTCTATTTGTTGCTTAAATAAGTGAGTAGTGTGTGGGTATTAGGTGAGCAATGCTGAGTTTATTATTTATATAATCAGCAAGTCAATATATATATCTACTATATAATCTCCTAATCCTGTCTGTCTGACGACGAAATAGCGCACCAGTGCCAGGGTGCTCATTGGTGGCCGCCGGAGTGAGGAGTATGCAAAACAGCCGCGTGCATTAAAAATTTGTGCCAAGCTGAAACCCGGCGACAGCGGCGTACACCGGGATACACGCGGCCATCATCGGGAGATCAGCGGGAAAAATCATGCTGCCGCAGGGATAAACTAAGTGTTAAATGTGTATTAAAGCATTAAATATGAATATTAGCTGTGGCCAACATGTCTCTAGGGGGTGCCCACCCTTCCTAGAGACATGCTGTCCACTTCTGTCAGCATGTTAGGGGTTAAATTACCCATTTACGGTATAGCCGGCTATTGCGGTTGCCAGAACACATTTGGCACAAAAAATGTGTCTGAAGGCAACTGCGGTTACCGCATCCGGATCTGGATCAGGCAACCGCAATTGCCTTGCCAAATGTGACCCCAGACATACCTTCACGTATCTGGAAATTGCACCAAAGGATGGACTAGACTTGTGCAAGTCTAAGGCCCCTTTCACATCTATGGCTGAGGTCAGACTACCGTTTTTAGCAGATGTCAATGACATCCGCTAAAAACGTAGTAATTTGTTCAGCAGCGCATATGCGCTAGTCTGCGCCGCTGCTGCTCAATGCTGTCTCTGGTTACCCGATGTTGATCGTGGTAACCAGCCACACATCCAGCTGAATAGCATCCGCTTTAGCTGAGCAGACAGGGAAACGCTGCATGAAGCAGAGATCAATAGACAGGCGGCTCATAGCATTACCTGCTGGTAATGCTATGCGCTAGTCCGGCCACAAAAACTAAGTTTCTGTCAGATCCTGCAGGCTCAGGGGCAGACGCAAGTCTGACCCTTGCCAAAGTAATAGAGTGAATGGTCCGTCATACATTTCTTTTAAATCTTAAAATTCTTGCATTTTTATTTAAGAAAAAAGGAATTATTCTATGTACATTTGTACAGTTCTTGTGAAACTGAATGTGACCTGTCATTTTATTGGGTTTGAAAGACAATATATTTTCTGCTGAGCCAATGACTGCATTATGTTTTTGGCAGCACTGCTGAAATGTATCTTCTTTGTGATATTATGGAAAATAATAATATTCAAGCTGAACTGAGTTTTGCAAGTTTACAGAAATTCTGATATAAACATGTTATTGCAGTTTTTATTTTGTTGTAAGCTTAGATGGATAATGATACAGATGCCAAAAAAATTGTATGATCAGGAAGCAGATGAGAAAAACCTTCCAAAAGGTAGACAAGAATATGTGCATCTTGATACCGGTGTTTGGCTAAGTTGACATCTAAGTGGGGTTGCGTTTGCATTGCTATGCTTTTTTGCACTGCATTAATGCATAGAAATGCAATGAAACGCATGCATTAATGCACCCATTAGTATCAATGGGAAATGCTTTGCAAACGCAAGTAAAAACGCATGTAATGTTCTGCAAACACAGAACGCAAGCGTTTTTGCAAACACAGATCAAAATGTGGCTGGACACATTTTGGGCTGCGTTTGCAAAAACGCATGGATTCTGCATTTGCAGAAAATGACATGCGTTTTTACTTGCGTTTGCTATGCATTGCCCATTGAAATCAATGGGTGTGTTAGGCTAGGGTCACATTTACGTTTTAACCCTAGCCTACCGGATTGCGCTTTAAACTTAGTTCTTTTCCCAGAACCGCATAGTGTTACCGCTATGCGGTGCTGGATAACGCTGCCCCTAGTTACCCGATATTTACCTTCCCAACCAGTCACACAGGCATCTGTTGGGAGTGCGCTTTACAGCGCCGCACAGGAAACGCTGTCTGCAGCGTTTCCTGTGCGGCGTTGTGCTGGGAAAAGTACTAAATTTAAAGCGCAGTCCGGTAGGCTAGGGTCAAAACATAAATGTGACCCTAGCCTTAATGCATGCATTTAATTGCGTTTTGCGGTAAAAATGCAATGAAAATACAATGAAGACAAATGCAATGCCCAGCAATGATGTGAAAAGACTCTTTGATTTATGTAAACACAAATGTTGCAAACACACACAAATGCATACACATAACACACACATAAATACACATACACACATATACAAATACATATACATACAAGTAAACACACAAATACATACACAGGCACACACCCCACACATGCACACAAACAATACATACACCACACACACATATACACACCCACATGCACATCACATACACAGATAAAATACATACACGATAACACACAGAGAAATACACATACACACAACCCACACACAAATGTATACACACATATACACATCACACACATACAATACACATACACATTACAAAGACACAAAGTCACACACAAATACATACAAACATATACACACAAATATATACACACCGCACACACATACCACACACAAACTAGATTCAGTGGAAAAAGATTTGTGTTAACAATTTTCTGCAATGTTTCAGCCATGTGTGGTTTGGCATTTGTCAATGAATATACAGAATACAACAAAAATCTAAATGATCCAGATCTATTTGCAAAATGTACAAACTTTTTTTTATCATAAACCAATAAAAGCATATGAGCATAGAAAAGTCTGGGTTCGGGACGGACTTTACCCAAGCCTCATATGAATTTATGGGGACCCGAACATCAGTGCTATAAAATAGTGGTAAGGGGGCTACAAAAAGAAGCAAAACGAAGATTACAAAGGAAAATTATACTTACCAGTCTCATCACTGCGGTCAAACTATTTCTTGGACCACTCATTAGGCCTTCTGTTTATTTACTGCACTCCCTCGCCCAATCTCTGTGTCAGCGTCTGTGATTTGTTGTAGTCAGATTGTGCCTGTTCACACTCTCTGTGCCAGCATCTATGATTGGTTGCTATATACATTAGTGTATGGCAACCATTATATTAGTGTAAAATTAAATAATTAATTTAAAAAAATGCCGAACAGTTCCCTGTATAGTGATACTTACTGCAGGTAAAGCCAACAGCTGCAGTCTGCAGCCCTCAACTGTGCGCATTATTTTAGCTGGGTATCAAAATACGAGGGACTCCATGCATTTTAGAAAACTTATTTAAATAAATGTTAAAAAATGCTGTGGGGTCCCCCAATTTTGATACTCAGCCAAGATACAGCACACGACTTGGAGTTGGTTATTGTGACCCCACGCTCTCCCACTAATGGTAACGAGAGTCACAGCTATCAGAGCGGTGATGTTAGTGAGGTCACCTGAGGTCATAGCTGGGGTACCGACTAGCCCAGCTGTGACACCACTGATGTCACCGCTCTCATAGCTGTGGTTCCCATTGCCGTAAGTACCATAAGTGTGAGAGCAGTGCTTGCTCTGAATGTTCACTTTTGATGCCACCGCTCACTGCAATGTAGTACTGTAGCATCGTCAAGGAACCTCGTTGATTATCATTGGAGCTGCAAGAGTATTTTGGGGATTAATAAATTGGTAAAAGAGGGTGATTGTGTGTTTTATTTCAAATACTGGATTTTTCTCTGTGTCTGTTTTATTTTAAATAAACGATTTTTCTGTCTGTGTTTTTTTTAACTACCGTATATACTCGTGTATAAGCCAAGTTTTTCAGCCCAAAAATTGGGCTGAAAAGTCTCCCTCTCAGCTTATACACGGGTCAATACGGTAGGCTGCGTGGTGGGGGCTGTGTCCAGGGCTGGGGAGGCTGGAGGAGGTGGGGGGAGGCTGCTGAATGAGCGCCCCATCACGTGGGGCCGCTCATTATATATGCACTGCTTCCCCCTGTCAATCAGCGGCAGGGGGAAGCAGTGCATAACTAAATATATGCCCCCAAATGCTGGCACTTGCCCCCCTGCTTGTAAGGACCCCCCTGCTTATCTTACTATCCCTTGTATTCTGCATCGCGCGCGCAGGTCTCTCCGTGCTTCCGTCCTCCGTAGCATCCGGGGTCATGTGACCGGCCGGTCGCATGACGTCATCGCTACGCGACGGCCGGGGACCCCGGATGCAGCTGACGCCGGGAGCACGAGGACGGGAAGGCAGCCTTACAGGAACAGTGACTGCCAAAACCAGCAAGAGCTGCTCCTGACAGTGAGTATATTACATGTTGTTAGGAGCGGGCTAAAATGCGATTGCGTTCCCTTGCGCCTTTTAAAAATACCCTTCAAATGCAAAATGTTGCATTTTTGTGCGTCTGAGGATGCTTGGTATATACACAAGCATCCTGAAGCACACAAATAATGCAGACAGCTCAATGGAGCCGCACTGCCATATGGTGGCACCACAGCCAAGCGGAGTGTCAGGCCGTCCAGATCTCTCTTTCTCCTCACCTTTCTTCTTGCCGCTCCGGTCTCCTCCGGTCGCTCTGCACATATCAGCACAGTGATGACATCGTGCCCCTCCATGCTGAGCTGCAGAATGCAGACAGCGGCAGAAGAGACTATGGAGAAGAATGCTGCTGGCAAAGGTGGCTGAGACTATAGGAGCGGAATCCGCGGGGGGCTACCACTGGTACACATACTTCGTACACACGCGGCTCTGCTACGTACACCTCATACACACGCGGCTCTGCTCCATACACCTCGTACGCACGCGGCTCTGCTCCGTACACCTCGTACACACACGGCTCTTCTCCGTACACCTCGTACACACACGGCTCTTCTCCGTACACCTCGTACACACACGGCTCTTCTCCGTACACCTCGTACACACCTGGCTCAGCTCCGTACACTTCGTACACACACGGCTCTTCTCCGTACACCTCGTACACACACGGCTCTTCTCCGTACACCTCGTACACACACGGCTCTTCTCCGTACACCTCGTACACACACGGCTCTTCTCCGTACACCTCGTACACACACGGCTCTTCTCCGTACACCTTGTACACACTCGGCTCTGCTACGTACACCTCGTACACACTCGGCTCTTCTCCGTACACCTCGTACACACACGGCTCTTCTCCGTACACCTTGTACACACTCGGCTCTGCTACGTACACCTCGTACACACACGGCTCCTCTCCGTACACCTCGTACACACACGGCTCCTCTCCGTACACCTCGTACACACACGGCTCCTCTCCGTACACCTCGTACACACACGGCTCCTCTCCGTACACCTCGTACACACACGGCTCCTCTCCGTACACCTCGTACACACACGGCTCCTCTCCGTACACCTCGTACACACACGGCTCCTCTCCGTACACCTCGTACACACACGGCTCCTCTCCGTACACCTCGTACACACACTTCTCCGCTCCGTACACCTCGTACACACACGGCTCCGCTCCGTACACCTCGTACACACACGGCTCCGCTCCGTACACCTCGTACACACACGGCTCTGCTCCATACACCTAGTACACACTCGCCTCTGCTACATTCACACTGTAAATCCCTCCTGACCCCACACATAACCTTCACCTAATTGCCATACACCTAGTACACACTCACCTCTGCTACATTCACACTGTAAATCCCTCCTGACCCCACACATAACCTTCACCTAATTGCCATACACCTAGTACACACTCACCTCTGCTACATTCACACTGTAAATGCCTCCTGACCACACGCAAACTTCACCTTATTTGAGCATCATTGATGGCCAGCAGAGTCCTGGATACACTGAGGAGCTGATCATGAGACCTCTGACTCCTCCCCATCCATTGACATCATCACAGGTCCTGTAAGCACACTAGCACAGAGTGTGCAGCTCTGCCGGCTCCCGTGGAGGGGGGAGGAGGGAGACCCTCCGGTGCTGCAGCCTGCAGGAGCCTGAAAATGACCCCCCAGCTGCCCCCTGGATATGGCTCTGGCTGTGGGGCAGTGCTCAGGGGCCCCTGAGGCTAGGGTCACACTTGCATTGTGACCCTAGCCTGATGCAAGTATTGTATGTTGCAACGCTGCTATGCGCTGGAGGCAGCCCATAGAAACCCGACGTTTACCTTGACAACCACTGGTTGTCAATGTAAACTGCGGGTTTCTATGGGCTCAGTTGCTGGCAGCGCATAGCGTTAAACGCTCTGCGCTGCAGCAGACAATACTTGCGTCAGGCTAGGGTCACAACACAAGTGTGACCCTAGCCCTCAGGGGCCCGGTGGGCCCCCTCCAAGCCGTCGGGCCCCGGCACTTGCCCGGGTACGCCGGGTGCTGACGCCGGCCCTGCATCCACCCAAAAATGATATCATTAGAAACGTCAGCTCAAGATGCAAAAAATAAGCCATCACACAGCCCCAGATCCATATGTTACTGTTTGGTTTTTGGCTGCTCAGATAAAACTTGTTGAAAATTTGTAGTGCACCCAATCAGGAAGCTTTACCAGTGGAAAATGGGCATTAGGGCCCTTTCACATCAGCGTTTTTTTAAAATCGCGGCAGATGCGGTGAAAAAACCGCATCTGCCGCGATTACCGCATACCGGCTGCACTTGCGGCGCGGTTGCGGTTTTTGCCATGCAAAGCATAGGCGGACTTGCGGCAGGTGCGGCAAGTGCGGTTTCTGCATCGCGCGCGCAGGTCTCTCCGTGCTTCCGTCCTCCGTAGCATCCGGGGTCATGTGACCGGCCGGTCGCATGACGTCATCGCTACGCGACGGCCGGGGACCCCGGATGCAGCTGACGCCGGGAGCACGAGGACGGGAGCACGGAGGGACCTGCGCGCACGATGCAGAAGACCAGGGATGGTAAGATAAGCAGCCAGGGGGGGGCTTACAAGCAGGGGGGCAAGTGCCAGCATTTGGGGCTGCTGTATACACCTCTGGGGCTGCCTGTATATACCACCTCTGGGGCTGCCTGTATATACCACCACTGAGGCTGCTGTATACACCTTTGGGGCTGCCTGTATATACCACCACTGGGGCTGCCTGTATGCACCTTTGGGGCTGCCTGTATATACCACCACTGGGGCTGCCTGTATACACCTCTGGGGCTGCCTGTATATACCACCACTGGGGCTGCCTGTATACACCTTTGGGGCTGCCTGTTTATACCACCACTGGGGCTGCTGTATACACCTCTGGGGCTGCCTGTATATACCAACTCTGGGGCTGCCTGTATATACCACCACTGGGGCTGCTGTATACACCTCTGGGGCTGCCTGTATATACCACCACTGGGGCTGCCTGTATACACCTTTGGGGCTGCCTGTATATACCACCACTGGGGCTGCCTGTATACACCTCTGGGGCTGCCTGTATTTACCACAACTGGGGCTGCTGTATACACCTCTGGGGAGACTGCTGTATACACCGCTGGGGAGGCTGCTGTATACACCACTGGGGAGGCTGCTGTATACACCGCTGGGGCCTGTATATACCACTGGGGAGGCTGCTGTAATACTGCTGGGGCCTGTATACACCACTGGGGAGGCTGCTGTATACTACCACTGGGGAGGCCTATATACCACTGGGGAGGCTGCTGTATACTACCACTGGGGAGGCTGCTGTATACTACCACTGGGGAGGCCTGTATACCACTGGGGAGGCTGCTGTATACTGCCACTGGGGAGGCCTGTATACCTGTGCTGGGGTCCACCCTCGGCTTATACACGAGTCAATAGGTTTTCCCAGGTTTTGGGGGCAAAAGTAGGGGGGTCGGCTTATACACGGGTCGGCTTATACACGAGTATATACGGTATTTACTTACAAGATAGGTAATGTGGAGGTGTCATAGAGGCCTGTATATCACCAATCTAGCTCGATGTCACCTGTTAATTTACAACTGTCATTAACCACTTCTACAAGTATTATTCTGATTGCCACAGCACCAGGACCATCATGAAGAGCTGGATAAAGTGCCAGGATTTGGTGCATCTAATGCATTCGCCATTTTATGCGGTGGCTGCAGGCTGATATTTTTAACCTGGGGGCCCAATAACTATGGGTCTCCCCAGACTGAGATTACAAGCCCCCAGTCATGTGCTTTAACTTGGCTTAGTATCCAAATTGGGAGGGGGGCCCACACCATACAATTTATTTTTGATTATTTATTTAAATAATTTAAAAACTCACACATAGCCAATATACTGCGCACAGCTGGTGGCTGCAGTCGTTGGCTTTATCTGCACTGAGTATTAATATGCGGGGAACTGCAAGCCATTTTTTTAATTATTTATTTTTACACCAATATGACGTCTGCCATACACTAATGTGTATCACAACTAATCAGAGATGCCAACACAGAGGGTGGGGGCAGGTGCAGTCTGACTGCAACCAATCACAGATGCTGGCACAGAGGGTGTGCAGGGGGATGCAATGAATAAACATGAGGCTTAATGAGTGGACTCGGAAGTAGTGTGACTGCAGTGCCGAGACTGGTAAGTATAATTCTCCTGTGTAATCTCCAGTTTGCAGGCCCTTGACTGAAACCGAACAGTAACATGGATTTATCAGGGAACACGATTGCGTTCACTAGGTGTTCGGTACAGATCCCAAACTTTTCAATTCGAGTTTGCCCATTACTACATATGAGAACCAAAGACAATATTATCCTATGGTAAATGAAGTAATCATGATATGGCAATCTAGAAAGTACCGTATTTTTCCTTTTATAAGACGCACTTTTTTTCCTCCAAATTTTGGAGGAAAGTGGGGGTGCGTCTTATAATCGGAATATAACATTCTGGCATCCTGGGTTACTTGGGGGGGGGGGGGCAGCGGTGAAGTGGGGTCAAAAGTGGCAGGGAATGGTTCCCGCTGAAGAATCAAGCGGCAGGAGAACCACGTGTCCCCGGCTCATTACCGACATGAATATTCACTTCACTTCTCCATGCGCACTGAAGACAGCGCACAGAGCTGGGCATGGGAGCAGGGAGCGCTCCTTTACTCTAATAGCCGGCACATTTGGCTGCTCCCCAGCTTCCTTCAGCTGCTGGGGAGATCGTGCCGGGCTATTAAAGTAATGAAGGAGCGGGTTGTAGCAGCAGAGGCAAGTGAATCAGCACTAAGCTTGTGCTGAATCACTGCCAGATTAAAAGGGGCAGAGCAGGGCAGATCCGTACCTTGTGTCAGCATTCCAAGGTCCCTCTGCTCTGTTTGCTAAGCCCCTGTGTCGCAGAGCTGAGAACCAGGAAGTGGCCGATCTTCATTCACACTGCACTAGATCTGAAGCTGGCAGGGCTGGAGGCCGAGCATCATCACTACAGCACAGCTCCTCCGGTTCAGCTCTGCCTCTATATTACAGGACATCACAGTGCAGAGTGCACAGCTCCCCCAGCTCTGCCTCTGTATTACAGGACATCACAGTGCAGAGTGCACAGCTCCCCCAGCTCTGCCTCTGTATTACAGGACATCACAGTGCAGAGTGCACAGCTCCCCCAGCTCTGCCTCTGTATTACAGGACATCACAGTGCAGAGTGCACTGCTCCCCCAGCTCTGCCTCTATATTACAGGACATCACAGTGCAGAGTGCACAGCTCCCCCAGCTCTGCCTCTGTATTACAGGACATCACAGTGCAGAGTGCACAGCTCCCCCAGCTCTGCCTCTATATTACAGGACATCACAGTGCAGAGTGCACTGCTCCCCCAGCTCTGCCTCTATATTACAGGACATTGCACTACAGCACAGTGCAAAGTGCACTGCTCCCCCAGCTCTGCCTCTATATTACAAGACATCACACTACAGCACAGTGCAAAGTGCACTGCTCCCCCAGCTCTGCCTCTATATTACAGGGCACACTACAGCACAGTGCAGAGTGCACTGCTCCCCCAGCTCTGCCTCTATATTACAAGACATCACACTACAGCACAGTGCAAAGTACACTGCTCCCCAGCTCTGCCTCTATATTACAGGGCATCACACTACAGCACAGTGCAGAGTGCACTGCTCTCCCAGCTCTGCCTATTCACTAGTCAGTGTGAAATACGACCAAGTTGGACGTGTCATAGATGATTAAACTGGAATGGCCTCCCCCTCTCTGGACGTCTGGATGCGAGCGTCAGCTGCTTGTGTTTTTAAGTAGCTCCACACTCCTGTCCTGACAGGGGGGGGAGGCCATTCAAAGTTAATCATGTGTGAAACGTCCAACCTAGTTGTATATCACACGGACAGTGTGATACCAGCCTTAGACGGACACTGGCATTATAAGACGGACCCCATTTAACATTAAAAAATATTTTTTTTCTCTTTTCCTTCACCAAACTTGGGGGTGCGTCTTATAATCAGGTGCGTCTTATAAAGCGAAAAATACGGTATATTTAATGGTTCAACTCCCACATATTATAAAAATAGGAAAACTTTTTATTATCTACTGTATCTAAAAATGAATCCTTATAGTACAGTAGCAGTAAACATATATAGTATCAGAAAATGTTTTGATCCTCATTGCAAATTAGGTTTATTAGAAAATTTTACAAACTTTCTGTTGTTTGTAATAAATCATGGAGACAAGAACAATTACAATATCTTAAATCAAGTAAAACACCAAGTGGTTGTCCAAATAAAATTCAACACAAAATGCCACTTTTACTGACTATTTGCAGTCTCAGAAGTATTCAAACCCTTTATAATAAGTAATTTAACCCCTTCACAATCAAGGGCGTAATAGTACATCGTTAGCTGTGTCCCTCCCTCTGATGCGAGCTCATGCACTAAGTTCACATCATTCCCCACACATGCCAGCTGATCTGATCAGTTTTTAAAAATATTACAAAAAAACCTATAAAAGTTGAAATCACCCCCATTTTGTCTTATTGAAAATAAAACTATTAAAAAAATACACATATTTGGTATCGCGCTTTCAGAATTGCACGAGCTATCAAAATATATAATTAATCAGATCTGTAAACTGTGTCATGGAAGAAAAGTCTAAATGCCAAAATTACATTTTTTTTGTCACCACAACATTGAAATAAAATGCAATAACGGGCGATCAAAACAGTGCATCCACCCAAGGCCGGCTCCAGGTTTCTGTGGGCCCCGGGCGAAAAGGTCTCAGTGGGCCCCCTTTAAGTACATATCGCGGACTATATATATATATATATATATATATATATATATATATTGCCGCACACTTACCGCAAGCCCCATAGACAATGCATGGGGCTTGCCGCAAATGTGAAGCAAGTGCAGCCGCTAGACGGAAAATGCGGCAGATGCAGGGTTTTTTTTACCGCAACTGCCACATTTTTAAAAAAATGCCTATGTGAAGGCAGCCTTACAGGAACAGTGACTGCCAAAACCAGCAAGAGCTGCTCCTGACAGTGAGTATATTACATGTTGTTAGGAGCGGGCTAAAATGCGATTGCGTTCCCTTGCGCCTTTTAAAAATACCCTTCAAATGCAAAATGTTGCATTTTTGTGCGTCTGAGGATGCTTGGTATATACACAAGCATCCTGAAGCACACAAATAATGCAGACAGCTCAATGGAGCCGCACTGCCATATGGTGGCACCACAGCCAAGCGGAGTGTCAGGCCGTCCAGATCTCTCTTTCTCCTCACCTTTCTTCTTGCCGCTCCGGTCTCCTCCGGTCGCTCTGCACATATCAGCACAGTGATGACATCGTGCCCCTCCATGCTGAGCTGCAGAATGCAGACAGCGGCAGAAGAGACTATGGAGAAGAATGCTGCTGGCAAAGGTGGCTGAGACTATAGGAGCGGAATCCGCGGGGGGCTACCACTGGTACACATACTTCGTACACACGCGGCTCTGCTACGTACACCTCATACACACGCGGCTCTGCTCCATACACCTCGTACGCACGCGGCTCTGCTCCGTACACCTCGTACACACACGGCTCTTCTCCGTACACCTCGTACACACACGGCTCTTCTCCGTACACCTCGTACACACACGGCTCTTCTCCGTACACCTCGTACACACCTGGCTCAGCTCCGTACACTTCGTACACACACGGCTCTTCTCCGTACACCTCGTACACACACGGCTCTTCTCCGTACACCTCGTACACACACGGCTCTTCTCCGTACACCTCGTACACACACGGCTCTTCTCCGTACACCTCGTACACACACGGCTCTTCTCCGTACACCTTGTACACACTCGGCTCTGCTACGTACACCTCGTACACACTCGGCTCTTCTCCGTACACCTCGTACACACACGGCTCTTCTCCGTACACCTTGTACACACTCGGCTCTGCTACGTACACCTCGTACACACACGGCTCCTCTCCGTACACCTCGTACACACACGGCTCCTCTCCGTACACCTCGTACACACACGGCTCCTCTCCGTACACCTCGTACACACACGGCTCCTCTCCGTACACCTCGTACACACACGGCTCCTCTCCGTACACCTCGTACACACACGGCTCCTCTCCGTACACCTCGTACACACACGGCTCCTCTCCGTACACCTCGTACACACACGGCTCCTCTCCGTACACCTCGTACACACACTTCTCCGCTCCGTACACCTCGTACACACACGGCTCCGCTCCGTACACCTCGTACACACACGGCTCCGCTCCGTACACCTCGTACACACACGGCTCTGCTCCATACACCTAGTACACACTCGCCTCTGCTACATTCACACTGTAAATCCCTCCTGACCCCACACATAACCTTCACCTAATTGCCATACACCTAGTACACACTCACCTCTGCTACATTCACACTGTAAATCCCTCCTGACCCCACACATAACCTTCACCTAATTGCCATACACCTAGTACACACTCACCTCTGCTACATTCACACTGTAAATGCCTCCTGACCACACGCAAACTTCACCTTATTTGAGCATCATTGATGGCCAGCAGAGTCCTGGATACACTGAGGAGCTGATCATGAGACCTCTGACTCCTCCCATCCATTGACATCATCACAGGTCCTGTAAGCACACTAGCACAGAGTGTGCAGCTCTGCCGGCTCCCGTGGAGGGGGGAGGAGGGAGACCCTCCGGTGCTGCAGCCTGCAGGAGCCTGAAAATGACCCCCAGCTGCCCCCTGGATATGGCTCTGGCTGTGGGGCAGTGCTCAGGGGCCCCTGAGGCTAGGGTCACACTTGCATTGTGACCCTAGCCTGATGCAAGTATTGTATGTTGCAACGCTGCTATGCGCTGGAGGCAGCCCATAGAAACCCGACGTTTACCTTGACAACCACTGGTTGTCAATGTAAACTGCGGGTTTCTATGGGCTCAGTTGCTGGCAGCGCATAGCGTTAAACGCTCTGCGCTGCAGCAGACAATACTTGCGTCAGGCTAGGGTCACAACACAAGTGTGACCCTAGCCCTCAGGGGCCCGGTGGGCCCCCTCCAAGCCGTCGGGCCCCGGCACTTGCCCGGGTACGCCGGGTGCTGACGCCGGCCCTGCATCCACCCAAAAATGATATCATTAGAAACGTCAGCTCAAGATGCAAAAAATAAGCCATCACACAGCCCCAGATCCATATGTTACTGTTTGGTTTTTGGCTGCTCAGATAAAACTTGTTGAAAATTTGTAGTGCACCCAATCAGGAAGCTTTACCAGTGGAAAATGGGCATTAGGGCCCTTTCACATCAGCGTTTTTTTAAAATCGCGGCAGATGCGGTGAAAAAACCGCATCTGCCGCGATTACCGCATACCGGCTGCACTTGCGGCGCGGTTGCGGTTTTTGCCATGCAAAGCATAGGCGGACTTGCGGCAGGTGCGGCAAGTGCGGTTTCTGCATCGCGCGCGCAGGTCTCTCCGTGCTTCCGTCCTCCGTAGCATCCGGGGTCATGTGACCGGCCGGTCGCATGACGTCATCGCTACGCGACGGCCGGGGACCCCGGATGCAGCTGACGCCGGGAGCACGAGGACGGGAGCACGGAGGGACCTGCGCGCACGATGCAGAAGACCAGGGATGGTAAGATAAGCAGCCAGGGGGGGGCTTACAAGCAGGGGGGCAAGTGCCAGCATTTGGGGCTGCTGTATACACCTCTGGGGCTGCCTGTATATACCACCTCTGGGGCTGCCTGTATATACCACCACTGAGGCTGCTGTATACACCTTTGGGGCTGCCTGTATATACCACCACTGGGGCTGCCTGTATGCACCTTTGGGGCTGCCTGTATATACCACCACTGGGGCTGCCTGTATACACCTCTGGGGCTGCCTGTATATACCACCACTGGGGCTGCCTGTATACACCTTTGGGGCTGCCTGTTTATACCACCACTGGGGCTGCTGTATACACCTCTGGGGCTGCCTGTATATACCAACTCTGGGGCTGCCTGTATATACCACCACTGGGGCTGCTGTATACACCTCTGGGGCTGCCTGTATATACCACCACTGGGGCTGCCTGTATACACCTTTGGGGCTGCCTGTATATACCACCACTGGGGCTGCCTGTATACACCTCTGGGGCTGCCTGTATTTACCACAACTGGGGCTGCTGTATACACCTCTGGGGAGACTGCTGTATACACCGCTGGGGAGGCTGCTGTATACACCACTGGGGAGGCTGCTGTATACACCGGTCAGCCGCGGTTTTTTTCGCGGCCGCACCTGCCGCAAGTGCAAAACCGCACTTGCCGCACCTGCCGCAAGTCCGCCTATGCTTTGCATGGCAAAAACCGCAACCGCACCGCAAGTGCAGCCGGTATGCGGTAATCGCGGCAGATGCGGTTTTTTCACCGCATCTGCCGCGATTTAAAAAAAACCGCTGATGTGAAAGGGCCCTTAAAGTATTAAATTTTACTGAGAAAAACGCGCTTGTCACATTACTTCTGGGTCCACTTATTAATCCCCATAAATATGCACTTCTTTCCCCACCCCCTTTGACAGTGTCTTTGATTGGGCGCTGTCTAACTTTGTCCCCACTCTTTGTGCTGGCATCTGTGATTGATTGCCCTCAGACTAGCTGTTTAGGTCCCGAGGTGGCATATAAAAATAAATAAATAATTGAAAAAATGGGGAGTACCCCGTATATTGCACTCAGTGCAGATGAAACAGATGGCTGCGAGCTGCAGCCCCCAGCATTGTAAGCTATCTTAGTTGGCTATATACAGGGGATCCCATGTGGGGTTTTAAAATTATTTAAATAAATAATTTTTCAAAATGCTGTGGAGTCCTCCCAATTTTAATAACCAGTGCAAAGCATATGGCTGGTGTTGGGCATTCTTAGGCTGCCTTCACACTTGCAGACCCCTCCGCAGCGTCCTGCGGAGGGGATCCACAAGCTGACCGCAGCCACCGCCAGCCCCTATCTTTATAATGAGAGCGCACGGTGCTGCGCAGGTCTGCGCATGACCGTTCGCTCCCATTCACTGCAATATGTGATTTGTACGCAGGCGGATGCCTGCGCACAAATCACACACAATCACCATGTCACGTTCCTGGTGTGGACGAGAGTATGTGATTTGTGCGTGGGCATCCGCCTGCGTACAAATCACATATGGCAGTGAATAGGAGCGAACGGTCATGCGCAGACCTGCGCAGCACCGTGCGCTCTCATTATAAACATAGGATAGGGGCTGCGGTCAGTTTGCGGATCCCCTCCGCAGGACGCTGCGGAGGGTCCGCAAGTCTGAAGCCAGCCTTAGTCTGGAGGCCCAAGATTGGCTATGTTCACACACAATTTGCGTTTTTTTTAGCACTCTTAAAAGCACTTGCATTTTTTTAAGAGTGCTAAAAAATGTCCCTTGTGTGTCTGAAAGGATTTGCCACGTTTTTGGACTTAGTCATTTTTTCACCAAAAACGCAGGCAAAAACGCAAGCGTTAACGCAGGGTGCATAAATGTGCCTTTTAAAAACGCATGTGTTTCCCATAGGACCCCCATGTTAAAAAAACGCATGTGCGTTTTTCAAAAACGCATGCGTTTTTTTAACATGGGCCCCTATGGGAAACGCATGCGTTTTTGAATGCCACTAAAAGGTACTAATGTACCATGCGTTTTTGCATGCGTTTCCCATAGGGCCCCATGTTAAAAAAACGCATGCGTTTTTGGAAAAAACGCACATGCGTTTTTTTACAGCACCCAAAAACGCTGCATGCAGCGTTTTTTGGACTAGGGGTAAAAAACGCAAATGGAGCTGAAAAACGCAGCTACACTCAAATGTACCCTGCGTTAACGCACCTGCGTTTTTTTTAACAGCCCAAAAGCGCAGAGATGGTCAAAAAAACGCATGTGTGTAAACATGGCCATTAATGGGCCCGCCCAAGCTTAAAATCACAGCCCACAGCTACCCAGGAATTTAGTGCATCCATTAGATGTGTCAACCTGGAGCTTACTCTGCTCATCCCGATTAACCTTTTGTGGTGGCAATCAGGGTAATATAAAGGGTTAATAACAGCTAAGAGTTTTCCAAAAGTCACAGCTGCCATGAAGCTCTAGGTGAGTAAAAAAATAAATAAAAATAAGGACAAAACGGACAAAAATCCTTTGTTTAAAAAACACTCTCTTTCTCCAATTTATTAATCCCCAAAACACCCCTGTAGGTCTGATGAATTCCAAAAACATGACGTCACATGATGAATCCGGCTCTGTAACTTCTGAGGTCACAGTGCACTGTCACATTTAAAATGCAGCCTCAGAAGCACACTGACAGGTTCATTGATCGAGGCCACTCATGTCTAGTCAGCACGTGACTGCATGCATGTAAGTCACATACTTTCCTGACCTCCCAGTCTCACTTCCTGCACCAGAGAATCCTGACAGTATGGAGTGTGCGCAAGGTGAGAATTCAGAGGTCACCTAGAGTTACACACAAAGTGCATGCAGACTCATCCAAAACTTGGGACAACTCGTTTAATTCTTTAAGCAAATAAAAACATTGAACCATTAAAAACATAGAACCCTTAATTTGTCAGATGGCACAATACTTTATTTACATAGTCATGTATCAAGTAAGCTTACAAGTTATGGATTGTTACATGTGTACAGGATCACAACCTATAACAGCACAGGAATACATCATCAGACCCGCCAGTGGTACAAAAGTATATCACCAGAGCCCTCATCAGTACAGAAATGCATCACAGCAACCACCCAGAAATTCAACATTAGAATCACAATCTGAACAGGAATACATCACAACAACCACCTGAGGTACAGAAATACATAACTAGAACCATCATCAGTAAAGAAATACATCCATGTAACTCCCATCAGTAAAGAAACAAAGCATCAAAACCCTCATCAGTACAGACATTCATCACCAGACCCACCAGAGGTACAGAAATACTTCCATGTAACTCCCATCAGTAAAGAAACAAAGCATCAAAACCCTCACCAGTACAAAAATACATTACCAGACCCACAAACGTACAGATATACATCCATGGAACCCTCATCAGTATAGAAACACTGCATTAAAACTTTCATCAGTACAGGAATACAACACCAGAACCACCAGAGGTACAGAAATACATACATATAACCCTCATCTGTACATATGCACAGCATCACAACCCTCATTTAGTAAAAAATAATAATCATCAGAACCCCATCAGTACATGGTAAAACAATTATAATGTCAGATCAAACCCATACGCATTTGTGCTGCATGAACCTACGACTCCTAATATATCTTTAACAATCTTAAGGAGATGCTGGGAGTTTTTCAGTCATCATCAGATGACACAGGAACTACAGCACTAATGAGAATTAGTATCACAATAATTTACATCCAGGTACCTTGTAGATGACCTTGTCTCTGATCGGGGTCACCTTTTTCTTTTCTTCATCTTGTCCAGATGCCATAATGACTTTTCACATCCACAGCTCGTCTCTGAGACGTCCATCTTTTCCGGTCTTCAGCCCATCCCGGAACGATACCCTTAAAAATAGCAGAATGATCAAAATTCTCCAAACCAAAATTATCTGCCCTACACTGACCCCGGAATAATAATTGTTCTTCCTCACTGTTCCCTGCACAAAATATGATTTACACACTGTCCCTCTTTTGGTACATGTCTTCCACACTGCCCCTCATCACACTGCCCTCTCCTTTCCATAGTGAACTCCATGATCACACTGTCCTCTCACACTGTGTCCTCCTATACTGCCCACTGTTTATACTGTTCTTTCTAATCATACTTCCTCTCCTGCCCCCTCTCCATATAGCCCCACACTACTCACTCTCGATTCTGTACCCCCGTTCATTTTTGTCATGCCCTAAAATTTCTTCACTACTTACCTCCCCTCACTCCACATACTGTGTTCACACCTATCTCCCTCTCACACCATATATTGTGTCTACATTCATTCACTCCACATACTATGTCTACAGCTATCTCAGCAGACATCCTCCTCACTCTACATACTGTGTCACAGCCATGCCCCCTCAGTCCACATATTGTGTGGCAGCCATCCCTTCTCACTCGTTATACTGTATCCACACCCATCCCCCTTTATCCACATACTGTTCAGCATCCATCTCCGTCTCACTATTTATACTGGATCCTCAAACTTACCCCATTGCTTCCCATACTGTCCTCCCCATACTGTGTCCATACTTATCAACCCCTCACTCTGTTTTCTGTGTTCTCAAATCAGCCCTGCTCGCGCTCCATGCTGCGTCTACATACAGTCCCCCAACCTCTTCCCCTTATTTGCTGCTCATACAGCCCCTATCTCCCCTCCCCGTTTGCTCCTCATACAGCCCACACCCTCTCCCCCATTTGCTCTTCATACAGCCCCTCTTCCCTCCCCTGTTTGCTCCTCATACAGCCTCAACCCTCTCCCTCATTTGCTCCTCACATGGCCCCTATCCCCAACGTTTGCTTCTCATACAGCCCCCATCCTCCCCTCAACACATTTGCTCCTCATACAGCCCCCTTACTCCCAACCCATTTGTTCCTCATACAGCCCCCATACCCCCCTCACATTTGTTCCTTATACTTCATTTATCCTACCACCCCCATGTTTGTGCCTCATATAGCCCCTATCATCCCTCCCTTTACATTTGTTCATTATACTGCCACCATACTTCCCCCCATTTGTTCCTCATACAGCCCCCATACTCCACCCCCTACGTTTGTTCTTCAAACTCCCCCTATGTTTGTTCCTCAAACTGTCCCCATACTCCCCATGTTTGTTCCTCATATAGCCCCCATACTCCCACCCTGTTTGTTCCTCATACTGCCCCCATACTCCCCCTATGTTTTTTCCTAATACTGCCCCCATACTCTCCCTGTTTGTTCCTCCCACTGCCCCCATACGCCCCCTCCACATTTGTTCCTCACACAGCCCCCATACTCCCACCCTGTTTGTTCCTCATACTGACCCCATACTCCCCCACATGTTTGTCCCTTATACTGCCCCCATAATACCCCCATGTTTGCTCCTAATACTGCCCCCATACTTGTTCCTAATACTGCCCTTATATTCCCCCCAGTTTGCTCCTGTTAGTGTACATTCCCACCCTCTCCCCTTCCCCTAGTTACATCGGTCTTCGGTGTCTTCAGCTCCTATAGCTGGAGCACTTGTCACCAGTTTTATCTCTGCTGGGTCGCCGAGTGACATCAGCAGCATGAATCAGGTAACCTAATCATGCTGCTGAAGTCCTCCCTACCCGAAAGTGCTGGGTACTATCAGGAGTTCAAGGTATAGAGTGTCTGATAGTCGGTCTGTACCATGGAATGCTGCAGTCAGCGCGACGGATTCTGGGCTCCCGCTGTCACCTGACACCAAGAGCAGAGAACAGCAGTTCACACTGCGGGGCGATGGAGGAGCAGGGGAGTGACCTTGGGCGATGCAGCAGGCCTGACGGCACCCTCCCGCCTGCTGCACCCAGGGCAGATGCCCCGCCAGCCCCCCTGGATACGGCCCTGGCACATACCCTTATTGTCAGTCCATAAAAGTGGAGTAAGAATATGTCCAAATGTAGAGTTTTTAGATTTAGATATTTTTGCCCCATTTCTGAATTTCTTGGCAGGAAAAATGCTGTAGCAAAAAGTTACTTGCTTTTTGGAAAAATATTAGAATCTGAGGGTCCTCAGTGGCTAATACCTTTGAATGGCTAACTGAAAAGATGGTAAGCATAGCAAGCTTTCGGGACTCTATGGCCCCTTCATCAGGCTGATAATGACACAAATTCAGAAGACACATACATGTATACATAAGCCAAAAAAAAAACAGGGCCAGATGATATAATAAATATGACAGGTGACGCAAAGCAGAGTCAGGCAAGGGAGGGGGAAAGGAGCTGGGAAGGTAAGGTGAAGTCAAAGTTCCAAGATAAGAGGAACCAATTGTATTACTGTTCTTTGATTAGTGACCTGTGGAGACCTGAAGATTTCCTAATGAGAGCAGAAAGCCATAAATCGGTGCAAGACAGTTCACACAGAAAGTGTCAAAATGTAATTGTCATCTAAATGGAGTCTGTTTGAAGATGTGATATCCCCAAATACCATTTCATTTTATGTAAAAACGCATGAATCCATGTGAGACATTTAATCCTATTTTGAATGTGTCAAAGGTTGTTATCAATTTGTATTCCCCAATTCTTCTCTCTTTGGCCTTGTTCACACATACTAATGCGTTTTTTTAGCCATTAGAAAAACTGATCAGTTTTTCTAAAGGTGCCAAATAGTGTTCTTCTGAACGTTTTTGATAAGTTTTTTGACTTGGGGTAGGGTCACATTGGAAATCTAAATTGCATTCACCGCATCCGGATCCGGATGCGGTGAATGCAATGCCGGTCCCACACATTTTTTCTCAAAAATGTGTGCATAATACCGCACTGCGGTCACCGGATGGCTCAGGATGTGTAATCCTGAGCCATCCGGTAACCGCATAGCTTGCAGTTCCCGATCGGCAAAGTTAATAAAGATTTAATTTGAGTACCGAAATGACTGTTAGAGGTCTGTAGGGGGGCTTAGACCCCCCTACAGACCGGGCGGCCACTTCTATAGTGTGTTCTTCTACAATTTTACCTATGGCACGGGCTGATCTGAGCTCCGTGCATGTGATCCAAATATCCCCCCTCCCCCTATCACTATACAGGGGTGCATACACCCCTCTAGTACAGTACTGCTTTATTTAAGTTATAAACAGCAAGAATTGTCCCAATCGGAAGATAAGTATATATTTACATGTTCCGTAGGCAGAGTCCACTGATTTCCATGGGCGGGGCTGTGTGCAGTAGCCTCCGCCCACTCCTTCTTGATGCCCGCCCCCTCTGGCCGTAATCCAGTGTTGTGGGGGTGGCCGAGTCGTTAAAGGGGCGTGGCTAACCGCGGCTCAAATTCCAAAAACGTACAGGAGTGCAGGAGACACAAAAAGCACCCTATAAAAAACGGATTGGTGATGAAAATGACTTCCAAAAACGGATTTCTATGTGTAACCCCAGCCTAAGGCTGGGGTCACAGTACCATTTTTCACATGCATTTTTGGAGACCTGCGTTTTCAAAAACGCATGTAAAAAACGCACCCATAGGCCCCCATGTTAAAAAACGAATGCCCTAATAGCCAAAAAGCATGTGTGACTGTCCCATGCGTTTTTGAAGCATATCCAAAAACGCATGCGTTTCTGTAGAAAACGCATGCGTTTTTGTAGAAAACGCATGCGTTTTTATAACATGGGTTCCTATGGAAAACGCATGCAAAAACGCATGTACAGTTAGTACCTTTTAGTGCCATTCAAAAACGCATGCGTTTCCCATAGGAGCCCATGTTAACAAAAACGCATGCGTTTCCGGAAACGCATGCGTTTTTGTTAACATGGGCTCCTATGGGAAACGCATGCGTTTTTGAATGGCACTAAAAGGTACTAACTGTACATGCGTTTTTGCATGCGTTTTCCATAGGAACCCATGTTATAAAAACGCATGCGTTTTCTACAAAAACGCATGCGTTTTTCAAAACGCTCAAAAAAATACTGCAAGCACTATTTTTAGGTGCAGATTCAAAAACGCAGCCAAAAACGCAGGGAGCCATCACACACCTTACAAAACTCATGCTGACATGAAAAAAAGCATGAGTTTTGTTAAATCACTTAAAAAAACGCATGGCAACTGTGACCACAGCCTAATACTGTGACATTCTCAGCAGCAACCTTGGATTTAGAGATGCATTTCGGTGTCTTAGGCTGGGGTCACAGTTTTTTTAGTGCCTTTTAAAAACGCATGCTTTTTTACATGCGTTTTTCATGTCAGCATGAGTTTTTTAAGGTCTCTGATGGCTCCCTGCGTTTTTGGCTGCGTTTTTGAATCTGCACCTAAAAATAGTGCTTGTAGAATTTTTTTGAGCGTTTTGAAAAACGCATGCGTTTTTGTAGAAAACGCATGCGTTTTTATAACATGGGTTCCTATGGGAAACGCATGCAAAAACGCATGTACAGTTAGTACCTTTTAGTGCCATTCAAAAACGCATGCGTTTCCCATAGGAGCCCATGTTAACAAAAACGCATGCGTTTCCGGAAACGCATGCGTTTTTGTTAACATGGGCTCCTATGGGAAACGCATGCGTTTTTGAATGGCACTAAAAGGTACTAACTGTACATGCGTTTTTGCATGCGTTTCCCATAGGAACCCATGTTATAAAAACGCATGCGTTTTCAAACAAAAAACGCATGCGTTTTCTACAGAAACGCATGCGTTTTTGGATATGCTCCAAAAACGCATGGGACAGTCACACATGCTTTTTGGCTACTAGGGCATGCGTTTTTTAACATGGGGGCCTATGGGTGCGTTTTTTACATGCGTTTTTGAAAACGCAGGTCTCCAAAAAAGCATGTGAAAAATGGTACTGTGACCCAAGCCTTACCCATGCTGTTACTATTCTATTTGAGTGCTGTTTACATCCATGTCAGTGATTTTCCTGCCTCCCCAGCCCTCCTGTTAAGGTCTTCTAGAAAAATGCTCAGATTTTCCTTGACTCCCATTATAATTGGTACTCAGGATGAGCCCATCCGAGCATCCAATGTGCATGAATCATGTACTGAGCACTCAAGCATTTTACTGCTTGCTCATCACTACTCCTTACAATTGAAGATGACCACATATGCAGTGGTACTTCATATTTTGTGAGATCTTTAGAAATGTACAAAATTCCTTAAAGAGAACAAAGTCAAACACATTAGTGAAAATATTGGACTTTCAGGATCTGGTGTAACGCCTTTGTGCAGAAATAAACTGCATCTAAACATTTCTGGTCATTGATTACTCCTACACATCAACAGGAATAATTCCAGTTCATTTCTCTGTAAAAAACAGCTTTAACTATGTTATGTTAGGCTAGGGTCAAATTTGCTAATGAAATTGCGTTCACCGCATCCAGATCCGGATGTGGTGAACGCAATGGGCTTCACACACATTTTTCATGAAAAATGTGTTGCTGAAGCCGCAATCCGGTAACCGGATTGCTCTAGATGTGTAATCCGGAGCAATGCGGTTACCGTACAGTTTGCTCATCTCTGCTGCCGCAGGAATGAGCAAACTGTAAAGTCTGTGAAAAAAGATTAAATATTAATAATAATTGTGGGCAACATGTCTCTAGGGGGTGCTCACCCCCCCTAGAGACATGCTGCCCACTCAGGTGGGCATGTCATGGGTTAATAAGTGATGTACAGTAAGCCGGCTCTTGTCGGCCCTGTACAATTTTCTCAATGAAGCAGCGGATCCACTGACAGCTGCGCACATGCTATACGTAATGTACGTATAGTATCTGCCGCTGTCCGAGGTACTGTAGGCTTGTACATTAGATCTATGGGCAGCGCACAACCATAGATACCGCATTGCGGTTCACTGCACACATTTTTGGAACAAAATGTGTATGAAGGCAATTGCGTTCATTGCATCCGTATCTGGATGCAGTGAACTCAATTGCCTGCCCAAATGTGACCCCAGCGCAGCTCAAAACGTGGCAAACAACGTTTTGGGCTGCGTTTGCAAAAACGCATGCGTTATGCGTTTTTGCAAACGCACATGCGTTTGTACATGCGTTTTTTCATGCGTTTTTCATGCGTCCTCATTAAAATCAATGGGGATAAAAACGCATGCGTTTTCATGCGTTTTTAGCAGTAAAAACGCGAAAAAAACGCAAATGAAGCAAAACGCAGCAAAACGCAGCAAACGCAGAAATGTGAAAGGGGCCTTACACTTGATTGCCATCCCAATTAATGAAATTACCAGATTCTAATTTCATGTTCTAAAGGTTCACATACTTTTGCCACTCAAACACATGTGATATTGGATAATTTTCCTAACTTAAAAAAATTACAAAGTTTGATATTTTTTAATCATATATTTTATTTGGATATCTTTATTTACTTGCACTGAGGAAATCTGATAGGGTTTTAGCTCAAATTTAAGCAGAAATAGGGAAAATTATAAGAGGTTCACAAACTTTAAACTATCATTGTATCAATGGTGTTTTATGACTTATTACTAGTGACTCACCGTGGCCGGGACTTTGGTTAAGACAGGCTGAAGCTCCTTCCTCCTTGTCACGGGTGGGCCGCGCCTGCCGGTAGTTGGGCCCGGTTGAGTGCAGATCAAAAGCTGAAGACGTCTTGTAGGAACAGATTAAAGGGGTTTAATTTATTCGTGACGCCACCTAAGAGTAGTTTCGGTAATCGTTACCGGCGCTGCGGAACCTCCGGGGGATGGACAGCAGCAAGATGGAACGCTCCCCACAGGCTGAGCGGTGATCCCCGGAGGCTGGAGCTGCTTAAGATGTTGTGCGGCAGCTGCGGTTATCTTGTAGTGCGGACGGACAGTTCATAAGGAAGCAGGGACACAGAAAGTCTCTGCAAGGGGTCTTTACTGTAACCAGCAGGCAGTACATGGTATACAGTTTACGGGTAGTGGACCGGGTGGACTCAGCAGTGATAGTGTCCCTCAGAGATCCGTAAGTGTTCCTCCATTCTAGCTAAGTGATTTCGCCATTGTCGCCCAGGAATACCAGGTCGGGTACGGGGAGGCTGCTTCAATGCCCTATCCAAGTTGTACGTTGTGGATGTTTTGGGGAGCCTTGGATCCCTCGGTGGGTACACCGCTGGTTAGACGACTGGAAGTTGGCTGTTGGTGGGGTGCTCCTGTGAAGCTGCTCCTCCACTCTTCTGGTTTGCGTAGCAGAGGTGAACTGCTGCCAGCTTCGGTACCAGTGAACCGGCTGTGAAGTGTTGGGGCACGGGGTATTTTGGAACCCGTGGTTAATGATGCCCGATCCCGGTTGTTGAGGCCTCAGGTGCTGACACCCGACCGGTGACGGCCCGGGGGCTGCACGGGGTGCGGAGCCCCCGCTCCTACTCCAAGTTCAAGTTCTCTGTTCTAGACTCTGATCTAGACTACTCTACAGACTAAGTGTCTGTTCTCCCTACACACTTCCCTAGCACTCCGCCCACCAGACCCTGGATTGGCCCTCTGTTCTAGGTGATGCATGCAGGGTTGGATCTCAAAGTTAACTAGGTCACTGCTGTGTCAGAGAATATTGCGGCTGCATTTATGGCTGCAATACCCTCTTGTGACGCACTCGTTGCGGGGCGCCACACTCCCCCTTGGTTGAATACGCTTGTCCCCAAGCGTCACACTACCCACATTACAGAGGTTCTTTTTTTTATTTTATAACAGGTAATAAACACTTTTATTAATGACAGGTCATTATATGCATAAAAGTGAAGCAGTAAAGTAAACAGGTTAACACATTGCGCGGACCCGGCGGACGGTCGACTGTCCTTAGGTAAAAGTTCAGGCTGTAGCCGCCAAGTCACGGTGTTATTTGCACACAGGAAGAAGTCTCTTGGTGAAAAGTTCAAACAATAAGTCACTTATGGAGGGCAGTGTTCCGGACTCGTATAGTGAACCACCCGTCACAGCATACATATCGCTCATAGGTTACAATGTCCCCTCTATATAAGTCTCGGTTAGGATGCCCTCGCGGTAGGTGCGATTCCACATCACTGCGCCCCACAAATACTTCAGTACTCACACCCTCCTCCCTTACGAATCCCCACCCGGTGGATAAGTTAAAGGTGCTCACCCGTCTGGTTTTACGGAACTCTTCAGGCAATGGAGATTGGCGGCGGGCTTCAGCGCGGGCCTGCATGTTGGCGCGCAGCCCAGCGTGCCACTCCTCCCTTCGGATACGACGTACCTCTTCGTCGGAGTGGTGCGGCGTGTGGATAAAGTCACTATGGCGTGATGGTTGTTGAACGGCTCGAGTTTGGTGGGCAGTCTGGAGAGGGGCCCGGTTTAACGGAACCGGAGAAGATGTTGCTGCGGCGGCACCCGACCAGTGTACCCGAGCAGATCGCCCGGCAGAAGGATCCTTGGTGTCTCCCCAGGCGAACCCGGTGTAGAGGTCCTCAGCGGGGCTGTAGGTCTCGTCGTCATCATCCTCGATCTCTCCCTCGATGACCACGTCGGGCTGCTCGGCTGACGGAGATGATGGAACAGAATCCTCTGGGTCGATGGGTGGCTGTGCTGCAAAGTTCTCCTCAGGGTCGTTGTGCAGGACTTCCAGGCTGCCTGCCTCTTCTTCTGTAGCAGCAGGAAGTGGTGTTTCGATCCCGGTCACCAGGTAGGCCTCTGTAATTGCAGAGGAGGCCTCCGGTTCAGGGGAGAAACAGGCGACAGTCTCGGTAGTGTGGAAACTAGTCGCAGGTTCCGCTGGTGGAACCAGGTATGTGTCGGCTTCTTCTATGGAGCGTATTGGAAGCTCCGGCTCAGGAACGGGGTCGGCTGCGGCGTTAGTCGCTGGAACGAGCTGAGCTGTGGCCTCCACAGGGATGATGCAGTCTATGGGCTCTGGTGACGAAGCAGGTCAGGTGGTGGGCGACGGTGAGGCGGTTGAGAAGCTGGCGATGTCGTCTGGGCCTGGAGAAGCTGTACCGGGTCGGCTCTGCTGCATCGCATGATGGAGTCTTCTGCCTAGGGTCACACTCCAGCTGCGAATCGTCCACTCCACAGTCTCAAGTAACCGCACCTGGAGGTCTTGTAGAGCCTCTAGCCAAAAGTCGGGGCTACCGTCTATGGTAAGGGCAGGACCCGGACCCGGTTGGCCGATGGCTGCTCTGGCCTCCACCTCGACCTCCCGCATTAGGTCTTGGAGTCTCGTGCTGGCCATTCTCTTCTTTGGAGGGAACCACACCCGTTCAACCGGTAACCGTTCTGGTAGAGAGCTAGTGAAGAAAGGTCTGTGACACTCCCATTTTCTCTGGGCTTTTGTAGTCCAATGGTGGGAAAAGTCTTTGGGGTCCGCCCCCATGGTTGATTCGAGCAATCAGGGCGGACAAAGGGTTTGTCGCCTTTTGCCTTTAGCCCTCCCACGATGAGGGGCGGTGGCTCACCCCTGGGCTTGCACGTGGCGGATTTTTGTGGCGGGAACGCCATCTTGGCCCATGGTGAAAAGGCAGGAAAGTTCTTTTAGGGACGAACAAAGTCCAAATTGTAGACAATAAAGTCATTTTTAAGCACATTATACCCGTTAGGGAACGGGCCTGCTCGTATCCTGTTCGTGACGCCATTCTCTGACTCACCATGGCCGGGACTCCGGTTTAGACAGGCTGAAGCTCCTTCCTCCTTGTCATGGGTGGGCCGTGCCTGCCGGTAGTGGGGCCCGGTTGAGTGCAGATCAAAAGCTGAAGACGTCTTGTAGGAACAGATTAAGGGGGTTTAATTTATTCGTGACGCCACCTATGAGTAGTTTCGGTAATCGTTACCGACGCTGCGGAACCTCCGGGGGCTGGACAGCAGCAAGATGGAACGCTCCCCACAGGCTGAGCGGTGATCCCCGGAGGCTGGAGCTGCTTAAGATGTTGTGCGGCAGCTGCGGTTATCTTGCAGTGCGGACGGACAGTTCATAAGGAAGCACGGACACAGAAAGTCTCTGCAACGGGTCTTTACTGTAACCAGCAGGCAGTACATGGTATACAGTTTACGGGTAGTGGACCGGGTGGACTCAGCAGTGATAGTGTCCCTCAGAGATCCGTAAGTGTTCCTCCATTCTAGCTAAGTGATTTCGCCATTGTCGCCCAGGAATACCAGATCGGGTATGGGGAGGCTGCTTCAATTCCCTATCCAAGTTGTACATTGTGGATGTTTTGGGAAGCCTTGGATCCCTCGGTGGGTACACCGCTGGTTAGACGACTGGAAGTTGGTTGTTGGTGGGGTGCTCCTGTGAAGCTGCTCCTCCACTCTTCTGGTTCGCATAGCAGAGGTGAACTGCTGCCAGCTTCGGTACCAGTGAACCGGCTGTGAAGTGTTGGGGCACGGAGTATTTTGGAACCCGTGGTTAATGATGCCCGATCCCGGTTGTTGAGGCCTCAGGTGCTGACACCCGACCGGTGACGGCCCGGGGGCTGCACGGGATGCGGAGCCCCCGCTCCTACTCCAAGTTCAAGTTCTCTGTTCTAGACTCTGATCTAGACTACTCTGCAGACTAAGTGTCTGTTCTCCCTACACACTTCCCTAGCACTCCGCCCACCAGGACCCTGGATTGGCCCTCTGTTCTAGGTGATGCATGCAGGGTTGGATCTCAAATTTAACTAGGTCACTGCTGTGTCAGAGAATATTGCGGCTGCATTTATGGCTGCAATACCCTCTTGTGACGCACTCGTTGTGGGGCGCCACACTAGCTTTATTCTTTTTATTTTGCATGTTCTGTTAAGGAAGAGAAAAGGAAGAAAACTATTATCATGTCTAAGCTCGCATTTTAAATATTGTTTTTAACAATTTATCATATTGCAGAAGATACATTTTTGCCTGTACACTGAAATAAAGTGAAAGAAAATGAGCAGCATATTACGTTTTTAGAGAAACAAACCTAAATGGTAAATTTATGACTTTTTTTTGTAATTCTTTTGCAGAGCAGATGATGCCCTCAAAAGACAAATGTTACACACAACTGGGATATAAAATCTTAATAGGACATTCTAAATGTGTGAGAATCTCGTAAAGAACAGGTGCTGCCTCATAATGATGCCGTCAGACTGCTCCTACATTCCAAAATGAACAAATACTTTTAGAGCACCCAAAGTACCTACCAGGTAAATCTAAACATTTAAACTTTTTGCAATTGCTAGTTTATTAACTAAACTGTTTAGAGTAAACTAGGTAGACAAGAACTCAACAATTTAAAAATGGCAAATTAAAAATATCTAGATTTTTTTTAAAATAAATGATTGATGTCTAATTGAATGATTTTTAGATACCCATATAAGGACTATTGTAAGGACTCACTAAGGCTGCCTTCACACTTGCGTTTGTGTCTGCATGTGGAGGGCATGCAGACGCAAACGCAGGCAAACGCAGCCCATAATAATGTGAACGCAGCGGAGAATCTCCGCATGCATTCAAATTAGTATGGTGCCCCGGCAGCCAATCAACTGTCTCTGGGGGCGGCCGGGAGGAGGAGATCAGCTGCAGAGATCTCCTCCTCCCGGCACAGCTGATCTCCCGCCGGTGTCAGCCGGGAGAAACAGATGATCTGACAGCTGTTTAAGTCTCCTGCGCTGACACCGAATAGGTGATATCAGTGCAAGAGATATGAAACAGCTGATCGCTGCTTCAAATCTCCCGCGCTGACATCACCTATTCGGTGTCAGCGCGGGAGATTTAAACAGCTGTCAGATCAGCTGTTTCTCCCCGCTGACATCGGCGGGAGATCAGCTGTGGCTCTGCATGATCTCCCGGTGGCCGCCGGGAGAGATTTCAATGTGATCCGCAGCGTTCTCCTGCGGTGTCATGCGGAGGACACTGTGGATCCATTGAGATCCATGCATTTTTTGTGCGCTTGCGGATAAAACAAGCGCCGCGAACGCACAAAAAAAAGCTGCATGCTGTGTTTGGAGTGCGGTCAGAGGGCGCATAAATTATGCGCATCCGAACGCAATTGCGGCCAAACGCAGCCATATGCAGGCACATGCGTTCCCATGTTAAACATAGGAACGCATGTGCGCAAGCGTTTGGCTGAGATTGGTGCACTGTGCTCCAGACGCAAGTGTGAACGGCCTCTCTCTCTCTCTGGATGGGGAATGACAGCTGCTTGTGTTTCTGTGCAGCATCGCATTCCCTATCCAGAGAGAGAGAGGCCGTTCAGGGTCAATGCTGCAGCCATTTCCGAGTCTCATCCGTCAAACTCGGATGAGTGTTTCCGAGCCCTTAACAAAAGAGCCAATAATTAAGAACATCTTCTGCTCTTTGTATCATATTGTTTGCAAGTGGATCTCTATAGGTCAGTTGATCAAGCAACTTCTTGCCAATTGCAAAATGAGTTGCTTTGAGTAAAATCCTGAAAGAAATTAATATGTTGAAAGTATATTATTATTATTATTATTATTATTATTATTATTATTATTATTATTATTATTATACTTAAAGGGTGATTCTGAGGCCAGCAACTTTTTTCTAACTTCCTATCTAATTTATCCCTATAATCTAAGCTTTTTTTCTCATATACTGTATTTCCTTTAACAATTCTCTACAGTTTCCTCTCTACACTATCTGACAACTATTATTTATTTTCTATTTTCTGCTTGATGATGGTCCATGTGAGTACCCCAGTGCATCCTGGGATCCTCACATGAACATCATTGAGCTGACAAACCAACGCACTTCCTCAGCTTCTCCCTGAAACAAAGTGTCCCTGTGACACTACTTTCAGGGGCAGGGCTGTCAATTCTACATTAACAAAGTTCTCCAAAAGGTCTCCAGCTCCCCTTATCCCCTCTCCACAGTGCCTTGCCTTGCCCCCCACCTTCTTCTCCTCTCTCTGCAGTGTTGTGTCTCAGCCCCCCCACTTTCCCCTTTCTTTCCCACTCCCCACAGTGTAGTGTCACATCTTACCTGTCATGCTGTGTCTCTCCTGTGTGATGGCAAACTGTCAGACCAGCCATGCAGGAGGACATACGTGACGTTAGTGGTCTATCCTGGAACTAATGCATCTTCATGAGCTGGGAGCTTCCACTGATGTCGCTTGTGGGCGGTGCTTATGCAAGGAGCACTGTGGGGAGGGGAGAAGACGGTGGCGGGACCAAGACACAGCACTGAGGGTAGAGGAGAATAGGGTGGGGTGCCAAGGCACAACACTGCGGGGACAGGAGAAGAAGTTGGGGGGCCAAGACACTACACTGCGAGGAGGAGAGAAGGGGCTTGTGACCTTTTGGAGACCTTTGTGAACATAGGAATCAGATATCTACTGAGTAGAAATTGGGGTTTGTATACCACACTACTGTACAGACTAGTCCATAATTCACTGACAGGATTTAAACTTTTTTGTATGATTTATCACATAAAAAGGTTTAAATTCTGTCAGTGAATTGAATTATTGACTGGTCTGTACAGTAGCGTTGTATACAAACCCCCATTTCAACTTGGTGGATATCTGGATTACTACTCAGAGAGACTGCTGCACACAGTGAATCTTGGAAATCACAAGATATTATATGTAATTTCAGACGTTGTGACTCTTCACAACAGCCTCAGGTGAGCATTTTTCTTATTTATCACGGTGCCTCACCACAGGTAAACCCTATGTGCGCCTTCTTTTTCCTTAAAAGTAAATTGGTGAACATAGAATTGAAAGCCCTGCCCCTGAAACTAATGTCACTGTGACATTTGTTTCATGGATATGCTTAGGAAGTTCCTGGGGCCTGCCACCTTGTGCAATGGTGCGCCATGTTAGGATCCCCAGATGCACTGGGGCACTCACATGACACATATATTATTATAGTATATTAGGACAAACTGTGCCAACTGTGGGAGAACAACAAACACACTCATCTAGATATAGCTTCCTGTCCCACTTTGTAGGGTGCTTGGGACACCACTGTTAAAGCCAGAACAGTATGAAGATAGTCAGTTGGATGGCAGACAATGCTTTCAGTCTGTTTCCCAGGACCACTCAGTCTTCCACATGGTCCATAATATAATTATGGGTATAAATATTAAATTAAATAAAAATGAAATAACCTTCTTTTTTTTTTTTTTATTTTGGGATTTAACTCAAAATTATATTTAGAATGTGAAAAAGCGATGTTTTATGAGTAATTTTAAAATGATTTATGGTGTTTTTAGGGAAAGTAGTGTCTGTATAGGAATCTAGAATCAATCCATTATGCTGAGTTGTTGGAATAAGAGTATGTAGGGGTTAAATTGACCACATGTGTTTCTGCTTTGTAATTGAATGTTACCCCTTTAAATAGACCATTCCTCACAATTCCTATAAACCCCCACCTGAGGAAGACAGCAGGCCGCTGTTGAAACGCGCGTAGTGGACAAGCCAGAATAAACAGGTCTACTTTAATTATTGGTATCTGCTTCTCTTTACTGAGCGCTCCTAAATAATACCAGAATTACTGCCTTTCATTCCACATGGTCCAGTCTCACAAGCTAAGAATATAGACCATATAATCATCAATGTGATGCTCCTTCCTCCCATCACGGTAACTCATAGGAGACAAGTTATCCCATACTTTGACACTCTGAGGAGGTCTTTATCTTTCCATTCATGGCTTCTTCTGGACTCTCACCATGCATGTTTCAAGTGGGACATGAAGAGATTGTGCGTGGTAATGCCAAAATATTTGAACAGCCATGATTACAAGAAGATGACAATGGTAAATGGCAATTACTGTCCCAAGAGATGGATAATGATGAGGTACAGTTGTCAATAAGTTATGTTGTTAAGTCAACAAGTCAGGAAGAGAACTAGAGTGAGGAAGTGGAAAAAGAGGTGGTGGACGATAAAGTAACTTACTCAACCTGGAACGGTGGTATGCAAAGCAAGCACAGTAGTGCAGAGGGGAAGTGGTCAGCAGCATCACAATAGACAGGAAGAGTTTATGGTGTGGCCAGAGGAGGAAAGTGTGCAACTGTGGTGCCCCGCTGGGCAGGCCACCACCAGAGGTACTGCACTCCTTCATTTTAGGGAGAGTAGTGCCTCTTCTTTCAAGGCGCTGGAATGGCGCAATTGAGCTTCACACACACACACAACACTTAGGACCTCGGGACGAGGTGGGAGGACCCAAGCGTAGCCGGGAGGAAAAAAGTAGCAGGAGAGTAGAGTAGAAGCAGAAGGAGAGAGGAAGTAGAGGGAAGATAGAAGGAGTGAGGAGGTGTTGGCTATTGTGGGCTTGAGCACGACCACGCTCACCCCGGGAGGGATTGATTAATGGGTGTGGTGGAAGAACTGAACCCTCAGGGTATGGAATGAGATGTCGATCCTTGTACACCCATATCTGGTGAGAGAACAGAGGGGCTGGTGGATGACACAGGGAATCGGCAATGAACATGGCGCAGATGCTGTAGGCCCAAACCATTAAAACCGGAGACCCGAGTTCCTAATGGGAGCTGCAGCCAAACACCTTGGAGAAGGTGGATGAACTAGGGAGCAGTATCAGGAAGTGGTACAGCTGAGCACCCGCGGCTGTCGAAACTGAGCTCTGTGTGTGGAGGCGCTGAGAGGAGTGGAGAGACTAACTTATATCGCTGAGAGACCACCAGAGAAAAGAACACCCAGAAAAGAGAGAGAGACAGGAACACTAAAAGAGGCTCAACTGCACTGTCCCGGTTCTGGAGACAACGCTGAGCCAGAGCTTGGCAAAGGGAAGCACCCGGCGGCCATGCTGAAACAACTAAGTAAAAGTAACGGAACTCCAGCAGTGGCATGTGAGACCTTTCAGGGGCCGCATGAAACACAGGGGTGCTGGTGACCTAACTAACATCTGTCAAGGTACGAACTGACTTCTCCTTCCCGCTGCCCTGGGGACCGCGCTCCACCTGCGGGGAGTGACACCATCCAAGCTGCCAGTCATCATCCCCAGAGGTTCTGAAGCAGTGGCGGCTACTCAGGGCCGCGCACCAGAGGTGGGGTCATAAATACCCCTTTCCCTTGTCATCCTCGCCGATCCCCCTCTTTTAAGTGACACCGCCAGGGTCTTGGGACCGGGTCTCGGCCCCATCTGTCCCCGTGAAAAGAACCAAGAAGAACAACTGCTGCCTGGTTCCTAAGTAACCCCGGGCCCTGGAGTGGGCGTGTCACAACTGTCCTCCACATGTAACAACTTTCCCTGCCAAGAGTTAGGCGGTCCTCAGGCTCACACTTTTTTTTAAAGAAAGAATGGACAAGGAAACAGTGATTTGCAACCTGTGCCATACCAAGATCAGTAGGGGCCTAACCCCTACTAGGCTGACCATCACCAGCATGCTCAGGCACCTGTCATCCAAGCACGTAACTAGCTGGGACGAATGACTGGGTCTATAATTAGTGTCTGCGGGTGACACCATTGCCTCCCCCCGTGCTACATGCTTTTATGCCCTGTCCAGGATGCAGGTGAGAATGCTTCTCATCCTGCACCTGTTGTTCCCACCATGAGCAACCATGTCAACTTCCTTGTCCCAGCACAGCCTTAAGGTGTCTCTACATCAGGCTTTGGAAAGCAAGTGAAAAATCCATCCACCCATCTACAGGTCCAAACACTAAACAAACACATTTCTAGGCTGCTTGCCCTGGAAAGTTTGCTATTTAAGCTTGTGGACACTAAGACTTTCTACAACCTGATCGAGGTAATCCCTTCGTACTCAGCCTCCACTATTTCTTTTGATGTGCCATACTCGCCTTATACAAGCATGTGTCCAAAAGCATTACCCATGCCCTGACCAATGCAATTATTGTGAAGGTCCACTTAACCACTAACATGTGGAGAAGTGCTTGTGGCCAGGGAGGCTATATTTTACTGATAGCACACTCAGTGAAGCTTGTGGGGCCAACACTGAGTCGGACCCTGGAATGGCTCATGTGCTACTGACACCTATAAATCTGTGCCCTATTTTCATCAGGGTTTCACCATGTTCTACATTAGTTCCTGCACCCCTCCTCCTTCTCATCCTCCATCTCTGAAATTGTCACCCATATTAGTCGCAAGCTTGAAGCAAAGCTGCACTGCCTTGATGAGGCAGCAAAAGGCTCTGCTGAAGCTTATATCTTTATGAGAGAAACAGCATACCTTGTTTAAAGCTCTAACAGACTAGACAGATCAGTGGCTCTCACCACTGAACCTCCAACCAGGCATGGTCGTGTGTGATAATGGCCGTAACCTGGTGGTGGCTCCGAAGGTTTGCAAGCAGCCACACATATTATGCCTGGCCCAGTGCACCCTTTGCTCGTTCCAAGCTTTCTGAAATCCTATGCAGATTTGCCTGACCTGCTTGTCAAGGTATGCCATGTGTGCACCAATGTCAGCATATCAGATACAGCTGCTGCAGGGTCTGGCAGTGCTGCAGCAGCGTTTGCAAGTGCCATCTCTTAACGATTGGTTTGGGACCTGTCCACATGGTGGAACTCAACATTCCATGTGTTGGCAAGGCATTGTGAGAAGCAGAGGGTAGTAGTTGAATATCTGCTACAACATGCCCAAGGGTATTACTGTCAGTATCTACATATAAGAACTGATGAGTGGGCATGGATATCTGATATCAGTGCAGTTCTCTGAAACTTTGAGGAATCAATCAAGATGGTGAGTGGCAATGATGTCAAAATCAACATCCTACAAATATTTTGTACAGTGCAAAAACGTATAATAAAAAATATGAAGTTTATTCAATGAGAAAAATACAGAAAGAAGAGGGTAAAAACACACAAAAACAACAGCCCAAATCAGATTTTAGATTGGCAGGAAATATAAATCTACTATATAATCGTCTAAGGTACTGTGTCTGACATGAAAATTGCGCGCCAGCGCTCATTGGTCGCCGGCAGATGCGGCGGCCAACAAGCGCAGCGTATGCAAAAGAGCCGCGTGGAAATAGACAGAACAAAACATTGGGGCCGCTAGCACTGCCACAGCGGAATCCCACCGCAACCTCATGCACACTAACCCCCGCCACGATCACACTCCTCTCCCCGCTCGGCTCCCAGCACCCACCGCACTCCAGCACTGCCTGCACCCGCGGACCTCAGCACCCGCTGCTCCCGCCGGCACCTAGGACACAACGCCTCCTAGCACATTACAGCACATCCCCACCGCCGACTCACCACATCTGCCAGCTCTCTGCACCCTCCGCTTGCCTGCATTCTCCCACCATCTGCCCACTTACAGCACATCCACGTTTCCAGCTTCCCCCTCACCCGCCGGCTCACAGTAACCTTAGGTTCCTGCCTCCCCTGCCCTCCCGGCATCTCTGTCCCACACACCCCCCTTGCTCCCAGCACAGCCCGGTTCCCAGCAATCAACCCCCCTAGATCCCAGCACCCCCTCCGCTCCCAGTATCTCATGGCAGCTTCCCCCCACTTGCAGCACATCCCCCCGCCGGCTCATCCTCCCACCATCTGCCCACTTACAGCACACCCACATTCCCAGCTTTCCCCCCGCCCGCCGGCATACACCAAACTTTGGTTCCCGGCTTCCCAGCCCTCCCGGCATCTCCCCGCTCCCACATGCCCCCCTCACTCCCAGCAGCACCCGGTTCCCATCAATGAACCCCCCTAGATCCCAGCACCCCCTCTGCTCCCAGTATCTGATGGCTCTCACCCCCACCTTTCCTGCTCTCCTCCATTCCCTGTTCCCCCATACTGCTCCCAGCAAAGCTCCCAGCACCCCACCCCTCCCACCATCCACTGCCTTTCAGCACCCCCAGTTTCACAGCTTCTCCCAGCACCCCGCCCGCTCCCAGCATCCCCCCCAACTCCCAGCACCCCACCCCCACTCTCAGCATCCACCAACTCTCAGCAATCCCAGCTTCCCGGGACCCCCTTCTCCCAGTACTCCTCTCCTGTCTTACCACTTCCAGCTCCTAACACACAACAAGGACCTGTGTCACGCATTGAATCCTCTAATGCTCACTCCACACGCTTGCTCCACATACACACACACCCTGCACGCTCCCTTTATCAACATATGCATGCATGCTTGATCCACATACGCACACTTGCTCCACATGTGCACGCTCACATTATCCACCTACTCCACATACATTCTTCATGTGCACGCATTCTGCACTCCACATGCACGCTCTACATACATCCCCATGCTCCACACACGCACACTTCACACATGCATGTGTGAACCATGCATGCATGTGTGAAGCGTCAGTGCATGTATGGAGTGTACATGCATGTGTATGTAGACCGAGTGTAGGTGGAGTATACATATATATGTAGAGCGTGTGTGTGGAGCTTGTAGAAAGTGCGTAGCAGAGCGTGCGTGCATGTGGAGCGTGCGTATGTATGTCTGTGGAGCATGCCTGTAGTGTCTGAGTGCATATGTGATGCATGCATGTGTGAAGCATGAATGCTCTACAAACGTACGCATGCTCCACATCTATGTTACATGTACATGCATTCTGCACATGTACGCTCTACATGCATACACACGCTCCACATTCATATGCACGCTCCATCGTGGGTCCTACGGTGCAGGGAGCGGCGGCAGCGGGCAACTGCGTGCCACAAAGTGAGGCTGACACACCCCGAACCCTGGGGGAGCGTGCCGCCCACTGACACCGGGGACCGGGGGCTGCCCTGGTTGGGCCTCCCAGGGTGCAGCGAGCAACGGGAGCACGCATCGTGCGGCTCCTCCACACTCTCCTCCTTCCTATGGCCGCACAGTCTGTCACCGCCCCTTGGAGCCTCTGCACACACATTCCATGCCTGCCAGTGAGGAGGTGGCAGCAGCACATGCCAGCTGGGGCCCAGTTGCACTGACAGGAGGTGGCTGACACCCGGGATCATCCTTCCCCCTGCCGTCTCTGCGCCTGCCTCCTCTACACCTACGCTCTGCTGACACCGCAGGACACCACACTCAGCACCAGGGACATGAGGGCCAGCACTGGGACCGCCAGGGGACAGAGAGGTGAGAGCCCATGTGTGTATGTGGCTGTGAGTGTGTGTGTGCATGTGTCTGGGAGTGTGTGTCTGGCTATGGGTGTGAGTCTGTGTGTGTATGTGTGTGGGTCTGAGTCTGTGTCTAGGTGTGACTCTGTATGTGGGTGTGAGTCTGCTCCTTCCTCCCCTGCCTGGGACATTGTTATCTGATTGCTGGTGAGCTGTCAAACAGGCAGACTCACCAGCGATCAGGACCAGCGAGAATGCTGGTAACCAGGGTAAACATTGGGTATCTAAGCAGAGCCTGGCACTTAGTTACTCGATATTTACACTGATTACCAGCTCCCAGTGCTTGCTATGCAGAGCTGGGAGATTGCTCATTGTTGGTCTCCCGTTGTCACATGCGCCGATGCTGGCTGCCCATCAGGAGACCAACGATAAATTTATGGTCCAGGTCATTTATCAACGACCAACAATGACCGACCTCATCGTTGGTCTTTGGTAAATGTCCCATGCAACTGTGGCACCCCTGCAGGGGATTGCCACAGGTTACACTGGTGCAAGGAAGGACAGACACCTTGGTTTGCTCAGCACACACCACCTACCACTCCAGACCTGAAGGGGGAGCTCTACTGGCTCCATTAGGTCAATTCCCCTTTAAGAAGATCCAGGCTGAGAGGAGGAGACAGTTAGTCCCAGGGGACAGTTTTCAGTTAGTTTGTGTGAGGACAGGAGAAGGGAGGAGGCAGAGCTGTTGGTCTCTGGTGAGAGATACAGGCCAGGACCAGGGACGACTGTCTGCTGTGCACACCCCAGGGAATGGGCCGGAGGCAAGTAGAGGAGACAGGGAACAAGAAAAGGGATCCAAATATATAAGCCTTTAGCACAAGCGGACACTGGAGTCCGATGCTGCCAGCCTGCAGAGCCGCAGCAGAAAGCCCAGTAAACTCAGGAGGAGTTCAGCCCTGAGGAGATAGAGAAAAAGACATTAAACTGACCAAGCACAGGACCAGGGGCCGCAGGAGGAACAGGGACCCCGCAGGAGGACCTCATTGTCAGTTTAAGATAACAGAGAAGTGGAGGGTTCAGGCTCAAGCAGGACTCATCCCACAACGCAGAGCACAGAGACAGAGGCCTCATAACTTTCCAAGGTGATAGTCCCAAATTGCACCGGGGACTTGGTTAGTACTCTGGACTGTACCTGTTATGTGACCATCAGTAAAAGGTACCGGAACAATCATCCCTGTGTGTCTGTGTGCCTGTTTAACGGCGGTAATTCACCTTTGTGCCAGAAAGGACCTCATCACTGCCCTCCTTCACCATCATCCTTCATCACTGCCCTCCCTCACGAACTTCCTTCATCGCTGCCCTGAGGTAAAGCTCCACCTGTGGGGAGCTGTACCACACTTTGCTGTCCTAACCATCACCTCAGCGGCCGGCTGGCAGCGCCGATACCATATTACCGGGAACTACAGGTGGCGTCATGTTCCCCTGTAAATAGCCCCTTCTTCCATCATCAACATCCACTTTCAAATGATCCCCCGGGCACGGCACCGGGATTCCGTCCACCCGTGCCACCCTACTCAGCAGACCCGGTGGCCGAGTACCCCCCCCCCAGTAGCCCTGGCCTCGTCACAACGATGTTGTTTCAACATAGCTGCAAAGTCACCAAACTGGTGATGTTGCAACAATATCATTAATGATATTGTAGTGTGTGACGGGGCCTTTAGACCCGCCTCTATATGTCTTATTTGTCTTCTAAGGTCTATTGCAATCCCTCTTTTAAATAAATATGGTGAGAGATAATCTTGCTATCAAGGCAATCTTCACAGGTTGCATTCTTGCTGCATTTTTTCTGCAGTGTTTTTTTCATGAGTTTTATGCAAATTATAAGCTGTTTTTTAATTAAGCAGCAAAAGCTAGATGTCATAAATGTAATGCACAATATTATTTATTTTTCTCACTGAACATTAATAACTGCTGCGTTTTTTAAAGTAGTAGCATATCAATTCTTTTATTGTTTGCGCAGCGTTTTTGTGACATTGAAAGCAATGAGAAAGTGCAAAAATGCTACGTGAGAAAGAAGGCTTTCTAAGGCTAGGGTCACACTGAGTGCTGCACCTGCGGCAGCCGGATTCCGTTACAGCAGAGCTCAGCCTGCTGTAACCGCCAGCGGTAACGTTGGGAACTTCGGGCGAACGCTGCCCTTAGTTACCCGACGTGTACCATGGTTACACATAAAGCTGCCTAGACTGCGGTAATCCTGAGCGCAGAGAAAAACGTTTTTCTCTGCACTCAGGATTACCGCAGTCCAGGCAGCTTTGTGTGGGCCAGTAACTATGGTACGCATCGGGTAACTAAGGGCTGCGTTCACCCGAAGTTCCTGGCGTTATCGCTGGTGGTTATAGCAGGCTGAGCTCTGCTGTAACGGAATCCGGCTGCTGCCGGTGCAACACTCAGTGTGACCCTAGCCTAACATTCTTTTTTGGTAAAATCCATTTTATGTTTGGTTATGTATGTTTTATTGTCACTCTGTAGAAGTGGTGAAATACTCTGACATTGTTCCTTTCAGCAACCTGGGAGCTAGAGATGCATCCAGGCATCTTTCCTATGCAATTCTCATTCCATTTGAGTGCTGTTTCTATACATTTCAAATTTCCCATTGTCTTCTTTTATACATGTTCCTCGAATTGAGCCCATCTAAGGCTGGTTTCACACTACTGTTTTTTGGAATCTGGGGCACACAAGAATAGCCTGCATGCCACCGGACTCCCCTGCAATGGTGAAACTGGAGACACCCGCCCCCTGTGCGGGAGCATCCAGTTGCATATTTAACAGGGATCCAGTGGGTGATTCTGTGCATGTGCAGTTCTTAGCACACAGACCAGAAATCTGAATCCACAGGGATCCAGAGTTCAGATGAATCAGTGTTGCATAGACCTCAAGCGGCCGTCACACGCAACGATTTTAAGCCCGATATCGTTTAAGCGATCTCCTTTTTGATCGCTTAAGCGATATCGTTTTGGCATCGTTGCATGTAATCAAGCGATTTTACTATGTAAAATCGCTTGATCGTGACATCGCAGATCTGAGCTCCGGAGCTCAGATCTAGCGATGAACGATGTCACGATCTGCTTCATCGTGGTGTATGACACCACGATGAACCATCTCCCAGCGGCAGAGCCTATGCTGGGAGATGGTAACTATGGTACACGTTGGGTTACTAAGCGACGCGCGGCGCCTAGTAACCCGATGTGTACCATAGTAACCAGCGAGATCGCGGCTCCACATCGCTGGTGAGTCTGTCTGTGTGACATCTCACCAGCGATGTGAGCGATATTGTAAGCGATCGCGCGTGCACATGATCGCTTACAATATCGCTAGCGATAATCTTAGCGTGTGACGGCCGCTTCATTCAGATTTTACCTGTGGTGCCCTGAATCCGGTTGGATCTGGAGGTTCACTTATTTTTTCACAGAGACCAAATCACAAGATGTAGATTTTGTCTCTGCAAAAAATCTGTGGACACTTGCATCCACCTGGATCCAGGGCAAACCGTACACAACTCGATGCACTCCCAAGTGTCTCCTGCCCCAATGAATGTTAATGGGGCCGAAAACTGATGTGGGTGCATCCAATTTAGGCCAGATTCACACAGATGTCGAAAAGGGTCACGTCACACACACAGATATCTGTGCAGTTATTGTTCGCAGATCTCTGGTTGCAGTGAAATCATGGACACATTGTTACATTTTGTGGCTGTGTACAATGGAACAATGTGTCCATGATTTCACTGCAACCAGAGATCTGCGAACAATATCTGCACAAATATCTGTGTGTGTGACGTGGCCCAAAGCGTCATTGTAAAATCAACCTACGGTAAGTTGCTCAATTTGAGGAACGAGCACTCAAGCAGTTTAGTGCTCACTCACCACTAGTAAATATGTAAGGATATTTTGCAATATTTTGGGGGATTCAGAAGTTTTTTGTAAGAAAAAAGAAATTTTCATAATAACTTTGTTATTAGTAGATCTCTCCTGTAAAAAATAATCATGAAATAAACTGAAACAGTAACGAGTGTGTATTGTTGTGTATTTTATTTGAAAGATTTTTATTGTTTTAGGTGATCCTTAATTTATTCTTTGTTTCCCCTTCATGTTATGAATTAATATCTCTTCTATTTAGCATGTGACATCTTCATCGCTTCCACCATCCCATTCTTACTTTTGTACGATCATGACTACTGCTCTCTGCCTATTGTTTCTTGTCCTAATTTTTTCTATGGTGATATTTCTTCTTGAAAACCCACCTCATTAGCCCCCAAGCTTACTAGTGTCTGGTCCCCATGTTTGTCCTATGCCTTTTTTTTTATCAATTGAATGATATTGTTGTTTTTGTGTTCTACAGTTATCTATTTATATGTTATCTACTTTTGGAGAAAATTGAGAATGTTCCCTGACTTCTGATTACTTTTGTTGCTTTTTGAATTTATTTTTATACAATTGTGGAATTATTAATCTACTGTACTTTTAGTAGTCGTTCTTTTGTATTTCAACCTTGTATTTATCGGTTTGCTTTAAACATACTTTTATGTTAAATAAACATTTACAATAGTATGTGACAAGAATGATATTTCACCCTAAGACATCATCTGCTTCAGTTCTTTTTCTTTATATACAGTAACTGTTGATTTCTGTAGTCTTTTTATTTTGACTTGATTAAAGTGCAAATGTCATTTCATTGAAAAAAAAACAAATACGGCACTTGGGTCATATTTCAGCTTATGCTTTTTTGTGCAATATGACTTATTTTCTCACATTTTTCTGTGCCCTCTTCAAAACTACATTTTATGGCTGTGTGGGCATGGCCAGCAGCTGATAGGGAGCAGTGCAATGTGACAGCAGAGAAGGGGTTAACAGAGATCCTGACCGAGCTGTGTGGATCCAGATGACACATCAGAAGCTTGTGCCAAGGAAAGAGGAGTTTGCAGTGATTCTGACATTCTGATATTGCTTGGCCCTTTGCTGTAGGCTGAAGTAATCTGATTTGTTTCCTCACCAGCTACAGTCAGGAGCTTGCACACAGAGTAGGCCATGCCCCCGCCCTTATATGGTTACATGCCTATAATCAGTGTGAAGATGGATCTGACTGAGAATGAACATATGTCACACAGTGCAGTGGAGACACCTTATTGAAGATTTATGAATGGTTTTCAACCAAAATTTCCTAGTGAAGTATATTTGAAAGTTTATTAAAATCACTTACTCTATATAATAATTAAATTAAAAATTTAAACATTGGTTACACTTTAAGTCATCTGGTTTGTGTCAAAACCCATAGCCTTTCAAGCACCATATATCCAAACTTCCTGCGACAATCCAACAGCAACAACATAGGCCCAGTTCACATCTAAAGATAGGCTGTCTTTGGCGAGCCGCAACATTTTGGGCTGCGTTTGCAAAAACGCATGCGTTTTACATTTTTTGCAAAATTACATGTGTTTTGCATTGCGTTTACAATGCGTTTTGATTGAACCCTATGGGTGCATTTTTGTTTGTCTTTGGATGCATTTTTAGCGGTAAAAACGAATAGAAACGCAAACGCAACCAAACGCAGCCCAGTATTAGATGTGAAATGGCCCATACTCTTATGATGTCCCTTTCAATAGCAGCGTTGGAAGTGTCTTTAAAGGAGAAGCAGCAGCTTTAATGAGCACATCTTGTCCAGGTGAGCAGCCTCGCACACTTCTTATGTCTTTTTTTGCCTAGAAGTTTGTATTCTATGGATCATTGTTTTTTTTTATACAAAGTTGTACAAAATGATCTTGATCATTTTTTTTCTCTTTTATTTTAGCTCATAGTAAACACCGAGCCCAAAATTGTTGTACTGCTGAAACATAAAAAGTATTTTTCTTGTTTACTCTACAGATAAAAAGTTACTACTGTTTTTGTTTGAAGTTGCCAAGGCTGAATGTCTTTGATTCTTCAAGGACAAATTCGGTTTCTTGGGATAAAAAACACAGACTATCAAATACTGGTAGGCAGTTACTGCTACAGTTTAATTCTGAACATGAAAAATAATTTAACCAACATATGGCATATCTAAAATAACATATGGGTTGAGAGATGTATTTTAAATCATATTGACATTTCACCTTAACAAATTGTTCCCATAAATGCACTATGTTTGGAAAACAGAACAAGTCCACAGAATATAAAATCATTCAGCTTTACATCATGTTTATATGCTATATTATTTCTAAATATCAACAAAATTGCTAATTGTATTCAAGTGTTAAATGTCAATAATATATTATATCTATGTGCAAAATATTCCACTCTAAAGTAGAAGCATTTTTTTCCATATTTATTTGAAACCCAAACATCTTAAAAGTGTTTTAACTGCAGCATAAATTGGAAACCATTGCCTAAAGAGGTTGACCATCTAAAGCCCTTATTAGATGGGATAAGATCAAATGGAAAATCACAATATCATTCTAAAGACAGCGATATTTGCAATGTGTAATAGCTGCTAGCGTTATATACTTACATAATTGACTTATGTTGTCCATCATACACTTCCGTCTGTACAAAGCTGAAATCCCACAATCCACCGCGCTGACCGGAAGTACGCCAGACGTCATATTGAGAGACCCAAAAGATGGGTCTCCCATAAGCTGCCGCAGCACTCCTGATTGTCACTCTCACTGCGCCCAACTCCGCAGTCTGATGACCCAGGTCTGGTCCCCACTCCCCACAGGGTCCCCCCACAAACCCCTCCGCCAGCTCCCAGCAGTCCACCTTGTCTTCCCCTCCTGATGGTCTCCCCCTCTGCCCAGTTTCCCCCCTCCTGCCGGTGTACCCTCTGCCCAGTGTTACCGCTGCGTGCTCCCAGCAGACCAATGCCGAAGGACCTGTGTGACATGGCGCGGTCACGTGATCCTGCGCATCACATGCCCCACCGCATCACATGACCACACGACGTCATACAGGCCCTTTGGCATCTGTCTGCTGCGAGCACACAGCGGTAACATCGGGCAGAGGGGAGAACAGTGTGTGTGTGCAGTGTGTTTGTGTATATATGTGTGTATGTGTATATATATATATATATACCGTATATATGTTTGTGTGTATACCTTTCAGTTTTTTATTTGTCAAAAAAGTTTAAAATGTCCAATACATTTTGTTCCACTTAACAATGGTGTCCCACTTGTTGTTGATTCTTCACAAAAAAATTAGAAATTATATCTTTATGTTTGAAGCCTGAAATGTGGCAAAAGGTTGAAAAGTTCAAGGGGGCAAAATACTTTCACAATGCACTGTATATACATACAGTACAGACCAAAAGTTTGGACACACCTTCTCATTCAAATAAATGTCTTTATTTTCATGACTATGAAATTGTAGATTCACACTAAAGGCATCTAAACTATGAATTAACACATATGGAATTATATACTTAACAAAAAAGTGTGAAACTACTAAAAATATGTCTTATATTCTAGGTTCTTCAAAGTAGCCACCTTTTGCTTTGATTACTGCTTTGCAATGTATTGCAGATACACCACAGTTGTATACCATTAGGATATGTTGTCAATATACAATTACTGAGGGTCCTCTTTGGTACCCTTTCATCTTTAGAACAAAGTTTAAATAATGTTAACTGGAAATACAATAGTTCCAAAATATAGTATTCTGCATCTATTAACTACATTGCCCTGCATTGACATTTTAGGCTACATTCATACTGTGAGTTTTTTTTAGCTGTTTTTTGAGGATACGTTTTTGCAGTGACAGTGCAGTGAAACGGATCAATTGCTGAGTTTCCCAACAAAGTCAATGAGTTTTCAAGATTTGTCATGCAGATACAACGTTCTGTAGTGGTGCATTTTTTGGCTCAAAATGGGATCCTCAAAAATACGAGCATGTCAGCTTGTGTGGCGTTTTTCTGATCCTCTTTTTCCATTGAAACCATTGTTTATGAGCAATAAAATGCAACAGTCTAAAATGCATCATAAATGGATCAAAAACGGATCACCTCTCTTTAGATGCATTTTTTGAAAAGTTGATCCAGTTTTGCAGCTGAAAAACAGATCCTCAAAAAACGCATCAAAAACATTGTGTCTGAATGTAGCCTTAAAATGTAAATGAAGTGAAACACAGCCATATTTTCCACTGAGAAAATAAACGTAGGGAAAAGAAGTGCTTGGTATAGAACAGCCAAAGGACCAGCTCTTCCTTTACCTACTGTATCCTCACCCATCACTTGTAGACTATGAGCCCTCGTGGGCAGGGTCATCTCTCCTCACCTACTGTATCCTCACCCATCCCTTGTAGACTGTTAGCCCTCATAGGCAGGGTCCTCTCCCCTCACCTAGTGTATCCTCACCCATCCCTTGTAGACTATGAGCCCTTGTGGGCAGGGTCCTCTCTTCTCACCTACTGTATCCACACCCATCTCTTGTAGACTGTGCGCCCTCGCGAGCAGGGTCCTCTCTCCTCACCTACTGTATCCTCACCCATCCCGTGTAGACAGTGAGCCCTCGCAGGCAGGGTCCTCTCTCCTCACCCAGTGTAACCTCTCCCATCCCTTGTACATTGTGAGCCCTCACGGACAAGGACCTCTCTCCTTCTGTACCTGTCAGTGATTTGCATTACTCATATTCATTGTAGTTGTCCATGTATGCCCCTTTTCACATGTAAAGCACCATGGGATAAATGGCGCTATAATAATAAATAATAATACTAGAAGACCCAGTCTGCTCTGCTAAAATTATCATGTAACTTAGGCTTATAAACTAGCCCAGGTTTTAGGAAAAATCAGCAATAAGAAAAAGTTGAAAAAAATTTCTTAAAATGTCACAGTGTAAAATAAATGAAAAAAAATATTAAAAATAAAATCTAAAAAAGCATGAATGAAAAACAAAAAGATGTTGCCAGTCTAAATCAAGGCTTCTAGCCCCAAACCCATTGTAAAAATACGTACAATATATAACAATAATTTCTATGGAAAGGAAAAAACTATTTGAAGTGATTTTTAGTGATCCTTTAAAGTTGTATAAAAATATAAAAAATAAAAAATGAAAACTAAAATGGACAAATTATAAAAGATGAAGCTTCATGTATCAAAAAAAAAGGCAAACGTATATTGTTTGGAGGGCTGTGTTGAGGAAATGATACTGTTTTGAAGGCTATGTAGAGGAACATTATACTGTTTCAGAACTATGTGGCTATGTGGGGGGAGGGTGATTAAAATGTTTGGAAGGGTATGTGAGGGGCCATTATACTATTTGTAGTACTATGTGGGGGTCATTAAACTGTTCGGAAAGCAATGTGAGGAAGGAATATGCAATATGTGGATAATTATATAGTGTGGAAGCCATGAGTGGGGTCCATCATACTGTGTGTAGGTGCCATTGTACTGTTTGGAGAGCTTTGGGGGAGTGGTTATACTGTTTGAAGTGTTGTGTGATGTCCATCATAATGTGTAGAGGGTTATATGGGGAACATTATACTGTTTGGAGAGCCATTAATTTGTTTGGAGGTCTAGTGTGGGCAATTATACCTGTATTATGGGCCATTAGACAGTGTAAAGGGTTGTTAAAGGTCAGTCATACTTTTTGAAGGGTTGTGTTGGGTCCATCATACTGTGTAGAAGGTTGCGTGGGTTGCGTTATCATATGCTATGGAGTTGAGTAAGCACCAATATACTGTACCACTATATTATATGAAGGGCTGTGTGAAGGCCATCAAATTGCATGGAAGGCTGAGTCATTGTTATCATACTGTGTTTGGATCACTGAATGGGCATGATAGTGTTTTGGGGTCACTGTGGGGGTATCATATTTTGTGGGAAGGAGTAATGTAGGGCTATCTCACTGTGTATGTGATGCGCCCCCAGGCTATGGGGTACTCAGGAACTGGGTCGGTGCTGTCTCTCTGGTGTATCACGGTAGTCGTGACCTGTTCCCGTGGCCTGGGATCAGTACAAAAAGTGGTTATTTACAGGGGATTTGTCGCCACCCTCGGTATGTGGTTAATAGAACTACCGCTGCCGTATGCCTGCTGGGGACGGTGACTTGGGGCAGCGTGGATGGTAAGCCCTCCTCGGATAGGGCTGAAGGTCCCCAGGGCAGGAGTAGTTGTAGTAGGTGAGCCTGATGAGGGATTGTGTGCAGTGCAGTTCACTTACTTCATAGCAGCAGCTTCTCCAGCCAGTGTCCAGGGACGACAGTCTGTGGCTCCTCAGGCGGGACTTTACTGTGACGCTGGAAGTAAACAGTCTCAGGCAGTGATGAGCTTACTGTATACTTTACTTGGTATTTTTAGCAGTAGTTCACAACAGTTTACAGTTCTTTTAGTACAGTTCTCACACTTAAACACTTCAGCACTGCTCAAGGTTACTCAGACTGTGCAGCTCAGGTGGCTCCTCCGCGTTGCTCCCTCTAAGTTTGTTCAGGCCCTGTTAGTCTCTCCTTTAGTACCTCACCCACGGGTTCAGTCTGGTTGTCGTGGACTCACAGGTGAATGTTTCCCTCACAGTCAGGGTCACCAGTCCTAGTATGATGACTGTGTTCTTAGTCCGAGGTGGAAAGTTAGGTTGCAGGTCATAAAGCACCTGCCACACACCAGTGTGTCTCGTGATTAGGGTCTGGATTATTCCCGGTCACCTCTTCAGAGCGGTTCTCTGGTCGTGGCCGAGCCTCCAGTGTCCCAGGTTCAGATATTTGGGCACACCAGGCTCCTTCTGTCTGTTACTTTTTCAGCTCAGAGTTCCTCCGGTCAGCTAAGATGTGTGCGGCTGCCGGGCCCTTGTCCTCCCACCTTCCTTCAGCTGTGGGGTGTCTTTCAGTCTCTTTCTCCTTCCTGTCATTTCCAGGCTATGGAGTGGACTTTTTATCCTTCTGGCTATGGCTCACAGGGTTCTGAGCCAACAGAGAACCCAAAACCTCCTGGGAAGACTCTCTCTCTACTTCTCCAACCACCTTCTTCCTTCGGTGTTCTCTCTCCAACTGCTCTGTTCTGTTCTCATCCTCTAACTGTGTGTTCCCGGATTTTTATTGTGTTGGTCTCTCCACCCACTTTGTCAGTGCTCACCTACACTCCACCCACTTTGTTATATACATCCGCCACCCCTTGACCAACCTAGAGTGCTAGGCGTAGGGTCAGTGTGTGCTGCGGTGTGGGTGTGTTTTGTCAACCGTCTTGCCGTACCTGGCTGTACTTCCTTTTGTGGCCACCTGGTCGAAGGGGCACCACATTTGTGCAAGTGTACTCTGGAGGAATTCAGTGTTCAGGTAACATGCTACGTTTGGGGGCACATATGCTGGAATCATGCTTTGTGGGGGCCATGTGCATGGGACCACCATGGGGCTTCAATAGTAAAAAAATAAAACTTTATAAGGGCAAAGCTTAGAGTTCTTCTGAGACTGCACTGAAAATAATTATTTTTATTTGGGGGGGGGGTGGTGTTGATGAGATTTGAGCAAGAGCCCAATTAGAAATATTGCTATGGGGCCCAATGTTTTCTATGTATGCACCTTCCCCAGCTTTTCATTTAAATTGTAGTATGGTTCAATGTCAAGTATGTAATATGACAGAAAGATGACATCATGCCAGGACAATAGATCAAAACAGAAACTGTAGATGTTGGTTGGTAGGAAGCGGTTCCCAGAGCTCCTGTCTGGTGGCCAGGCATTACCAACAGGGACACTGACATAGGGTTTATTCATCTCTGTACTAGATTTACTCATTTCTGCTGGTATATGATATACCATGTACACAGACTACAGATGTAATATACAGCATAATATCTCACTGTCCTATATATAACTATGACTACATACATTAGATAATATACTAATGATGCATTAGGCTAGGGTCAGACTTGCGTCTGCCCCTAGCCTGCAGGATCTGGCAGAAACTTAGTTTCTGCACGTAGCAGCGCATAGCGTTACCAGAAGGTATGCACACCCAGGCTATGTATCTCTATGGTAACGCTCACGGTAACGTAGCCGCCGGCTCCATAGAGACCTCAGGAATAAGCGCTTTTGCAGCGTTTCCTGTGCACTCTGCAAAAATGCATATTCTGTGGAGCCGGCGGATGCGGTAAGTGTCCGGTTGCCATAGGGATCAATAGACAGGCAGCGCATACATTACTTACTGTAAGGTTATGCGCTGCTCCATACAGAAACTAAGTTTCTGCCTGATTCTGCAGACTCAGGGCAAGACGCAAGTCTAACCTTACCCTTATGCTACAAATAACACCAGACGTCTGTGCATAGTATATTGCATACAGTATATAAAATATGTGACTGTTATGTGACATATTGACTAAAGAACATCAGGATAACATATGACTAGCGTAGGATATACTGATAGAACACATAGGCTAAGGTCACATTTGCGGTCGGGATTGAAGATCATGATCCGGTTTTGAGCTGTAAAAATGCTCAAAACCGGATCAGGATCCGCAGCCCATAGGCGCCCATTATAAAACCGGATTGCACTTAACAGGCCCAAAAACACTCTAGCCCATATTTTCATGTGCGCTACAAAAAAAAGCATAGCGCCAAATGCATTGCACTTTAGCAATGCGTTTTTTGCATTGGCGTCTATGGGTGCGTTTAAAATGAAAATAACGCATGCTTTTAGCGGATGGATGGCGCGAATCTGACCCTAGCCTTATGCACTGGTCCAATCAGGACACTGCTCTTGGCTACAGATACATTTACTAAATGGCTCCATAATTATGTTATGTGTTGACATATGATGTCCTGTTGCGAAGATCAGATGCAACCAGTCTAGTGAACGATTCCATATACTTCTTTCATAAAGTAGAAAATGAAAACACCCAAAGAATAAAATTGTAGCTAACGACCATATGGTTAAAGGGATTTTTTACTTATTTAATACTTGGTGACATAAATTTGGAAAGTAAAATCAATAAAATAGCTGCAATTGGAGGAGCTACATAGTTTAATTAAATAAAATCCAGAGCAGTGTAAGGTTATCTTTGAAGTTAAAAAGTCCTAATTTTGCTATATGCAATCCTGAGAAATTTATATTACTTTGAGAAAAATACCCAGGGCTGTAGGTGCCACTAGTCAACTGTGGGCAGGTTGCTAAGTTAGCAGAATTCAGAAGATGGCATAATAAGAACATTTTTATTTCTTTGTGTTTTTTTAAGTACATTTGGTCCTGCAAGTAAGGATCACATCAGTATATGAGAGGGTGTGCTCAGCAGAGACAAAACGCAGCAGCATACAGCACACTGAAGTAAGCTGGTCAGTAGTCTACACATTTCGCACATTGACTCATTGTGTCTTTATGCAATAATGCAAACAAGGGTGTGGATTTCTATTATTTGAGCGAGATATTCTATTTATGTAGCATCCCAAAGCTGGGTGTCCAAGTTAGCGCTATTAGCAGCACTTATAGGAAAAATTACATATAATGGTTGTAAATAAACCCACTGTACTCTAGGTGTGGCGCCCCGCAACGAGTGCGTCACAGGAGGGTATTGCAGCCATAAATGCAGCAGCAATATTCTCTGACCCAGCAGTTATGTGGTTAACTCAGAGATCCATACCCTGCATGCCTCACTTAGCATAGAGGGCCAATCAAGGTCCTGGTGGGCGGAGTGCAAGGGTAGTGTGTAGTGGAAGTTTAGTCCAGCTTAGAGAGTTCTAGTCTCGGGTCTGGAGAAGTAACAGCAACTTAGAAGACCTCTGCAGATTCCCAGCTCTGCAACCTAGGAGAGGGGGTTGCACAGTCGGTGCGGCCCCCTGGCCACCTTCTACCGGCCATCTCCTCACTTCTACCACGGTTGAGCACCATTACTCCCGGTGCATTACCAACCGAACTCGGGCATCAACATGCGGGTTCAAAATCACCCCACGCCCTTATACAGCCGGTTTGCTGGTACCAAACTAGCAGCAGTTCAGCTCTGCTTTGCGAACCAGAAGCGTTGAGGAGCAGCTTTACAGGAGCACCCCACCATCGCCAAATCCAGTCGTCTAACCAACGGTGTACCCACCAAGGGACCCAAGGCTCCCCAAAACATCCATCACGTATACTTTGGATAGGGCATTCAAGCAGCCTCCCTGTACCCGACTTGGTATTCCTGGCCGACAACGGCAACCTACTTAGTTAGTATGGAGGAACACCGCGGATCTCTGAGGGACACCTATCACTGCTGAGTCCACCCGGTCTGCTATCTACACACTGTATGCCATGTACTGCCTGCTGGTTACAGTAAAAGACCCGTTACAGAGACTTACAGTGTCCGTGCTTCCTTATGATTACATCCGTCTGCACACAAGGTAACCGCAGCTGCCGCACAACATCTTAAGCAGCTCCAGCCTCCGGGGATCACCGCTCAGCCTGTGGGGAGCGTTCCATCTTGCTGCTATCCATCCCCCGGAGGCCCCGCAGCGTCGGTAAGACTTACCGAACTACTCATAGGTGGCGTCACGAAACAATTAACCCCTTAATCTGTTCCCACAAGACGTCATCAACTTTTGATCTGCACTCAACCGTGCCCCACTACCGGCAGGCGTGGTCCACCCGTGACAAGGAGGAAGAAGCTACTGCCTGTCTAAACCAGAGTCCCCGGCCACGGTGAGTCAGGTCTTGGCGTCACGAACAGGATACGAGCAGGCCCGTTCCCTAACGGCTATAATGTGCTTTAAAATGACTTTATTTCTACAATTTGGACTTTGTTCGTCCCTAAAAGAACTTTCCCGCCTTTTCACCGTTGGCCAAGATGGCGCCCAAGATGGCGTCCCCGCCATGAAGATCCGCCACGTGCAAGCCCAGGGGGAGCCACCGCCCCTCATCGTGGGAGGGCTAAAGGCAAAGGCGCCAAACTCTTTGTCCGCCCTGATTTCTCGAATCAACCATGGGGGCGGACCCAAAGACTTTTCCCACGATTGGACTACAAAAGCCCAAAGGAAATGGGAGTGTCAGACAGACCGTTCTTCACCAGCTCTTCACCAGTACAGCTACCGGGTAGAGACGGGTGTGGCTCCTCCAAGAAACATGGCCAGCTTAAGACTGAGAGACCTGATGCAAGAAGTGGAAGCCGAGGCCAGAGCAGCAATAGGCCATCCGGGTCCGGGTCCTGTCCTCAATATCGACGGCAGCCCCGACTTCTGGCAAGAAGCTCTGCAAGACCTCCGGGTACGGCTTATAGAAACCGTTGAATGGACGATCCGCAGTTGGAGCGCGAGCTTGGGCAGCAGACTACATCGTGCAATGCAGCAGAGCCGCTCGGGTGCAACCACTCCAGGGCAGGACGACATCTCGAGTTTCAGCACCGCCTCGCCCACGCCCACCACTTGTCCAGCTTCATCTCCAGAGCCGATAGACTGTGTCATCCCGGTAGAGACCGCCGCTCATCCCGCTCCAGAGCCTGGAACTGAAACCGTGATTGAGCCGGAGCTTGCAACTCGCTCCAAGGAAGAACCAAATACTTACCTGGTTCCACTTGCGGAACCTGCGACTAGTTTCACCACTACCGAGACTGTCGTCTGTTTCTCCCCTGAACCGGAGGTCTCCTCTGCAATTACCGAGGCCTACCTGGTGACCGGGATTGAAACACTGTTTCCCGCTGCTACAGAAGAAGAGGCAGGCAGCCTGGAAGCCCTGCAAGACGACCTCGAGGAGAACTTTGCAGCACAGCCACCCATCGACCCAGAGGACCCCATTACAACGTCTCCGTTAGCTGAGCAGCCCGACGTGGTCATCGAGGGAGAGATCGAGGATGATGACGACGAGACCTACAGCCCAGCTGAGGACCTCTACACCGGGTTTGCCTGGGGAGACACCAAGGATCCTTCTGCCGGGCGATCTGCTCGGGTACGCTGGTCGGGTGCAGCCGCAGCAACATCTTCTCCAGTTCCGTTCAACCGGGTTCCACTCCAGACTGCCCACCAGACTCCAGCTGTTCAACAATCATCACGCTGTAGTGACTCTATCCACACGCCGCACCGCTCCGACGAAGAGGTACGTCGCATTCGAAGGGAGGAGTGGCACGCTCGGCTGCGCGCCAACATGCAGGCCCGTGCTGAAGCCCGCCGCCAATCTCCATTGCCTGATGAACTCCGTAAAACCGGACGGGTGAGCACCTTCAACTTATCCACTGGGTGGGTATTCGTCAGGGAGGAGGGTGTGTGTACAGAAGTGTTTGTGGGGCGCCGTGATGTGGAATCGCACCTACCGCGAGGGCATCCAAACCGTGATTTGTATAGAGGGGACATTGTAACCTATGAGCGATATGTACGCTGTGACGGGTGGTTCGCTATATGGGGCCGGAACACTGCCCTCCATAAGTGACTTTGCTGTTTGAACTTTGCCAAGAGACTTCTTCCTGTTTTGCAAATAACACCGCGACCTGGCGGCTACAGCCTGAACTTTTAAACAAAGGACAGCCGACCACCCGCCGGGTCCGCGCAATGTGTTAACCTGTTCTTTTTGCTTGCAACATCAAAGCGAATATTTACCTGTTTCTTTAATAAAAGTGTAACTTTCATGTCTGTTATAAAAATATAAAAATCTCTCTGTAATGTTGGATAGTATGACACTTGGGGACAAGCGTATTTCACCAAGGGGGAGTGTGGCGCCCCGCAACGAGTGCATCACAGGAGGGTATTGCAGCCATAAATGCAGCAGCAATATTCTCTGACCCAGCAGTTATGTGGTTAACTCAGAGATCCATACCCTGCATGCCTCACTTAGCATAGAGGGCCAATCAAGGTCCTGGTGGGCGGAGTGCAAGGGTAGTGTGTAGTGGAAGTTTAGTCCAGCTTAGAGAGTTCTAGTCTCGGGTCTGGAGAAGTAACAGCAACTTAGAAGACCTCTGCAGATTCCCAGCTCTGCAACCTAGGGGAGGGGGTTGCACAGTCGGTGCGGCCCCATGGCCACCTTCTACCGGCCATCTCCTCACTTCTACCACGGTTGAGCACCATTACTCCCGGTGCATTACCAACCGAACTCGGGCATCAACATGCGGGTTCAAAATCACCCCGCGCCCTTATACAGCCGGTTTGCTGGTACCGAAGCTAGCAGCAGTTCAGCTCTGCTATGCGAACCAGAAGCGTTGAGGAGCAGCTTTACAGGAGCACCCCACCATCACCAAATCCAGTCGTCTAACCAACGGTGTACCCACCAAGGGACCCAAGGCTCCCCAAAACATCCATCACGTATACTTTGGATAGGGCATTCAAGCAGCCTCCCTGTACCCGACTTGGTATTCCTGGCCGACAACGGCAACCTACTTAGTTAGTATGGAGGAATACCGCGGATCTCTGAGGGACACCTATCACTGCTGAGTCCACCCGGTCTGCTATCTACACACTGTATGCCATGTACTGCCTGCTGGTTACAGTAAAAGACCCGTTACAGAGACTTACAGTGTCCGTGCTTCCTTATGATTACATCCGTCTGCACACAAGGTAACCGCAGCTGCCGCACAACATCTTGAGCAGCTCCAGCCTCCGGGGATCACCGCTCAGCCTGTGGGGAGCGTTCCATCTTGCTGCTATCCTTCCCCCGGAGGCCCCGCAGCGTCGGTAAAACTTACCGAACTACTCATAGGTGGCGTCACGAAACAATTAACCCCTTAATCTGTTCCCACAAGACATCTTCAACTTTTGATCTGCACTCAACCGGGCCCCACTACCGGCAGGCGCGGTCCACCCGTGACAAGGAGGAAGAAGCTGCTGCCTGTCTAAACCGGAGTCCCCGGCCACGGTGAGTCATAGGCATCGCCTTTTCACTGCTGAAACTAGTGCCTTTCCTTTCACTAATAGCACCAGGCACTTCCTCTTATGGTGGTGGTCAAAATAATATTTGTCCTAAATGCCTACCTACCGTATTTAATGCCATTATCTAAAATATTTTCTATTATATTTTACTTAAAGCACCAATTTACTGTTTTGTGTTTTTGCAGGGACTTTAAATCAAAGCCCACTGCCCTCTGTCATATGCTCACCTCACTCAGTGCCATCTTGTGTCTGTAACCTTTAACTGGCCGGAAGTCAGAAGTAACATCACAAGCTCCTAATGCATATCTATTAGGTCAGAATGAGGCTCTCACAGAGATGTATTGAGATGTGACCTGCGCCACACTCCATGAAACACTAAAGCTGCCTGTAAATCATAAGTCACAAATCACAGTAGATTGACCTGAGCAGCAGCGATAGAAGGTGAAGCCGCTGGAAGGTGAGTATGAGACAGGAGTCGGGGACTTACATTTAAAGCACCATTCCAGCAATGAAAAAATAACAATGGAGAGGTGCTTTAAAAACTCACTATCCTTACCTCACTAAACCAAATGCTGCATGCTGGAATACTCAACACGAAATGGCATCACAGGCAGAGGCTGTGGTCACCGCCACAGCCTCCACTTCTTCCCTGAAACAGTGTCTCTGCCAGCCAGGTATCCTAATAACGCACACTGACAGTGTGCTATCATCCTGGCTTATTAATTCTGATCAGGGCTGGTGCAGAGCACACTCTCAATGCACATATTGTACAGTGACAAAATTCTACTGAGCATCTACTTACATACAGTGGGTATGGAAAGTATTCAGACCCCTTAAATTTTTCACTCTTTATTTCATTGCAGCCATTTGGTAAATTCAAAAAAAGTAGTTTTTTTCTCATTAATGTAAACCCTGCACCCCATCTTGACTGAAAAAAACAAATGTAGATATTTGTGCAAATTTATTAAAAAAGAAAAACTGAAATATCACAATATCATAAGTATCCAGACCCTTTGCTCAGTATTGAGTAGAAGCGCCCTTTTGAGCTAGTACAGCCATGAGTCTTGGGAATGATTCAGCAAGTTTTTCCACCTGGATTTGGGGAT